>CAVLJG010000001.1:62638187-63036757 GCA_963669975.1 Acanthoscelides obtectus
TTGCACTTTTTGAGACTATTTTAGAATTTCTGGATACTAGAGATAAAATTTTAAAAGAAAATTTAATGAAGAGAAAAACAACAACAAGGCGACAGTTTAAATTTGACTAAAACAAAGTCCATCTTATCAGCGTTTCTTGCCAACTAATGAAGCAAAATATTGGACGGGGAAATTTTCTCAGTTCCCCAATTTGTCACAGACAAGCTGCCAGGAAGACGACGTTTCAACTTACGTTCAACATTTAAATGCCCTCTATTCAGATTTCGAATCTAGGTTTGAGGATATTTTGACTATGGTAATACACCGTGGATAATTAATCCATATGGTGACATAGAAGAAACGAATGTCATAATACAAGAGGAACTGACTGAACTAAGTACAAACGAAGAACTTAAAGTTCAGTTTAAAAACGGATATCAGCAATTCTGGCTGCAAAACAACATACCCGTTACTTATCCCGTATTATGGAATATAGCGAGGAAATTTTTAATTTCCTTTACATCGTCATACCTAGTGGAAAGGGGGTTCAGCGCTGTTACCAATCTCCTAACGAAAAAAAGAAACAGACTGGACATCATTAGCCGAGGAGATTTAAGATTAACCCTTACAAAATTGACGCCAAATGTTGATAATTTATTATTAAAGCATCAGGTTCATCCTTCTCACCAAAAATATTGACTTATTGCTTATGTTATTTTATTTATAGTTTATTGGTGTCTGACCAACAAATTCCCGCATTGGGAATAAATGCCCGCATTGATTTTTTTAAACAACCCCCTTTATAGAAAATTTTTTTTAAATTATTCTGAAAATTCAAGGATAGGTACACACTAAAATTCTTTAATTTTTTGCCTATTTTTAGATAACTTAAACGTATAAGAAGCGGAATTTAATCAAACTAACAGTGAAATTATTGTAGAACATACGTTTATGTTATAATTAATAAACGAACTCTCTTATTGTACTATTTTAAGTAAAAAACTTTTTTTTATTATTTTTAACTTTTTTTAATTTTATCCCTCTTATTTTTTTTTTCAATGCGGGCACTTATTCCCAATGCGGGCACTTATTGGTCAGACACCTGTTTATTTAATGTTACGTATATTTTACATAACAGATACAAAATTTTATTTTGAGTAGTTTTAATTTAAAGTCAATTAATAAATGTATAAATTAACATGTGTTTTTACTTAAGTTTTTAACACTATACTTCACTACAGTTAGAAATTTACAGTAAATCAATATCAGGTAAGTAGGAGGTCTACCCAACCCGGAAAAACATGGCAAGGGGTCTACGACACAAAAAAGTTTGGGGAACTCTGGCATAGACCAACGTCTTGATGTAGCCCCAAAAGAATAAATCTGATGAACGAGGCGGCCATTCGACAGGTAAATTTCGCGAAATAATGCGACTTCCAAACGTCGTCTTCAATAAATGGATTGTTTGACCAGCTGTGTGACATGTGGCACCGTCTTGTTCGAATCACATATCACTGATCATCTAATTCCTGCCAAAAATAATCTTCCAACATGCCAAAAATACGGTCCAATCACACCACCAGCATGAAAACCACACCATACTGTGATTTTTTGCGGATGCAATGGTTTGTCTTTGAGCAAATGTGGGTTTGTTGCTGTCCAATAACGCATACCTATTTTGCTTATTGACAAAGCCGTTGAGCCAGAAATGACATTCATCGCTAAAGATGATCTTGCGATGAAATTCCGGATTTTCTTCAAACTTTTCCAGAGCCCATTCGGAGAAGTTACGACGCTTTAAATGGTTAAGTGGCTTCAGTTCTTGAGTTATTTTGGTCTTATAGGGATGAGACCAAAATCTTTCTGCAAAATACGCCACAATGTGGTCTGAGAAGTGCCCAAATCCTGTGAACGGGCGTGGAATCGACTGATTTGACTCATTTCGCACTGAAGCACTTACGGCTGCGATATTTTCTTCGCTTCGAGCGGTTCGGCATCTCAATGCACAGGCACATCCAGTAGCAAATACTGAGATTCAAACATATTCACAATGGCACGCACAGCTTGTCTGGTGGGACGATGTTCACGACCGAAAATAAATTGGAGTTAGCACTCTTAAAGTTCAACCACTGACTCAGAATTCCGGTAGCGATTTTTTTAATTACTTCCAAACGATGCTCGTTCGTATACCTCACCATGATCAAAATGTAAGCTTTGTATGACGTTTTAACATCGACAGAACTAAAAAATTATTTATGGGTGCGTTCATATAAAAGTACGAAATTGTTATGTTCCTATTGAAAAACCCATTATAATATACTAATAATCAATTTATTCCAATCGACCAAATGCATGGCATAGGAAACGTCGATATACACACTCAAACTATTACTGAGAAAAGAGGTTGGCTTGCCAGCCTTAACGTCACTGCGACCAAGTGGATTTATTGTGACCCCCCCATATACTTTCTAAAGTACTGTATATGTCATTTCTCCCACGCCTTCCTTTCTGGTACTATTGTTTCATTGTTTCATAGTTTTTGCGAAATTGTACCTGGAACAGTTGTGTCCGTGGGCATTACCAATATAGAATCTGCCTTCAACTCGATGCGCAGTTTTTGATAGTCTTTTCCGTGCTGCCGACTGATCGGTGATTGGCCTTGAGTTAGTCTGTGAGCCACGGAAAGAGCATTACCCTGAATAAATATGTGTGATGGCGATAGGTCAAGAAGGACCTCCAACCCTGCAGCCGTGGCGCATCAAGCTAGCTAGCCTCTGTACGTCACTTAATAGCCTCACCGCTCCCCGGCTGTGTATTCTTTGTCCACCATGTCACTGATCCATAGGTTATCATGCCTCAACGATAGTATACATATAATTTTACAAAAGAGTAATGTAGAATATGATTACAAGCTACTTCAGAGCACAAAACATTGCAGAAGAGGTCTAACAGCTCACCTTCAAGATCCCTGAAATTTCCAACACAACACACTGTACAAAGGCTTATTCAGGAAGTAGATAAGTAAGCGGCTTTTTGAAAACATTCAGGTCATGAGTATCGTTAAGATAGTTTTCCCATTTATTGAACAGTTTTAAGCCGAGGTAGTTGGTACTCCTGACAAGTCGTTGACAAATAGCGAAAATACCCACGGGTCTAGGATCGAACCGTGAGCTACACCAATCATGACATTACGCCGTGAAGAATAGCATCCATCAATATCCACAGTCTGATCCCTTAGAGCAAGATATGACACGGCCCAATCGTGTATTTTTCCGCGTAATCCATAATCATAAAGCTTATAACTTAACATTTGATGGACTGACCACGTCAAAGACCTTACTCAGGTCCATGAACAGTTCTATCGTACTAAATCCATGCCGCAGTGTGCTAAAATATCTTTCTCCTTAAAGAAGCAATTCTCTTTTCAAATATAAATATCCGAAAACTCAACAATAACGTATTCCTACAAAAGTTTCTTGAGAACAAATAGGAAATTTAAAGGTAACTTCCAATATGACTTAGATAATTACCTCCGAGGTCATTTGGAGGTCAAACGAAAATTCAAATAACAACAACCCTTTTTAAGCAGATTGGTAACCAGCACAAGTGGTCAAACCAGTATTTCAAGCTGTGACATCTGGAAATAACACGAAAGCTCTGGGCAAGCTTCTAGGCAACTTGTTTATTGTGCAAAACATTAAATTCGATATAAAACAGCCCACAGTGCCATCTATTCGGTTCAATAGTGCCTGAGGTATGCGATATTAAAGATTTGACGTGTTCAGAAAATCTGTATATTGTAAAAACTGAATTTTAGATTATCTTTAGATGTGACGTACTACCTACTATTTCAATATGTCCAGTTAAGTACATGTATAATTATTGTTTTATACTCTGCGTGTTGTATTCTCATACTACACTGTAGTCAAATGGAAATAAAAATTCTATTCTAACCCCTAATCGGCACTCAACTCTCAATGGCATAACGATTAGATATAGATGTATACTTTATCCAGATGAAAATTTCTTTGATATTTTATATAAGCGAATTACTGTGTGCAAAGTAGAGGGTAAGTCTATTCGACTTCATTTATACGTTTTGGTCTCATAAAAAACCCGGGTTATAATATACTTCATTATTCGTAACTCTCTTATTTTGAAATCCAGAAGAAGAAACAAATGGAATTATCAACAAAGATTTCATTAGCACACAAATCCTCACTCTGCACTATTGCTTCGTTCCAGCTATAGTATACAACTTTCAGCTTAGACCTACAATATTTCCATCTCTGAAGCAGATGTTACATCACATCAGAGCCAAACAAATAGGTTTCGGTCAGAACCTGCTGTGGCAGCAGAAACTCGTACAGGCCACAAAACTTGGCATTACGGACATGACGACTGGGAGGAGCTCAGAGACTTCTTCTCTAGCTTTGCTTGGAGAGATGTCTGTTTCACTGACGCGGATGCGTCGGCTGTCTGTTCTTCGATATCCGAAATTATCTACATCGGAATTGAGGAATACATCCCTCCTTCAGTGAAAGTGCCTAAACCAGGGTCCAACGGCTGGGTTAACAAATCGTGTGACACTGGGCGCCAGCTGAAGATCAAGTCACACATAATCTTCTTACAAAACCGCATTGTAGAGAACAGACAAGCCGACGTCGAGTCCAGAAACAAATATAACGAAGCGGTTCGCAATACCAAAAAGCAGCACGATATAAAAGTTAGGCACAGGGTAATGTCGCAGCGATATGGCAGTCGGTCTTTCTGGACGCTGGCCAAGCAGATTGAAAAGAAATTTTCACACGGTAGCTTTCCACCACTTGCATGTCAGGATGGAATGATTGTATCCGACTCAAAGGTCAAGGCGGAAGTCCTTGTCAAGATCTTTGCTGCCAACTCCACTATGGACGTTCTCCCCAACGCCCAAGTGACGTCAATTCAAAGGGTTCCCTACACTATGCGGGAGGTAACATTCAGGCATAAGACCGAAAGACGAGTGCTCTTGTCGCTCGACATCAACAAAGCTTCTGGTCCGGACTTGTCCGGACCTGTCAATGTACTGACGAGATGTGCAACGGAGCTTGCTTCAGTTCTTTCGCGTCTCTTCCAGATATCTTATGAATCCGGCACCTTTGCTCATGTCCAACCCATCCCAAAAAAAGGATCTAAGACCGACCCTTACAACCACAGGCCTATAGATCTGCTTTCTGTTATAAGTAAGGTGATGGATAGGTACATAAATCACGAGCTTCTGGACTACCTCGAACGTCACAGCTTGATTAGCGACAGGCAGTATGGTTTCCGGCACCAGCGATCCACAGGGGACCTCCTAGCTTACGTCACGCAGTTGTGGAGTAAGCTCATCCAGTCTTATGGTGAGACCCATGTCGTTGCTCTTGACAACACGAAAGCGTTCAGTCAGCTGTTGCACGCTGCCCTTTTAGGCAAACTTCCATCCTATGGCCTCCTAGAAAAGCTTTGCAGATGGGTGGCTGACTTTATCTCTGGTCGCAAGATATCCGTCGTAATTGACGGGTTCTCCTCTTCATCCCACAACGTCAACGCGGGTGTTCCCCAGGGATCGGTCTTGGCTCCGACACTGTTCCTTTTACATATCAACGACCTCCTCCTTTCCTGCACGCTGATGACAGCACTCTACATGCAGGAATTCAGAGTGCTGAGCTGGAACAAAGAAGACTAGCTACAACTTCCTCTCTGACGCGAGACATGAAGGATATCACTGCTTGGGGACGCAAAAATATTGTACAGTTTAATGCTTCCAAAACACAGTACTGTACTTTGACGAACAAAAAGCGTCCTAGCGTTCATCTGGTTCCAATGGACGGCCGAGTTCTGCCAAAGAGCCATTAAGTTCGGCTGGTCGGAGTCCAGATCACCGAGGACCTGATCTGGCACGAACACATCTCGTCAATAGCGGCAGATGCTGTGAAAAAGCTAGGCTATTTATTTAGGGCTAAGAAGTACTTTTCTCCGCATGTCCTTCCCACTCTATACAAGGCCCAGATCAGGCCTAGCCTCGAGTATTGCTCACACGTTTAGGGTGCTGCCGCCCCGACTACGTTATTTATGCTCAATGCTGTCCAGAGGAGGGCGACCCGACTTATCGATGACTCTTCTCTAGCAGACAGTCTCGGGACCCTTCCTCAGCGGGCCGTCGGCGATCTAGGTCTTTTTACCCCTATACCAACGGGCTTTGCTCATCAGAGCTCTCTTCCATGATGCCGCCGCGCAATGTGCCTGCCAGACTGACCCGCCTGACTTTTGCGTCCCATCCTAACCGTGTCGAACTTCGTACATCCAGAACTGGCCGATACGATGGCTTATTTGTCTCGAGGGTGTCGAGATTGTGGAAGAATCTACAAGAGGAAGCTTCTCCCGGTTCTACTAACCTTAACAAAATTTCTTTGGGATCATCATAGCAGCCGCGGTGTCCCGGCATTTAGGCTTCTGCCTGCGCGGCTGCTTCGGTATAAAAAAATGATAGCTGAAACATCATGACGTTTAGGCAACACGTACAGCTACAAAACGAGTTCACAAGTATGCAAGAGCTAGTGCTAAGTTGATATCTTGTAGAAAAACCAACGTTATGTCACAAAAAAAAAACATATAAAATGACAAAAAAATGACAAAATGTCACTTTGCAAGATAAGTAAAACCCATGCGGGTATCGTATTTCTCTAAACATAAGATTAATTACATTAAGTGCTTCACGTCCGTTGCCTTGAAAACAACGGTGGCGGATATGCTAGTAGCAAGAAGTGCAAGTGAGAGGTGGAAGGGGTTCGAGGGCCTGTTATGGAGTTGCTTTCTAGTGGAGCTGGGTACAATTGAAGGAATAGATTCCGATCGTCTCGAATTTGCGATTACTAATTATATTCCAGATTCAACCGTTAATACACCAGCGATTAACTTCATCCAACTGGTCATAGTGCAGGCAAATAGCGCGCCTGTCAAACTGATATACGGAGAAACATGCGTCTGTGGATGCCTTAATGATCGTCTTCACTGTATTATCCGCCTAGATGGCACGGGTATTACGTATCTTGAAAAGTGAGGTTATGTTTTTTACATTATACTGATTTTTTGACATTATGTAGGTTTTTCTACAAGATGTTAACTTAGCACTTAGTTGTACGTGTTGCCGAAACGTCATGCGGCTTCAGTTATCAATATTTGGCTCTGCTGTGATGTAAGATCTGCTTTAGAGTTGGCATTACTGGAGGTCTAAGCTGTAAGTGGTATGTGTTGATGATTATTCCATTGGATTCTGGTCTCAAATACACTTAATTGAGATTCAAAGCTACAAATTAGTAGCGCATCCACTTTTTCTTATTCATTCTGGAAATTACATATGCAAATTTGCTGAATTTCAAAAATGAGAGAGATAAGAAATAATTATATTCACTGTACACTGTCGAAGTACAAGCCAGATACTTGCTAACAGTAATTACACTCAACGCGGGCGCTTTGATGATTTTCCGTAATTCTTCTCAAAGTTTTTCGTAATTTATAACTTTGAACATAACCTGTCTTCAGAAACGGCTAAAATATACTTCACTGGCAGCATATTCAGTGATGATTTTCTCACACAGAAAATATCACTGATTTTAAACACAAAATCAGCCAGATGCAATCTTGCTATTCAACCAACTTTCTTCTCAGAGATAAAAACTACAGATCACTCGGCCTCACAAAACATATGCAACCAACAATGCGTGTAGTTCAGTTGAGTGGTTCCTCCATAGATGGACGCTCACAACGATCCTAGTGAGCAAACGTGGAATGACTGTTTGCGCCCTAAAAACTACCTATTCTGCAAGATGACATCTTCTACGTTTTTGTTTTTTTTGACGTTTTATAGGTTTTTTACATAATACCCGTGCGGGATCTTGGAGAGTGATATTTTGTCAGTTTTTTGACATTTCGTAGGTTTTTTGTGACATATCGTAGATTTTTCTAGAAGATGTTAGTTAACCACAAGTTGTTGCATACTTATTATGAACTCGTTTTGTAGCTGTACGTGTTGCTTAGTCAGAGAACGGCGATCATATCGAGCAAACGTGGAATGAACTATTTGCACACAAAAAACTATCTAGTCTGCAAGATGATATTTTGTCGGTTTTTTTACGTTCTTTATGTTTTTTTCCATAATATCTCTGCCGCTGCTACGTGACGTGAGCCTGATGGTGTATAGTACTGTCACGCCCTCGTATAGCTGGGACCTTAAGCTGCGAGGAGTCGCCTTGCAGAGGTTACGCACTGATTAAAAGAGGGTCAGGCCGAGATTCAAGAATAATCGAGATCTGTCTGGAGGCATCTACTGCCATCTAGACTACTTCCATGGATGTTCACGTTGATCTGGAGAACGCTTGAACATTTTTCGACGCGACAATAGAAGGATAAATACCCGACCAGATAACGGAAGCAGTTAGTGAAAGTCCAAGCAGTCAAGCAACGCGAAATGCTGTAGTCCAGTCAACATGGTTAAAAAATGTCATAAATTAGTATAAGTATCATAATTTCTTAAAAGTAATAAATTTGACTTTGGACGGTAAAAACAGTATTTTCTTTACGGTATAATGAGCAAATACCCTTAATGTTTATAATAGATGCGAATCGAAGGAATATGATCTATGAAAGGAATCGATGCCATGAGATTGAATCAACAAAAGCAACTATTTGGCCCAGCTCTAACGGAGGGAGTTTGAGAGTCTGCTCTCAGGTGGAGCTGGAGCGCTAACTGCCCCTCGCGAACAGTGATTTATTGCTCACACCGCAACTGTTCTTGGATTGCCAGAATTAAGTCTGTTTCCGACCACAACGTTGTTACCTCGCACTTTAAAATCTCATTTGATACTCTTAACATTGTACAACTTCGAACGAAGTTGCGAGTTTGATCGAGTGTGCTGTTTCCGGAACTACGATTTATGTTAAATTGTATCCCACTTCAACGGTGTGGAGGATAATCGATTACGTTTCCTAAATCGGAATCCCATTGTTACTGTCATTGTTGATATTTCTATTTTATATAAATACAAAATAAGTATTTGAAGAAACAAGGAGCCTTGGTATTAGTTGAAAATGTTTGTGACATAAATACGATATATAGACATATGTTAGAAAGAGATAGAATACGGCTGGCTAGCGAAGTTCTTCACCGCGTTGCCTCGCAACGCTGACGCGACAATCTGCCGCATTGCCAAGATGTTACACCAGTTCCTCGAATTAAGGATCGATTTCGGCACGGGTATTAATTACGTATCTTGAAATGTGTCGTTTTGTCTTTTTTTACATTTTGTACGTTTTTTGTGACATAACATAGGGTTTTCTACAAGTTGTCAACTTAGCACTCTAGGTGCTGTATACGTGTTGTGAATTCATTTTGTAGCTGTATGTATTGCCTAGATGTCATGATGCTTCAGCTATCGATGTTGGGCGACGTAACATCTGCTTCAGAGATGGCATTAGTCGAGGTCTAAGCTGTAAGGTGTATGCTATAGCTGGAAGGAAACGGCAGTGCTTAAGTGCATAGTGGGGATTTGTGTGATAATAATCTATGTTGATGGTAATTCCATTGGTTTCTTGTCTCAAACACACTTACTTGAGATGTATTCAAAGCTGTAAATTAGTTGCTCGTCAACTTTTTTCATTCATTCTGGAAATTACACATGCAAACTTGCCGGATTTAAAAAATGGCAGAGATAATAAAGTCCCTGTTTGGTGAAGTACGTGTATATTACAAGTAACAGGTGAGAAAATATGCTACAGACAGGAATATGTATTTATGAAACGTAGAAAAGCTATTACATTACCTCTACAAGACTATCCGTAGCGAATTTTTTCCCGAAATCGTTGCACAACACTTAAGAAAATGCAAAAGAATTGTCAATAAAGGGTTGCTATGCGACTCCGATTGACTGTAACGTAGCTGCGCTTGTTGTTTGATGTAGTCCCTTAGGTTAAGTGATGCCACGGTCTCTGTGAAGGGTCTCATTGGAGACATACGCCTAGACGTTCGAAATGGCTCCGTCAATACCACAGGCTAGACATAAGTTTTGGCAGCTGACCTTGTTATTCTTGTCACCTGGGCTGCGGTATTGCCACCTCGTCGGTTGTTTTTGCTACCTCTGCTATTTTGTTAGAATGTTATAAAAAAAGAAGCGTTGAACATAAATATTGGGAAATACCAATGGAGAAACATAAGAATTAAGGCGTAATAAAATGTTTGCCAAAAAGGTGATGCCGATAAATATTCCCATTAGTTATATAGCGAGAGCCCCTCGTATATCTTCCTAACCCTATGTTATATATTGATGGTTGTACCCTTCAGGCATCAGTTTAATCCTATTACTCTTCAATTGAACTCACTTAGGTTAGGTTTGCTAACATATCGTTGTTAGTCGAAACATTGTATTTATATTAAAATAAAGTATCAAATCGCTTGTAAGTCGTTTTTAAAAACGCGATTCCGCGACGCGATACCATCATTGGCGCAGCCAGTAGGACCAGAACTCAGCAGAGGACTTCCAGGCTGATTTCAATCACTCACTTCTGGAACCGACGAGACCAGGAAGATCAGGAGAAGCCCAAGGACGAAGATCGACGCCAGAGTGCTGTGTCTTCAAAGTCTGAAGGTAATTCAAGTCGAATTTTCCTTGTCTCTCCTCTCACCTTTTTTTAATTTAAGATTTTCGGTGCAGTTTTGTAAAATTTAATTTTGCTGAAAATTGCTCAAAACATCTAGTATTAAGTTAGTTCTCGTTCAAGAGCTACATTTTTGAAGAGAACTTAATTTTAGTAAATTTGTCGAAAGCTACATCTTCGATTTAGATTAGTTACAATTTTTTTAAATTTCGTCTTTAATGTAATTTGTTCCAAACTAAAAAGTAACGTTTACAACTTTTTAATGTGTAGACCAGATCTCATTTCTTGGTCTCTAATTAAAAATGCACTCAGAGAGCATTTCAGTGACAAAATTGACAGACAAACCGTTACGAGAGAATTTCTGCAATTTTCAAAATATAGAAATGAAACTATTTTGGAATTTTTAGGAAGATTAAAATTAATCAAATCAAGAGTTGAAGTTAAAATCCACACAGATCCTTTACTCACCCCTGATCAGAAAGTTTCACTTATGAGCCAAAACGAATTAAATGCACTAGACGTATTGACCGCAAATTGTGACGATAGACTTAGACTTTTGTTAGACATTCAACAGCCCTCCGACTTATCAGATGCGACCAACGTAGTTACTAAACGTTTCTACAATGAAATGAGAATAGATGCACTGACAAAAAGACAGAATTTCGGACATCCTATCCACTTTTAATCACATTCACACAAACCTAGACGTTACAATTATAATAACTCGTCACGCCAAAATTATTACCCATCTCAAAGACACAACCCTTCATACACTTAACCTAATATCACACATATTAATTAACAACAACCACCAGCCATACATGAACAATTTCCTTCTCAGGAGTTTCACGCTCAATATTCACCACAAAATCATTTTACTCAGACACATCAACCTTCCTTCA
Source organism: Acanthoscelides obtectus (assembly GCA_963669975.1). NCBI lineage: Eukaryota > Metazoa > Arthropoda > Insecta > Coleoptera > Chrysomelidae > Acanthoscelides > Acanthoscelides obtectus. The sequence continues at coordinate 62,649,740 of CAVLJG010000001.1, forward strand.
ATGAAAGTAGACAATTTCCATCTCAACCTATTCCATTACCAAAACCACTTCCAGTTAAACAAAACTTCCCGACAAACAGACAGGTATTCGGACCACCTCAGTCCCAACGCTCAACAAATGTTTTTCGCCCCAAAAACTCAGCACATAATCCAGAACCTATGGACACGTCTTCAAGACAATCAAACAGACAAAACCATAATCACTTTAAACCTTCCGGACCCCGAAACTTCATTTCACAAGAATTATATCATGCTGAAGAGCCTGAAGCACACTCTCATTCTTCGCAACATACTTATCAATATCCTTCTCAATAACCTTCCCAAAATTTTCCTCAGTATGACCAAGATAACCAAGATGAACCTTACAATAATCAAGAATTATATTCTGAGAATTACAATTATTATTCAAATAATTCTCAAAATCAAAATTTTCAAGAAGTCAGTCCCCCGATACGTTTGAGATAGACCTGAACAATATCAATCTAGCCAACTCTCTCCCATATATCCAACTCCGAAAAATCCCAGTAAAATTACTCATAGATACAAGTTGCCACGGTTCCCTCCTTAGACCTTACATCGACGAAAAGTTTTTCCCAGATCAAATTTTCCATTACAATACGCCCATTTCCACTTGCGCAGGCACAAAGACCAGTCAGTTTAAAGCCTCTATCCCACTACTTGAAGAATTAGGTATTCCAGATGAATTCCAATTTATTCTTTTTCCATTTCATGAATACTTCGACGGAATCATTGGAATCCGAGATTTGAGAAAATTAGGAGTAACAGTAGATCTCGAAAATCAATTACTCAGAAACTCTACTCTTCAAATCCCATTTCAATTTCGGACTGATTTTGACATCCAAAAAATAGAAATTTCCCCTAGATTGTAGCAAAAGAAATCAGGACTTCTCTTCCAGAAGGTACTGAAATAATTTTAGATTCTGTTCTTTATAAGAATGGTGAAATTGAATTACCCAGTTGCATTACCAATGTAAAAAATCAGAAAGCCACTTTAGAAATTAAAAACAACACCAATTATTCTCAAATTTTCATTTTAGATCAGAACTTCCTCCAAAATTTTGGAACCATTCAATTAATCCCACCCCTGATAACTCATTACCCTTATCATTTGATCTTCTCAGAACCAACCATTTAAATTCAGAGGAAAAATAAGAACTGCGGAAAGTTGTTTCAGAATTTTCCGGAATTTTACACTCAGAAAATTCTCCCCTCACATTTACTAACAAAGTCAAACATCAAATTAGAACGACTGACGACATCCCTATCCACACTAAGTCATACAGGTATCCCTACGTTCATAAACAAGAAGTATCTAGACAAATTGAGGAAATGTTAAACGACGGTATCATTAGGCCCAGCCAAAGCCATGGAGCTTTCCAATTTGGATTGTTGCAAAAAAATAGATGCTAGCGGCAAACAAAAGTGGAGCATTGTTGTCGACTATAGGAAACTTAATGAAAAAAACGTAGATGACCGCTATCCCCTTCCAAATATCACTGACATACTTGACAAACTAGGACGATGCAACTATTTTACCACTTTAGATCTCGCCTCCGGCTTTCATCAAATTGAACTTCACCCAGACTCCATTCCCAAAACGGCTTTTAATATCGAAAATGGACATTATGAATTTGTCAGATTACCCTTTGGATTAAAAAATGCCCCCAGTACATTCCAGAGAGTTATGGACGATGTACTCAAAGAGCTTCAAGGAAAAGTATGTCTCGTTTATATGGATGACATAATAATATTTTCCAGCAGTCTCCAGGATCACATATCTAATCTGAGAAAAGTGTTTCACAAGCTTAAAGAAGCAGTGTTAAAAATTCAATTGGACAAATGCGAATTTTTATGCAAGTCCGTAGAATTTTTGGGACACGTTGTGACCCCCGAAGGCATAAAGCCTAACACGAAGAAAATCGAAGCAATTAGGAAATTTCCCATTCCTATCAGTTTAATCCCATTACTCTTCAATTGAACTCACTTAGGTTAGGTTTGCTAACATATCGTTGTTAGTCGAAACATTGTATTTATATTAGAATAAAGTATCAAATCGCTTGTAAGTCGTTTTTAAAAACGCGATTCCGCGACGCGATACCATCATTCATTGTACGTGCAAGAGCAAACAAAACAACACTGGTGGTGATTATGTTTTACGAATTTTTTATCATTTATATCTAGTGTCCACTATTTGCACTAGCACAAAGTGTAAAGTAACTGATGCTTAACATTCCAGCTATTTTTGTTCTGAGATTTTTCATCCGATGGTACTACATTGGTTTCGATCTAATTCAACATTTTTCATTTCCGCACTTTGGAAAAAAATAGCGTCAAGTAGGTTGACTCTGCACTTCCCACGCAACACCGTTATCAGTTCATAAAAAAATATTGTTCAGCACAAATTAGACCCTCTGAGAAAAAAGTCAGTCAAAGAGGTCCATAGACATCCTTTCCCTGCCCCACCGGTAGTGTATCTGGAAACGTCACGAGGCATACTAGTAACAATTGTCTGAAAATTTCATCGAAATCCGAGCGGTACTTCTCAAGTTTTAAGATTAGTGGACATACAGACAGACAGACTGACGGAAAGGAGTGGCGGCATTTTCGCGATTACAATTATAAGATAAGAAATACGATAAGACGATGACAATGATGATAAACATGAAAAAACAGCAATCCTACCTTACAAGCGTTAGAAGTTTTACCCTTTTCACTTTTATTACGAGGGTAGTACATACACAACTTACAAGTGCTTCAATATACATTCCATATTAAACCGACTCATGACATGCACACCTCCTGTCTATTAATTATGTTAATTAGCTATCTTGATACTGATAAAGCAATATAATAATATGATATGTCTCAATTATATTATTAGAAATTACAATACATTGCATGGGGGAACGGTAGCATCTTACCGCATGGAAGTCACATCCATGTCCATAACCTGGGAAACGGTAGCTTCCTACCGCATGGAAGTCACGCCTGATGTGGAAATACCTCGCACGGGGGAACGATAGCTTCCTATCGAATCGAAGTCACGCCCGTGTCCATGATCAGGAGAACGGTAGCTTCCTACTGCATTCAAGTCACGTGTCTTTACTAGGGAGAACGGTAGCTTCCTACGGCATGAAAGTCACGCCCGATATGGATACCTTGATAATCTGCTGCTTAGACAGATATGCCAAGTTTATTGATTGTTACGAAAAGCAGTCCAGAAAGCAGGATATCACGTTTCTGTGTCAATACCCAAAAGCTCAGAGGTTACTTCTGATTCCGAGATAACCGAGAACTATGAGAACTTTAAAGTAACAATCCCTCTGTACAGATATTGCCATGAGATACTTTGAAACACCAGCGACTGCCACGAGAGGAAGCCAGGCGGTCACACAGACGTCCAAGTCAGCCAATGGCCGTTGTGTCAATATCCAACACGCTCCGACGTCTCCCCCGACAGAGGAAACCGAGCAGTAATTCCCGCCGCTGGCAACCCTGCTGTGTAAATCTCATAACAATCTCCAGGATCTGGATGCGTCACACCGCTGTAGATGATTAACTCTAAGTTACGTCTAACTTTATCCTAACTGTTCATAAACATATCTCAACTGATTGTTTTTGACTTACAATTATTATCGTGATTATAAGGGTACCATGGTTAGAAAATTGGCCTGCGCCTCAGCGTGCCGCTGGTTTCACGAAAACGCGTGAAATTTACCAGGGTCGTAAGTGGTTGTTGAAATGTGTATATCAGCAGTGCCTTTCTCAGCATTCCAAGTGTCAAGTGAACCTTTTACAAGGTGACTCGCGTGAAGAAACGTGTTTAAAATATGTGTAAGTATGCTTACACAATACTTCACCGCCATACCGAAATTAGAAAACACATTGTGTATTTATAAGAAAATGCTATTTAGAATTCTCTGAGTATTTCGATAACATTCCTCTTTCGCAGTCTTTATGAGAATAATGAGTCTGCATCTGTTTTATCTAACGCGCTCATGAGAAGCGCCGTGTGTATTTTATTCTGATATGCCGCCGCACCAGTAAAACGAACAATGCATAGTATTGTTCTACATTGATCCCCAAACAATACACAGCGAAACAGAGTTTCCATGCTTTTTGTCCTCCGTCATGGTTATCCATATATGGTATGTTATTAAATGAATGTGTTACCGACAGTAATCGCTTTGTTTATGCACTATATTTGAAAACAATATGTGCATTCTGACTTGTACCACGTATTACATGTTGTACTCGCAAACCGACACCCTTACTATGTAACTAACAAATGACAAGGATAGGGAACTGATCGTCATATTTATCACTTTTTAATTAGCCATCATTCACTTCATATTCACTTGTAGTGGCTGCGTGTGTTCCCTAAACGTCAAAACATTTCAGCTGTATGATGTGATGGAGGGTCACTCATAGCTTCTATGGCCTAATGCCTAAGCTAATTCTAGTTCTATACTAAGCCCATTATATCATTCCTCCAGAGGTTGCATTCACAGCGAGTACGCGTGGTGCGGGTTAAGGCCGATTTACATTTCAACAAGTACAGTAGCGAGTTAACTTGCGTCATCGCCGAGTTAAGTTGTTATTGTCATTTGAACGGCAAAAGCGAGTTAAGTTATAAGTTGTTCATTAAGTTGACTTGAATAGATCGTTATCCTATTTTTCGGCGAGTTCAGTGCGAAGTGGCCCCCTCCCTCGCGTCTCCCGCACCCCCGCCAACTTAACTGGCGACGTGGACTGACGTGTAGACGGCTGAGTTTAGTAGAGTCCATAAGTTTGCGCACTGCGGCCACGCGCGACCACGTGTTATTATTTTGTCGTGTTAAAATGAAGTGGTCTGATAATACTACCTTTGCATTTGTAGAATAATACCTTAAACATGAGTGTTTATTTTATACAAAATGCAATAATTACCGCAATAAACTAGCTAGAGATGCGGCAATTATTAAAATTTGTGTGGTCATGAAAATAAGTGATCTAGGCCCGAAGGAGGCTATCTCTAAAATAAAAAGTATCAGATCGACATACAGCCAAGAACTTGTAAAAGTATTGATACTATTTCTCTTATTATAGCACGCACATTGGTATTAAATAAATCAACGTCCATTTTCTGGATTTCCCGTTTCGAAGGAGAAAAACAACCGAAGGCGCGACTAGTCCTATACTTGGAACGGCAACTTATGACTTCTTAACTCGCGTACGTTTGGACGCCACTTAATACTTATTACTTAATACTCAACTGACTGATTTCTTAACTCGCTACTGTACTTATTGAAATGTAAATCGGCCTTTAGCGATAGTACACAAGTCACAAGCATGACGATCAGTTCGCTATTATAGCAATTATTCTGACTGCAGAAACCTTAGAACATCTTACAAATTATTCCAGTGGAGGCAACTACCTTACTAGATCACTAGTAACTAAAGAAATAGAAACATATTTACAAAGAAACCCTAACTGTTATACTTCAAATATAGTTAACAGCAATTGTGTTTTAGAAATGTCAATCCACTTGAAACATGACAAAGGTGTTATTGCCCAAAAGCAAATGCCTCAAGAAGGTTTTGTAAGAAAAACTGTTTTCCAAACTAGCGTTACACGATAACTTAACTATAATTTTACAACTTCTCGTTCATGGAAATTACGTATGCAAATTTACTGAATTTCAAAAATGTGAGAGGTAAAAAAAGAAAATTCTTGGTTGGTGAAGTATATTAAAACTAACAGGTGAGAAAATAGGCTACAGACAGTAACATTTCTGAAACGTGGAAAGGTTATTACATTTTACATTATTTTTTATTTCCAGTAAATTTGTCACAGAAATTTAATTTACGATGTCAAGTAGAAAATACAAATCAGCGCCTAGATGTAAAGTATTGCGAAAATGTGTTGTGCGTGATGAGTCATTCCTAATCTTAAAAACCGGGAAAAATGTAATTTGTAACCTTGAATATAACCTCTTTTCAGAAAGGCCAACACAAATAACCCGTCTGGTACAGCTAATAGATATACTTCACGGGCAGCATATTGGATAATATTTTTTTTAACTTTATACACGTGCAGACCAATCCAGATGCGATTTTGCTAATCAACCAAACCAATTTTCTTTCTGTGACATCTTTTCAGAGATATACTTTGCACACTATCTCGGCATTCTGCAACAAATCATGCTGAGGAACTGCAGCATAGTTATTGAGCGTATCGTGTCATAGCGAGCATTTGCACACTAGGAAGATCTAGTCCGCAAGTTGAGATTTTGTCGTTTTTCTTTGACATTATATAGGTTTTTTACGTAATAACCCTGCCGGCTGGGAGCATTTTCACGGATGTTAGCTATGAGGAAAAACAAAATCGGTTGCTATGAACAAATTCCGAAAAACAAATTACTTTCATTCATCACAACTTGAGCATCTCTGATAGGTATGTGTTTTAATATGTATTTGTATTTGTTGGTAAAAAAATGATTGGTGAGAAATGTGTGACTTTTCTTCCTGACTTCCGGTTTATGGTTTTCGGTATTCGGTTCAATCATTCCCAATATTCAGCCCAATACCGAATATCAAATAAGTGGCAGCATAGGCTGTATACCGAATAGTAACAGAATATTCGTGGAATCTCCAATAATGAGTCCATTTGTGTTTTTATTGATATATGTGGCGTCATCGACTTACGATTATGGAAGTTGAATTCGCACGTTTAAAAGAACAAAAATGTGCGATATTATAAATGTACTGCTCGTTCTCAAGTCAGCGATAATTCGATTCATTAAATTGCTTGATATAATAGATGTTACCGCTAAAACTTTCAATAAATACACATTTTGGGGTTTTATTGACCTTTTACTTACCGCGCCTGATGGCAAAGGAAGTACCTACCTACCTTGTAGTCGTGAAAAATTTCGAAAATGGGTTATTACGTTTTTTGGATGTATCACGAAAAACATGTCACTCATTTACCGTCGGTCTGTCTGTCCGGTCTGTCCGCTAATCCCTGTCCCTTCTATAACTTGGAAAGTTCTGCTCGGATTTCGATAAAATTTTTACACAAGGTTACTACTATGTCATGCACGAAGACATTGTAGATTTTTAAAATCGGTCCAGTATGGAGCAGAGAAAGGAAAAAACGAAAAAAAAATCGTGCAATCTTCACTTTTCGATATTTCAGAGGATCCTGATCATCTTTGAAAAAAATTTCAGGTGTAAAAAGCTGTGGGTTGGTGACGTTGTAGGCAGGTAGCAGAAGTTGTATCGCAAATTTTGATACATAGATGATATCACTTCCAACCCCGGTGATTCTATGCACCATATAGACATATTTCACATCCGCGAGCAGGCCGACTTTCAACCAGGACTACGGAAGAAAACGTTGAACGTGTGCGATTGTTACTAGCTGTGAAATTCCTGTCTCCTAGCCAGACAATGACTGAGGCCGTCTACAGAGGGATTTTGAAGCGTCTGCTGGATCGCATTCTTCGAGTACCAAGAGAAGTGTGGGACGCCAGTAAATCGTTTTTGCTGCACGACAATGCGCCATCACATTCCTCTCTCATTGTTAAGCAGTTCTTGGCGAAAAAATTGGTTACTGTGCTCGAACACGCTCCCTACTCACCTGATCTCGCCCCCACGGACTTCATGCTGTTTCCTAAACTGAAAGCGGCATTAACAGGTGAACGTTTTGAAGATATCGAATCGATTCAGCAGAATGTAACAGCAGCCTTGAAGAGAATTCCGACGGAGGACTTTCCATAGCTTTGACGAACGTTCTAATAAATCTATAGAGAGATGAGGGATGTACAGGTATGTAGAAAACTAAATTGATAAATTATTTTTTCCATCGTTTACTATTTTTTTTAAATGTAGCCCCGGAACATATGAGCGTTATGCTTGGAGTGTAATTTAACGATGTTATTTGATTCCTCGCAGTCGTAGTGGTAGTTTCATCGGGACAGTGTACAGATCTCACTTCAGTAGAATTATTCGGATCAGCGGTCAACAGAGTGATGAAGGTCAGAAGAAAAATAATTTTTTATATCATTGTCCTATTGACGTGGGGTTTAAAAAAATAGCGTCAAGTAGGTTGACTCTGGGCTTTCCAAATATTAGCTACAAACATGTAGAACAAAAAATTAAATCAAGCGGGTCAAACAGGCTCATACAATTAGTCCTTAGTCCCCATACATTTAATTAGGCTGCGATCTAAAAATTTCTCCCCTGCCCTACTGACAGCATCGACCATGTGGCAATGTTGCTGAATCACGGCCAGACAGCCATGAGCGGTCAGCCGTGAGACCACTACACAGCGTTTTTTGCATATACGCATATAGATATAAGTTGCCTTGCCGTGAGACCAATGCGCGACCGACGCGTATGTTGGAAATATATCTCTATTGATTCATGTATTAAGGGCCAATGAATGGGGAAATGTATCATGTGTGAAATATGTACTAATACTGTACTGCGTATAATTATCTGGGTTAGAAGCGCATAAATATACCAGAAAAAAAAATAAGATATAAGTTCCCTCACCCCCTACAACTCCCAATTTTAACCTCTACAAAATGTTCTGAAAATGATCAGGAGCATCTGAAACGTGAAAAAGACTATATTTGTGCCCTTTTCACTTTTTGTTGTGGCTCCGACAGCACTTGAGCGGTTCGACAAGCTCCAAAGTATTTTTGTCCTTGGCACAGTAGTAACCTTGTGTCAAAAATTCATCAAAGTCCGAAGGGTACTTCCAAAGTTATAGACAGGCCAAGGATTATAGACGGGTCAGGCAGACATACTGACGGAAATAAGTGATATGGTATTTCGTGATTACAATACCTCGTCGCCAGTGGCGTGAGAAGTCTAAGTAAGATGTAAATCATTTCAATTGCATATTAGGAATACTTACATTCAGTAGCCCCAAAAAAATGTCTGGTAACGTCTTTTTTATAATGGATATGTCTATAAGTTAATACTCAGAACGCATCACGGGTATAACAAATAAACATGTAAAATAGATCTAGGATATCTAGCTATGTATTTAATTAACGGTTTGGAATCTCTCACCGGCATTCCTTTTGCATTGGGAGCATTATATGTTTAATTAAAAGTTATAATTAATCTATAGTTTCATCCAGGGTTTCAACGTTCCATATATTTACTGCTCAGCGATATCGGTTGATAATTCATTATACGGTTAAAGCTTCCATACACAAAATGTATATGATAAAAACTACACTAACATATACAGGGTGGCCAACGAAGAATGCGAGGTACTGTATCTTGGAACCTATCCATCGTAGAGGCTTGTCGCAAAAACCACATCGGTCTTGCTTGAAGTTCTAAGGGCATTGGAGTTTAAATTTTTGGTGTACGGCAATATCTTTCTTGACTTTTTGGACAATCAATTACCATTTTGTTGATGTGCCTCTGGAAACATGGTAAAACTTGTTTTTGCATATGGATGGCTGCACATCTCATTTTGCTATTATTGTGCGAGAGCATATTAATGCAGTATTTCAACAGCGGTGGATTGGAAGAGGCAGTCTGTTTCCATGGCCTCTGCGATCACCACACTTAACTTCTCTTGCTTTTTATTTATGGGCACGGTTGAAGGACATCGTGTTTCAGACTAAAGCTACAACCAGAGAAGATATGAAAAACCGGATTCGTAATGCAATACGTAATATACCGACAGCCGAAATTAGAGCATGAAGGACAGCATTTCTAGCATTTACGGAAGCATTAAAAGGTTGTCGCCCTGAGAATAAAAATAAATTCCAGAAAAATTAGTTTTAGAAAATAAAAATTTCAGGGGTTTCTAGTTTTAGGTTAGAAACAAGATATCGAGACGAGGTTTTCACTAGCTTGTTTAGACATCATTTAGCTACTTTTTCATGAAAAAATCATACCAATGCATTTTTTTGAGAAAATTAAACATTTGTCGGAATGTCGCTAGAGACTACATGTGAAACTAACAAAACTTCAAATATAACAACATTTGTAGTCCAAGAATACCTCTTTTCAATTCACAGAAACATCACTTTTTTAGATTGAAGATTGCAGTTATGCCCCCCAAAATATTTTGAACGGTTGTCGTTGGAACATGTGTATATCTTCCAACGACAACCTTAATTGATTGTCCAAAAAGACACTGCCATACACCAAAAATTTAAACTCCAACGGAACTTCACGCAACCAATGCGGATTTTCTGCAGACCAATTATGCAGATTGACTCTCCCGTCACCATTAAAGGTGGTTTCATCGGTTCAAAGAATATATATTCAAATGGTAATTAAAAATAAGTTAAATCTAAATAAATCCCTATATTTTGATGGCCATTAGAACTTACCTATTGTCCTTCAAAATATTTTGAACCGTTGTTCGTGATATGCCCAACTCAGGCGATAATGCCCTTGTGCTAACATAAAGCTTTCATTCAATATATCCCAGTAGGCGGTTAATATTCTCTTGTGCTCTTCCAATTCTTTGCCGTTGAAACGTAGGCCGAAAACTATCATTGGCTGGTACGTACGCTCTCCACTAATCGGGGAAAAACTTTCACATCGCAAAGCCACCGATTTGGATATGGAGTCGAATAAACTATTTTTGCTACTGCGGCGTTCTGAATAAATTCAAAAAAAAACTGCAAGCATATCAACAATTTCATCCTTCGTAAAATGCATTTGGTAAGCACAAAAATTGCTCAAAGTAACGCGAAACTATTGACAACTATTGACAATTTGAGGATTATTTATGACCGGCTTCTATTAATTATTGTCTTTTTAGAATCTGCATTTAAACAAAAAATATTTTGCCTTTTGTTATTAGCATTACTTACTTACTTTTTATGGATATTTTGTAATATTTTTAAAATGGGTGATTTTAGTTTAATGAATAAAAAAGATTTCCAGAAAAATTAGTTTAAAAAAATTCAAATTCAAGGGATTTCCGTATAAAATTTGATTTGGCCTAAATTTTACGTTAGGCACATGATATCGAGATGCGGTTTCTTATCATTTAGCTACTTTTTCATAAAAAATCATACAATGCATTTAATTTTTTTGAGAAAATTAACCGATTCTGTCGGAATGTCGAAAAAGCCCTCTAGAGGCCACTTGTAAAACTAACAAAACTTCAAATAATATAACATGTTCCGTCCATAAATAGCTGTTCTCAACTAGCCCAAGTTTGTTAAAATCGGCTCAGCCGATTCAAAGATACAGGGTGTTTTTTACGGAAACCTTTGATCACTTTATTTTTAGAGATGCAGCAAAAATTGTCACACAAAAAAAAGTTTACATTATCCTCGACTTCAAAGATCAGGTATTTTTTGTTAGGTTAATATAACGAAATTCACAGAAACATCACTTTTTTAGATCGAAGATTGCAGTTACGCCCACCAGCGGCTATTTCAGAAACTTGAAAATATTTTTAAGGTTCTTCGCTTGACCGTTTCAGTAATAACTGTTTTTGCCGCAAGCCTCTACGATGGATAGGTTCCCAGATACAGCACCTCGCATTCTTAGTTGGCCACACTGTACTTAACATACGCACATCTGGTCCCCTGCCGAGATCCTCGGGTTGGTACCAACTTTTCTAGTGGTGAAAACAGCTATTTTTGGCTACTTACCAATAAATAAATGTCATATTATAAGTGATTGGCATAACTGTTCATTGAAACAACGATTTCACTTTTTATTTATCCAACAGTGATCCACCAAACAGATCTAGTTTAATTACAATGGTTTTGTAGGAATATCTAAATACTTTGCGTGAATTTTGTAATTACAAAACGCCACCTGTCACCGAAACCGCATTTTGTCCATTTATACGCATCCGACTGCAATGGCCATAACATGCACATAACAGTTTTGTTTAACCACGACAGATAGCATTGCGCCGAAACAATATCCGCATTGGATTTAACTCTTTAAGGCCAGATTTATCTTTTTATTCTGAAATGATATATTATAGATATATTGGTTCGGTAGTTCAGTACTAACGAACATAACATAACCCTATTACCACCACTATCACACCGCCGATCATCATAGGCTGTTATTTTTGGCAACACTGGGTGACGATGCCTGCGTAATGTAGAGATGCCACCTGAAACTTAGCTCTTTATCGCCTTATTTAATTTACGCACTAAACTAAACAATAAATTAACGATTGCCCTTGTCTTATGCCCATATTCACCGTCCCTTGAGAAGTACGATTAATGACTAATCCAGATTATTGCCGCGTTTTCATATGCACTGATACATTTAACACCTGCTAATCGCGTTTAGGCGTAATCCTAGCGTATTGACAGTTTAATCCGAAAATTGACGGATTGGGGTTCTAACCTTATTTGGAGTTGTTGATGTCTTTGCGAAAAGGTGCTTTTTTGCAAAAGTACTGCAGATCGAAGATGAGATTTCCCTTGACGACGATGGTGACATTCTAGATATTATTCGCTTCGGATTTCCAAGACACTATTATGAACGTACAGATTTTTTTAACGAGATGGACGACCTGTTTTTCAGGAGATTTCGGCTCCAAAAAAATACTGGCCTCAGATTGGTAGAACAAATAAAGCATCAATTCGAGTTTGATAACAACTTGTACCTGTAAGTATTTTTTACCAAATATTAAATTACGATAATCTATTTCCTTAGCCAGAATTGAAGTTTAGACAAGAACGTATTTACACACCTTTTCCTCTGGCTATGGATCTGAATCACATTAGTTATTTCCAAGATTTCAGTCACTATAAAATTTTTGTTTTTTCAGGAATAATAGTATGTCGCCTATTAATCAAAAGTGTTAAGAGAGCAATAGCAGATTTATCAAATCAATATATCAGAATGCCCAACGATGCTGAAGAAATAATAAGAGTTCAGAATGGCTTCTATAGGATCTGTAGATTTCCACGAGTCATTGGATGCATTGACGGGACGCACATAGAGATGCAATCACCAGGAGCTCAAGATGGAGAAGTTTTTCGTAATAGAAGTCATATTTTTCTATAAATACTGAAATAGTTGCCGGGCCAGATTTGAAAATATTTGATATTGTTGCTCGATGGCCAGGATCTACCCATGATTCAACTATTTTCAACGCCTCCCACCTAAGAACACGCATTGAAGGGAGACAATTTCAGAACGCGGTGCTCGTGGGAGATAATGGTTACCAGCTGAAAGTCTACCTAATGACACCTCTACAAAATCAAGGCAATCTTGTTGAAAATCTTTATAATGAAGCTCATGTGCAATGTAGTAGAAACATGAATTGGTGTTTGGAAACGTCGGTTCCCAGTATTAGCCTATGGTAGTCGGTGTCGATTAGATAACGCTTTAACTACAATTGTTGCCACTGCTGTGCTAGCAAAATATGGCCGTGAATATGCTAGAGGATTTGCCTCCCTATCCAAAAGAACTCAATGGCCAAGAGCTGGATTACCTACTTTTACAAGGAGACCTTTCTCATGTACATGCAGTGAATTTTGGTCAAGACCCATTTAATTTTCACCAAAATCTGATAGATAACTATTTTAGTTATTCATAAAACATCATATAGTATCTTAACACAAAGTAATAATTCTCATTGTAGGGCATTGGAATTTAAACTTAGTTTTTGATTGGAAATTTTTAACTGAAGCAAATCTATTTAAGTTTTCTATCCATTTTTATAAATTTTTGCTGTTCATCTGTAGCTTTTGTTTTTCCAATAAAGTCAGTATTTTGTCTAAAAGTAGATTGTATTTAGAAGCAATATCAGAAGATGTTAAAGTGTTAAAGCAGTCACAACTTGTTTCGGTCTTCTTTTAGAGCTCTGTGGAGTCTGGGGAAAGTCAGGAGAGCGACTTTAGGCCCCCACTTCATAACGTGCATCGCTCCACCTCCAGTTAAAAATCTTTGGTTTTTCTCCGCACCTATTTTCCTTCTTGATTCTTTTTTTTATATTCATACAACATTATCAATGACTCGGCTTTTCTGTATGTAGTAGAGGGAGAAGAGGAGTTAAATTATTTTGCAATTTGGTTCCAAGCACTGCTTTAGAGGCTCTGTCGGCCTTCTTATCCTCTAATATTTTTGCATAGCCGCGCACTTTTGCATTAAATAAATGCATCTTTTCATTAGCAGTAAAATTTGGTTCTCATTTCTTCTGATTCCTTTCCGTTTTGATAACCCTCTTGAACACATAGAAACTGTCACATTTCAAAATTTTTTGACAGAATCTACAAATTTGCAATATTGCCACGTTTTGTTCAACGATTAGGTAATCGCGATTAGAAAGTGGTCCGTGCATCAGATTCGAATCTGCCGTTCCTGATCCGGATTCCCCAATCTGGATTAAAGTGTCAAACGATGCATATGGGCATAATACCTGTACACATACTAAACAGCTACAAAGTCATTACAGTCATTACAATGCTCTTGACATTTCAAGTAGTGATACTACAACTTTTATCCATTGTCATGTCATCCCTATTCATCCGTATCATTATTACTAATATTATAAATGAGAAAGTATGGATGAGATAGCACTGGCACTCAACTATCGTGGCAAGTACCAAATGCTTAGCGTCAAGGCGGCAACAGCGCGGTCAGCACTCGTCCCAATCAACCTCTGATCGTCAAGCGATACAGACGTTTAACTTTGCACCAGCTCTAAGCCGCGACTTTGTATGCTTAAAACTGTTACTAACGCAAAGCATTGCTTTTAAGTAATGGTATGAACTTCCGATCACGTTTTGTGTCTTTGTTAGCATTAGTGAAGTGATAGCCAACTTGCATGCTCTCGAAGTTTGGTTACTTTATTGGTGGCACCACCTACACGCTCCGCGGGTAAAACTGAAAGCTAGTAATCCCTGATCCCTATTACAATACTATAAATGGGAAGGTGTGGATGTTTGCTAATAAAACACGCCCAAATGGCTCACCGAATCTCGATTGAATTTGGTACAGAGATGGATTATAACCTTGTATAGTATATATTGTAACGTGCCAAAATCACGTAACCTCTTTTTTACTATTCTCAGCATTAACCAGTAATTTGAATTTCTCTTTATTAATGGTAGAGTGCCGATTACTAGGTCAAACCCTTTTCAATGCTTTGGAAAATTTCATAGTTTATTTATTATATGATTTCACACGTATTATATCTCCCTTTCTTATCGACTCAGTATTGTGTTGAAATCATGTGGACACTAATGTTATAGTATTTTATTAACGCCCATATTAGAAATGTCCTCATAAAATATCGTTGATCCCTCATAGAGTTGGTTTTCTAGGGTCCGCGCATTGGCAATCAGCAAAACCTGCTGTGGCTTTTCTCCGTGTCTTTTTTTATACTATCGAAACACTTGCATTAATGTATGTCCCGAAGAAGTTTGTTACTAAACTGATATACCCTCATAAAGTTATCCTTGTTCTAAAAAGAAATATGCCAGCTCAAAAATCAAAATCATGATCGATGTATGGAGTAAGCCCAAAAGAAGGTGCCATGTAGGCACTGCCCCAGTTTTGAATACGTAAATGCCAAACAAAATCAAGTACACTCTAAGAATTTCAGTCAGCGATAATCAATATACAATGTGTTTGGTCAAGCCATACTGGTTTCGAAATGGGGTATTTTTCAGCTATTTTATTGACAAATCCACTCCCCTACAATGTCCTACCTCACCCGTTTTGAAATGGCATCCATTTGTATACTAAGTGACATATAAATCCGAACACCCAGTTTAAATGGTTTTATTTTAATAAAAGTTGGTGAATGTATTTATCTTACTGTAAATAACAAGTGAAAAAATGTTCAGCCTTATCAGTTGGACATTCCGGTTTTTATACTGCTTTTTTTTAATTCACTAACGCTCTAAAAATGAGTATTTCAGCCGCAGTAAAGAATCAACGTTGGCGGATTTTGGTTCTTGACATCCTTTACGATCGGCTACGATGCCTAGAGTACGGAGACCTGTACGATTTCGTCAACTTAGTGAGTTTGATAGGGGCCGTATAGTGGGACTTCGGGAAGCTGGACTTTCTTTTCGGGCAATTGCAGTTAGAGTGCAAAGAAGTGTAGACACTGTGGTTAGGTGTTGTCAGGCATGGCTTCGAGAAGGCCGTACGCAAAGAGCAAGGGGCACTGGACGCCGCCGAAGAACAACAGACCGTGAAGATCGCCGCCTAAGATTATTGGCCTTAAGGGACCGTTTCTCCACTACCAGTTCCATTGCAAATGAATGGTTTGCAGAACACGGAAGACCTATTGGCATGCGAAGTGTTTACCGACGAATGAGAAGTTTTGGCTTGTTTTCATACCGGCCACACTGGGTCCTCCCTTTAACTCGAGAACACCGACGTAATCGCCTTGAGTGGTGCAGACAACGGTCACTCTGGGATCAGGAATGGAACAGTATTGTCTTTAGTGACGAGTCTCGATTTTGTTTAGGCATGCACGATGGTCGTGCCAGGGTTAGAAGGCGACGTGGTGAAAGGAGGAATCCACAGTTTTTTGTTGAAAGACATGTTCATCACACTGTTGGAGTTATGGTTTGGGGTGCTATAGCTTATGGTTCCAGGTCACCTTTAATCTTCATCAGAGGTAACATGAACGCGCAGCGTTATATCCACGAAGTTCTAGAACCCTATCTTTTACCCTATCGTGACACCCTGGCAGCATCCCTAGGCGCGTTGGAGAATGCGTAGCACATCAGGGTGCATCCACACATTATTAAAGGTCAAAGGGCTTTAAAGTACTTATACAAAATTTTATTAAAATGAAACCATTTTAACTGGGTGTTCGGATTTATATGTCACTTAGTATATTTTTACGTTACGATTAGGCTAGTGCATGTATGAAAATTGTCATAACTGAGTATATAACTGTCACAGAACGATAAATTTGGTGTCGTTTGAACGATAGCATGTTAGTCTAGGGATTATTGAAAAATTTGTATTGATACTACCCGTCAAACATACTTAAAAACAGACAAAACCGGAAAAAAATATACAAGAAAATTGATTATTTTGTGCATTTCCGCACTCCATTCAAAAACTAGTTTGTGAAGTTGTACTTTTTTATGCTAATTCTACAGCTAACTATGTCATCTACAAAATGACACCAAATTTGTTATCCTAAAGTCTTCTACGTTAAGTAATAAATGCTATCTAACATGAGCCAAAGTATACATAAAAATAACAAATCAAAGTTCCTTAAAAATAGTTTGGACATGTTTAATCTTACAGAAGCTGTTCAAAATGCCCTCCATTATTGGTTACGCACATTGTTGTTCTTAAAACAATGTGTCGTGTTGAGCAGGGGCAGGGGCGTAAAATCGGGTGATCGGGGTGGCCAAGCGACAGTGCCTCCACGTCCTATCCATGGAGAATGTTGCTTATCCAAATCTTATCGTACAACTCGCGCAAAGTGTGTGGGAACTCCAACCACATATTGCGGCGGTTGATAAGTGGCAGATCATGGAGTACGTTAGATCTGCCAACTCGGCACTCAAGAAGTCCAAAAATCCCTGACCATCTAACCTTGGAGGTAGCTCAACTGGGCCGACTAAAACTCCGTCGATCATTCCGGCCCACATGTTTACATTAAATTCCTGTTGGAAAGTGCTCAGTCGAACTGCATGAGCCGTTTCTATGGTTTATGATCCCCTGCCTCGTAAATCTTGCTTCGTCCGACGATAGAATTTTTTCCCAAAAGTTGCAGTCCTGTCGCAGCTGCTGTTGGAACCAGGGGCAAAATACGTTTTTTGCTGCATAATCTGGCTCATGAAGACCCTGAACTCGTCGAAAATGGCAAGGCTGTAAACCTTCTTCTCTCTTAAGGACTCTCCAAACCGACCAATGTGACCAGTGAAGAGTTGCAGTGATCCTCCTCACACAAACTCTCGGATCTCGGGTAATCATGTTGAGAATCTCTTCTTCATCTTGTGGAGCCAGTAGCCGATAATGGTTGTCTACTGGTCTTTGAATCCCATTTTCCGCCAGTGTCAGGTATGTAAAGACAAAAGTCCGAACATTTGGCGTAATTCGGTCAGGGAATCGTCTTGGATATTCTCTCATAGCAGCTGCGGCATTTCCATTGCAAAAGCCGTAAACAAACGCCATATCAGCAACATGGTGATTTGAAAATTCATTACGGGGACGATTTGGCATGTTTGAAACTTAGGTACGACTAATAAAATGTTCAGTCACAAATCACTTGCAACTCAAATACTTTCGGAAAATTGATATTGAAACAAGTCAGCAATGGGAACAAAATCAACTTGTGATGACAACGCGTGTCGAGGGACTACAAAACACTCACTATGACATTGACAACAAATAACCGGTTGTTATCATCTCGAAAACGAGACCTTTCGGTCTATCCCAGGAATGTGAGGTGTGGTTCGCTACCTGGATCGTGGCGGCTCGCGCAAGGGTCATGATTAAGTAACATTTGTACTTAAAATAACTAACATAAGGTAACAAATTTGGTGTCACTTTGTAGATAACATAGCTGTAGAATTAGCACAAAAAAGTACAACTTCACAAACTAGTTTTTGAATGGTGTGCGGAAATGCACAAAATAATCAATTTTCTTTTTGTCTGTTTTCAAGTCGAGTATGTTTAACAGTTAGTATCAATACAAGTTTTTCAATAATCACTAGAACCACATGTTATCGTTCAAATGACACCAAATCTATCATTATGTGACTCTTATATTCTCAGTTATTACAATTTTCATACATACGTAAAAATAAAAATGGCTGCTTCAAGGGGGGTGAGGTAGGACATTGTATGGAGGTGGATTTGTCGATAAAAATAGCTGAAAAATACTCTCCTTAAATATCGGTATGTCGTGACCAAACACATTGTATAATTATCTATAAAATAGGTAATGATGTATTACCTATTCACATCAGGGTTTTTTTTCATTGAGAAGGGTTGGCTTCCAGCAAAATCGGCTGCAAAACAGCTACAAGGCATCTACAAAATAAAGCTGGAGGAGTGTGAATGTTGGTTCTCCTCAATGCTTTCCCACTAAAAGGAAGCAGCAGCAAACTTCTTCGGGAAATACATTAATGCACGTGGTCCGATAGTATAACAAAAGAACGGAAGGTTAAAATCCCATAAAAAATGGAGCCAAAACAACTAAACGTAAGGTACAAAATAAAAAGGTGCTACTCCATAAACTGCTGTTTAGGGCCTAATATCTCAGAATCTGGAAGTTAAACAAACGACCCACGTACCACAACCCCAGCAGAAAAGTGAATGACGCAGAACACCTAACTTTTTAAAAGAAGGTTAAATGGCTTTGAAAAAGACATTTTCGATAGGAAACAAAAAAAAAAACTTAGAAAAACCAGAGTGTTTTGCTGATTGCTAATGCGCTCCACGAGTGACGAACGATATTTTAGAAGGAAATTTATGAGATAGTCGTTAATAAAATACTAGAGCATTAGTGTCCAAAAGATTTCAACAGAATACTGAGTCGATAAGAAAGGGCGAGGGGAGGGTAATACATGTGAAATCATACAATCAATAAACAATGAAATTTGCCAAAAGAAAATCATTTCAGGTTTTGGTCTAGAAATCGGCACTCTACCATTAATAAAGAGAAACAAATCACTGGATAATGATCAAAATAGTAAAAAAAAGGTTACGTGATTTTGGCACGTTACTATATGGTATCTTTTATCCCAGGAAAAAGCTTTGAAATAGCTATTTCACGGGCTGTTGCCCAAGAAGTTTGAAAAAATTTGACATATGATGTGTCTGGCGTGCAAGCGATCAGTCGCTGGTCCGACCCTAATGAGTAATGACATAAATAGTGAATTTGTATGGTGCATTTGATGCATTTTGACAATATTCTTAGCGTGATCGTCTTGACTTTGATTTGTTTGGTGTTTTGTTTCACTTCAAGTATACTACAATGAATGAATAGTTATTGAGTGGTTTGTTAAATAATCTTGATGCTGAAGTGGGTGGTAGGGACAGTCAAATGTAGCAATTCCCTATGTTTCATATCACCTCAAACTAAATTTGTTGAATATTTTCAAGTAATTATTTTCTGAAATTTATCCAGAAAACATAGCATAACCTTGAATCTAAACCGACAAGTGTGTGATGTTAATAAGCACAGTGCGTTCACGCCAATTTTGACAGATGGAGGGGGAAGGTCGAAAATATGTACATATATTTGAGGTCAAAACATTTTCTATAAAAAAAGGAAATGTTGAGCAAAAGGCGTAGCGCAAGCTGTAAACTCACATTCGCGTAAATAAATAGTTTCTATAAATTTTAAGCTATATTTTAATATTTTAAATTTGGCAACATTATGCCATCAAATCATCAAATGTCAACCGACTGGATGTCGAACCATCTACTCCTACTAGATGCCCTCTCTGGGGGAACCAAGACCTCGACTTTGGTGAGAGGGCCCAGTAACCTTCAATATCCAGGGAGCGATGCCGGCGGTAGCGTAGCTACTGGTAGGGCCACCCATGCCGGTAAGGTCTCGAAGTGATGAAGGCGAAGCTAAGAAGGTTCCCACATAACAGCGTCTGACCCGGAGCCGGCGGCTGTTAAAGAACTGATGCGATGACGAATAGGCGATGAAAAGACTTCGAGGATGGATCGGACTGAAACGCGACCGGAGCAAGTAGATGACGGACATGGCGATGACCCGGACAAGCTAGGGAAGGATACCCTTCAAACCAACCACAAATTATTATGATGGCGAATCTAAACAAAGATGTACCCCAGGAGGGTAGGACCAAAGGTAGGTCCAAAATCCCTCCCTGACCATGTAACCATGGCAGGCTGCCCCTCGGATTCTGGGGAGGGCAATGAAACGCCAGAATAAAGAGGATCATGGACGAAAGAACGCAGACGCCTTGTAGTAGGGAACACTGTGAGAACAAGGAAAGGAGGCTTTCAAACATAAGCTTGGAGGACATACGATACGGGTTTGAGGAACGCAAAAAAAAACATGATTACAAATTGGATAGGCATTCAAAGATCCAACTCTGTTAGCGAAGGTATGAAATACGATTTAACAAACCCGGAAATCTGCCCCAGCCAGTGGTCAAAAAAGAGAAAAATCACAACCGAGAGAAGTGAGGAGGTAACACGGAAAAAAGAAAATGCAGTAGTAGTGGACTTCATGGAAATGCTAGATAGTGTGCAAAAGGCTGTGAAAAAGCGAAACGACACGGTCCAAGTCCACCAGAATACTAACAAGACCATAAAAGATGTTAACCTGGACCTCAAACGTTTCACAATGTTCCTCAATAGAGAATCAGTCAAGCAATGGCTGGAAAAGAAGAGATGGGAAAAGGTGGAGCCCCAAACATTCGACATAGACTGTCAAACTTATCCGGAGACAAAGTCCGTGTCGACCCAGGCAGATTGGAAAGACATTGAAGATGAGTTGAAAATGAAGCTCTAGACAGTAAAATGAAGATTCAAGAAGCGTTTGAAAAAGACAGTCTGGAAAACCTGAAAACGATAGTTGATATGGAGTGGCCAACAGAAGTATTTAAAAATATCACCGTAGAAACAAGTAGTCTAGAGCAGATGGCGGTGTCAGGGGATCTAGCAGTTCTTCTAGACCCGAGCCAAAGGGTGGGAGATGAGAAGGCGGAAGCTTTGTTCAGGAAATTTCCGGCATCGAAGGTGCTGGTGGATGATGGATTAACGGAAGGTGAAGTCGATTTCGTGAAGGTACGTACAGAAGTACTTAGCAAGAAGGGAAATACTGGACACTGTAGCACAATCTATGCTCTGCCAATCAGGATGGACAACAGAGGCATAACGGATGTAGAAGTTCTATACAAAAACTGTGTCGATCTGAAGAAACACGTGACGTCACAAAATACGTCCGGGATTAAGATCAAAGCACTGGGAAAGGTTGACCTCGCTTACCTAAGGAAGTGCCTGGAGTATGTATTTAAAGACACAGCTTGTCACCTGGCAATCCTGGGAGAGCAAAATAGGAAGAAGGAACGAATATCATCCAAAAAAGCAGGTAAAGCTCGTGAAACTACCGACAAGGTTATTATAAAGAGTTAAGGCAAGTCATATGCAGAGCTCTTAAAAAAGGTAAAGAGCAACGTCAATATACGGGAAGTGAGAGTGGACATCAAAAGACTAAAAAGGACAAACAACGGTGACCTCCTGCTAGAAATAAAAGGTACTGAAAACGCGCAGAAACTAAGAAATGTTATCAAAAGTAATGTAGCGGGAGTAGAAGAAGCAGAACTAAAAAACGCGATCGGCAGATATTGTAGAGTGGATAGTAGCTTAAGGGTCCTGTCACTGAGACAAACGAGAAGCGGGGGACAAATAGCAAATATACGCGCAAGCAAGGAGGTAGCAGAAACCCTTATTAGGGAGGCGACTCTTAAAATAGGATGGGCTAGGTGCAAGGTCCAAAAGCGCATACACATCACAAGATGTTTCAAATGCCTGGGATATGGGCACCGTACTGGGGAATGCAATGGAGAAGACCGTTCAGATGTCTGTATCAATTGCGGAAACAAGGGACACATCGCAAAGAAATGCACTAATGGGTCTTTCTGCACCACCTGTAATAAGGAAGGTCGTCGGGCAGACCAGTTTAGGTGTCCATCTTATAAAAGAATATACAGGGAAGAAGAACAAAGAATGGATATCCGGAGGAGGAAAACTATAGTCAGCACTAATGAAGACGAGGTTTTTACAGGTTAACTTGGACAGGGGTAGGGCAGCTCACGACCTCGCACAAGCTACAGCAAAGGGAAAAAATGTGGACGTCATGGTAATCAGTGAGCCAAACCTCAACATGTCAAAGGGGCCAAGCTTTCTCATAGACAAAAATGGAGTCGTCGCGGTAAACATCCTGAACAAAAAATTGAACATACTGAATGTAGACATAGGCGAGGGCTATGTCGGAATAGTTTTTGAGAAGTTGAAGCTCTTTGGATGTTACGTATCCCCAAATATACCCATGAATGACTTCAAGAACTACATAGACAGAGTAATGAGCAACATCCGCGATGGTGGATGTGAAGTAATCTTTGCTGGAGACCTAAATGCAAAATCGGCACTCTGGGGCTCCCCGATCACGGATCAGAGAGGTAGATACCTGGAAGAATGGCTGGCAGAATTGAACCTAGTCGTGGTCAATACGGGTGACCTCCCTACCTTCCAGAGAGGAGAAAGCCGCTCTTTTATAGATGTAACCGGTGCTTCTCCAAGGGCAGCTGCTAAAATTTCAAACTGGGAAGTCCTACATGGCGAAACGCTCAGCTACCACAACCACATATATTTCGAGGTAGGGTGGCAAGGTACTGGCCAGAAATCGGGCGACAGCAGACCGCTCTTCCATGCGAAGGCTTTCGAAGAGAACCTAAGGCACTCCAACTGCAAAAGGAATATGAACGTGAAACAGCTCATGTCTGTTTTGGAAGATGTCACGAAGAAGAGCACTATCTGGATTAGGAGGGAAAGAAGGAGAATACCCTACTGGTGGACAGTGGAAATCGAGCACCAGAGAAGAACATGTATTGAATACAAGAGAAAAGTCACCAGAGGACGAGCTAGGCTAAGTATGAGTGAGAGTGAATGGAGAGGCGTAAATGAGTTGTACAAAATGGCGTGGAAGGAGCTAAAAAAATGAATTGCTGCATCAAAGAGGGGTCATTGGAAGAAGCTGTGTGAAGAACTTGAGGACAACATTTGGGACTCTGCTTACCATATTGTCATGAAGCAAATAAAGGGTTATACTCTCCCTTTCGACCTATCCGCAGCGAAATAATCGATCACCTCTTCCCCAAGTCAACTGAAGGGACAGAAAACCGCCGAAGGTATTGCACCGTTTACCCTGGAGGAGATACAAGAGGCAGCATTGGAAATCAAGATTGGAAAGGCTCCTGGATCTGAAAGTATACCACCGGAGGCACTGAAGATAGCGTTGGAGGTATTGCCGGAGACGATACTAGGCGTGCTGAACCAGGTACTGAGTTCGCAAGACTTCCCCAAGATCTGGAAGATTGCCTCAGTGACTCTTATATGGAAGGGAAAACCCGTGGAACTACCTTCCTCGCACAGACCTATCTGTATGCTGAGCGTAGTGGGAAAGTTCTTCGAAAGACTAATGAAACTTAGAATCGAAGAGGAGCTCAAATCGAAAGTTGACCTGTCAAACGAGCAGTATGGATTTAGGAAGGGCAGATCAACCGTCCAGGCAATTAAAGCAGTCGCGGATAATGTATCGGAGACGGACAGCAAGTGGTGCGCACTGATCACTGTTGACGTAGAAAATGCCTTTAACTCGGCTACTTGGAGCCTAATTATTAAGGAACTCCGACGTAGGGAAATTTCAGCATACCTGATAAACTTGGTGGAGAGCTACTTCCAGCACAGAAAGCTTCTCCTAACGAAGAGAGAAACGAGGGACATCTGCGCGGGAGTTCCTCAAGGCTCAGTCCTTGGGCCTCTTCTGTGGAATGCGCTTTATGATGGAGTTCTGGGTCTTGCATTTCCACAGGGAATAAAATGCATTGCGTACGCTGACGATCTGGTGATCATAGCGGAGGCGAACTATTCCAAGGAGCTGGAAATCATCACGAACGAAGCGTTGGCAAGAATCAGCGAGTGGATGGCAGCAAACAAGTTGCGACTTGCCCCACAGAAGACGGAAGCCGTGATACTGAAGGGATCCCGCAAGAAGAGCTCTGTGAATTTCCAATTCCTTGGCACGAAGATAGTGACAAAGAGACACCTCACGTACCTGGGAGTCGTGTTAGATGGCAACTTAAAGTTTGGAGAGCACGTTCGTCAAGTCATCAGGAAGGTAGATGCTAGGATGGCCCAGCTATCAAGAATACTACCAAATATAGGAGGTCCAAGTAGCCCTAAAAGGACGGTCCTTTGTGAGGTAATCCACTCCTTGGTCCTGTACGCAGCTCCTGTATGGCACCGTGTGGTCCAAGTCCAGAGATATAGACAAATGCTCTTGAGTATCCAGAGGAATGCTTTGCTGCGGATATCGAGCGGCTACAGAACACTATGGCCGCTCAAGTAATAGCTGGAATACCCCCAGTCACTCTGCTCATAGAGGAAAGGCTCCGTCTGTACAGCAGGGATGATGCTAAGCTTCGTACTACCAGGTTGCTGGAAAGAAGCACAACTTTGGAGAAATGGTAGCGTGTGTGGAGCGACCACTCAGAGACGGCAATGTGGAGCAAGACTCTGATCTCGGACGTAAGACAGTGAGTAGATGGTCTATGGGGATTAGATCTCAGTAGTTCCAAAATCCGCCACCAGAGGCGCTGGCGTCGCGCGCCATTGATAGGTTGTTGGACGGAATCTGTAATCGAAATTCATGAGTTGGGGATTCCGCCGCTAGATGGCGCTGTCAAACCAAACGGAATCTGTGTGTCATTGGACACCTGTCATGCGTCATTGGGCATCTCACGCATAGATGGCGTTACACGTCATCTGTCATACGTCATTGGACACCTGTCATTGATGGGTTGAGCATCTCGCGCATAGATGGCGCCGATTTGTTTGGCGGTGTACAAACCTAACGGAATCTATGTGTCATTGGACACCTGTCATTGATGGGTTGGGCATCTCGCGCATAGATGGCGCCGATTTGTTTGGCGCTGTACAAACCAAACGGAATCTATGTGTCATTGGACAGCTGCCATTGATGGGTTGGGCATCTCGCGCATAGATGGCGCCGATGTCGCACCTGTCTGGTGTTGGCGTGGATTACGGGGGGCATTCAGAACGTGTATACAGGGGTGCATCGAAAAATAGCGGATCGATGGACCGACGGTATATCGTTAAATCGTATATAGCAAGGCGTGACCTAAATAGCGTGGTGGGCTCCTCTGGTCGGTCGGTCGGTCAGAATGTCTCATAACCTGTATACGATGTACTGTTATTATTATACAGGATGATACCGTTCAAAATGAAAATAGTATAATGGATATTTTATTGAAACATATAGTATATATAACAATAAGGCTGATTGGTGTGTGTGTGTGTGTGTGTATGAAATTTTCAGTTGCCTACAGTGTCGTCTGAATCAATATCGCTGTGTTCTGGTCGTGCAGGTAGATTGAATGATTGTTTTAAGTGATTCTTGTAATTATCAGGGAGTACTTTAGATGTTGATACTAATCGACTCAAATCATTCTTCGACAACTGATTTGGTTCATGACAGACAAGAATCAAATTATGAATTTCACGGTTCAGTTCTGGTTGTTTTTTAATTTTTTCCCTAAAAGCCTCGTAATGAGCCTCCTCGCTGGTTATTTTTGGTTTTACCATTTTTTACCTCGTTTTGAACAAAACAATTGCTTGCGACTGGTTTGAATGATTGATACTGTAGCACTGCTAGTGCTGATACACAGACTTTATGTAGTAGAATGATGGTGGGGGGGTGGGGAGTCGAAGGAACCGAATGTTTTTTTTGTTTGACAACAGGCTGAATACGAAATAAACATAGCTTTCTGAAAAATGTATTTTTTAATGATATACAGATACAAGTTTAGATAACAGAGTTTTTAGTTGATGTAACAAATCCTCGCTGGGGCATGGTACTCCAAATAGAGTCCAATGAAATGGTCTGGTCGCAACAACTTTTCTTGTAAATTCATTAAATTTATAGTAAGTAAGGAAATATGTCTCTTATCCGTCCTCTGTTCAACACATCAGTAAAATCGTTAGAAAATTCTATATATGACATATTATTATAAAAGGTATAGGACCGTCCTGCGTTTGATTGAAAAATAGCATTGATTCGAGCCCTATCGGGTATATCAATTGAAAAATTATCAAGAAATTTAATGATAGGGAATGATGCTGAGAAATATTTGTTTGGAGACACAATGGTAATCAAGTCACCGTTTGTTGATTGGAAAATGTGTTGTAAAGTGTATTGACGTAATTCTGTAGGAACATAATCGACAAGAAGTTCAGGCTGAGATGGGATAATCATTTCGTTTAAGTCCAGTTTCCATATAAACATATCATGTGCAATATATAATCGGTAATTTGAAAACTCTGGAGCAATGGCTAAAAACATAAAATCTGGAATAATATCACACAAATTTTTGAGGATCGGCTGCTTACGAGTTGTAGATCTTATAGTTGTTGTTGTTGTTTTTGGTATTGCTGATGCGGTGGTAGACTTTGGGATTGAATCATATTTGTTTTTTCTTCCATATAGATATTGTACTGCATTTATATCATCAACATCTAGACCACGAATCTCATGCTGATAGAAGGCAAACATAATAGCATTCGGAGAAGCACTATGTGCTATGCCGAGAGCATGTCCAATTTCATGAACCAACACCATAAGAAAACTAGTTTGATTTTTGGGTATATTAGGATTATTTCCAAAATACCAGCGTTCATTTATATCTAAATGGATTTCTCTACAGGTGCCGCTAGAGTCAGGAAAGTATGCATGTCCTAAAACGCCGCCAGCATCATCTAATGTCAATGGACATTCATCATTACCCATACAGTTTGCTCTAAAATAATGAGTCTTGCTAACCATGGTTATAGTAATATCAGGAGGATATAGAGTGGGATTGGTAACCATTGTAAATGTTAAGTTTGAAACATTTTGCCACATCTGAAAAGCCATTTCTGCATCTTTTTGGGCCGCAGGTGTGTTTCGAGGGAAATACCATTTCAGGTCATGTTTCCGAAATGGAAAACTTGCTCTAAATTCAGCATCACTGTATTGACAACGCGGACGATTCATAAATTCAATTGTTGCATTATTCAACAATCCATCCACTGGTAAATTATACTTTTCTTGCAAGTTAGTTAGCAAAGTAGAGAGATCTGTTGTATTATCGATGATATGTTCATATTGAGTTAGGTATACTATAGCGTCTTTTTCGGAGAAATCGTTGCAAAGCACGTATGTGAAAGTTGAAATAAAAAATAATACGTCTACCCACATCAACATCTTGATAGAGAATGATGTCAAAAATCTCAGATAGCAAATATAAATTCGTTTACCCCCCAATCAAAATCTTGACTGAAAAAAAATTAGGCAGCAAATATACAATAATCATACACGAATTTCTATATTTCTAAAATTCTACTCTCATGTGCAACTTGTAATTGGAATTTCCGCCGGACAAACGATACATTCATGTATTACTAAGAAATTATATAAAAAATACTGCAACCGCAATGAATGTTGTTTTCTCGATAAAAATGGTACTGAGAATATGATGCATATAATATGCATATTTACGATACAATTATCTCATGCACGCGTGTGTCATCTCAACTACGTACTTATATTGAGCGAGCGCATGCAGTTTTCTCGATAAAAATGGTACTGAGAATATGATGCATATAATATGCATATTTACGATACAATTATCTCATGCACGCGTGTGTCATCTCAACCACGTACTTATATTGAGCGAGCGCATGCAATAGTCATCATTGTTTCACACTCAACGCACAACGCTGCAAGCTGCAACAACGACCGCAGTACAATTAGTGCTTCGAGAGAGACGAGAGAGCGAAAATTTTAAAAAAAGTAAGTGCTATTTTATTTAATATTTTTCTTTTTATGTCTCTAAGTGCAACTGTTTTTTTTCGTGTTATGCTTCAAAATAGTTAGACGACTCATTTTTTTTTATAGATGGATTTATCAAAAATTAATGCTGCGTCTTCGATTGTAGACCGCAAACCTATCAGAAAATTAAAGGACCTACCAGTTGGGACACCATTTGCAATCCAAGCAGCTAAAGTGGTCAAGTCGAAATTTGGGGAAGCCGTGCTACTAGATTTAGGACCGGAAGTGCTATTTCTACCACAGCGGGTGACGGAAACGTACCAGCCGGTCATCGACGAACTTTTTCACGGAAAATACTCGATCATCTTCCAAGGGGAAGTGGACGTAGGGAAAAGCCGACCGCTAGCATCATTCAAAATAGTGGAAAATTAACAAAGCAGAGAACAGGAGGACAGGGTGAGCATTTTTATATATTTTTGAGTAATGTGTTTGCTTGAAAAAAAAAATGTCGTCTTTTCAAATGTCTTCAAATAAGGTTAAAAAGATCATCAAACAAACAGACGGTGTTCTACTATCAATTGTTAGTCTACGGAAAATTTTATTTGATAATTTTACAATCAGAGACGCGGAAGTGTGGCTGAAACGAATAGAAAAACAAATTAGTTTATGTAAACGGGTAATTCGTAGTAGAAGGCAAAATAAATTATCTGTAGGGACCTGTAGAAAAGTAGAAACAAATTTGGGGCATTTTAAACATTTTAGAAAGTTGATTTTAACTAGACATATTGGGGCAGGACTTCACTTAACATTGGGTCAGAGGGTTAGATGGGAAAATGTAGAATCGAGCTTTCAAAGTAGAATAAAAACCGGTTCCATAGCTAATTTGCGTCATAAGGATTTGAATCAATTTTTAGCAGATTGTGTAGTTGTTTTTAAAAGGAAAATTAGGAATATTTTGAACACCCATTGTGCGCTCAAAGTAAATACAACATTTTGCGGGGAGTTTATTAGGAAATCGGGGGATAATGAAATTTTGGGAATTAAATATATTAATACTAAAAATCATATTATTGATACATCAACTCAAATAGACGAGTGGTTTAAGATATATGTTAAAGATAAACTTTTAAACGAATTATCGGAATTTGCTGAAAAAGATTCGGGATTTGCGTTAAATAAAATTATTTCCTTAGTTGTTAATATCAGTAAATATCAATTGGGAAACGGTTCATCTTATATTAGACTACCAGAACCGATTATAAGGAAAAATGCTAGTATAAACATTAAAAATATAGATCAAAATTGCTTTTACTGGGCCATTGTAAGCGCTCTTCGGACTCCTAGCAATAAACGACATGCAGAACTAACCTCCTCATATCCACACTTTACTGACGTTTTACAAACAGAAAATTTAGATAGTCCTATGCTGCTAACAAAAATTTCAAAATTTGAAAAGATGAATAATATTTCAGTCAATGTTTACGCTTTAGAATTGATTGAAACAGAAAAAAAAATCATTTTACATAGTAGTACCAGCAAGATTAACGGAAAATAAACGGGATACGCATGTTAATTTACTTTTAGCTCAAAATAAATATTATCCGCGTTTAAATGATTATGATGCCCCTCCACCAGCGCCAGCAAATGAAGATAATGATTCAATCGATGAAATTAAATATCACTATTGTTGGATTAAAAATCTTTCGCGTCTTATTAGTAGCCAGTTAAATAAACATCGTGAGAAAAAATTTATTTGCGATAGATGTCTGAACTATTTCCATCAGCAAAATAAATTAGTTGAACATGAAAAACTGTGTTCTAAATTTAATAAATATAAAATTAACCTTCCTAAAGAGAGCTGCGTTGAATTTAAAAACTTTACATACCAACAAAATACTCCTTTTGTTGTTTATGCAGATTTTGAATGTCAATTAGAAAATCATAAAGAAAGTAGCGTCGTAAATTTAACTAAAACCATAAAATATCAAAAACACGTTCCGTATAGTGCTGGTTTCTATGTAAAATGCAGCTATGATGATAGCCTTTCTTATTTCGAGAGCTATCGAGGTGCAGATTGTATGGATTGGTTTGCAAATCGTATGGCTGGTGTTGCGCAATTTGTAAACTCAAAAATAAAAACAAGCGTACCTATGATTGAAAAATTAGACAC
The DNA here is from genome assembly GCA_963669975.1 of Acanthoscelides obtectus. Lineage (NCBI taxonomy): Eukaryota > Metazoa > Arthropoda > Insecta > Coleoptera > Chrysomelidae > Acanthoscelides > Acanthoscelides obtectus. The sequence continues at coordinate 62,680,464 of CAVLJG010000001.1, forward strand.
ATGTAAGGCAACATCATGTCATATTTGCGGTAAGAGATTTTCAAAAACAAAAAAAGACATAATCGTTAGAGATCACAACCATTTCAGTGGAGAGTTCAGAGGTTACGCACACCAAGCATGCAATCTGAACTTTAGAAAATTGTTTGTTGTGCCGGTTATATTCCATAATTTAAGTGGGTACGATAGTCACTTTATGATTTCGAATTTATGTAAAAAAGGTCGCTTAAGTCTACTTCCCATCAACAAAGATAAATACATCTCCTTTACGCTGCACTCAGATGAAAATAACATTAAATTGCGGTTTATAGACTCTTTTCGATTTATGGGGGCGTCTCTTGATGAATTAGCTTCAATTTTAGCAGAATCAGAAAAGAAAATTTTACAAAGGGAATTTCAAAATTTAGATGAAGATAAATTCAAATTATTAACACAGAAAGGAGTTTTCTGTTACGATTACTTTGATTCGTTGAAAAAATTAAATGAAACGACTTTGCCCCCAATTGAAAAATTTTACAATAAATTAAACGATGAAAGTGTAAGTGACGAGAAGTATGCTCATGCGCAATCTGTTTGGCAACAGTTTAACATTAAAACATTAGGAGAGTATTCTGATATATATTTAAAAACAGATATTCTGCTTCTTGCCGACGTTTTTGAGCAATTGCGTAAAAAATGTTTCTCCACCTATGGTCTGGATCCTGCGTGGTACTATACAATGCCCGGATATACGTGGGACTGTATGCTCAAATACACTGGGTGTAAGTTAGAACTACTAAAGGATCTAGATATGGTGATGTTTTACGAAAATGCTATAAGAGGTGGAATTTCGGTGTGTAGCAACCGATTTTCGGAGGCCAACAATAAATATATGCCCGAATATGATCCTGAAAAGCCGTCCAAGTACCTTATGTACCTGGATGTGAATAACTTATATGGGTATGCTATGCAGCAACCCTTACCCTACGGAGGGTTCAAATGGGTAGATGATGTAACATCGTTTGATGTGATGTCAATACCCGACGACTCTGACGTAGGGTACGTGCTACAAGTCGATCTATCGTACCCACAAGAACTGCACGATAAACACAAAGATTTTCCGTTTGCGGCAGAACGTAGCGTACCACCCAGCGACGGCGGGGTAAAATTGCCGAAATTAATGGCAACACTTACGGATAAAAAAGAGTACACGGTTCACTATAAAAATTTAAAACAAATGCTAGCTAATGGGTTAAAGTTAACGAAAATCCATAAAATTTTACAATTTAAACAAGCAGCCTGGCTGAAACCCTACATCGAGTTGAATACTCGATGTAGGGCTGCAGCCCGGAATGATTTCGAAAAAAATCTTTTTAAATTAATGAATAATGCAGTATTCGGTAAGACCATGGAAAATATACGTAAGCACCGCGTATGTAAAATCGTTAAATCTTGGGGTGGTCGCTATGGGGCAGCAAACTTGATTTCGAGTTTTCGGTTCCACAGTCGCACAATTTTAGAGGAAAATCTGGTGGTTATCGAATTGAACAAGGCTGAAATAACGTTTAACAAACCTGTGTATGTAGGGCAGGCAATTCTAGACCTATCGAAACTAGTCATGTATGATTTTCATTACACCTATATGCTACCAAAAATGGGTGCAGAAAGGTGTAAGCTCATGTACATGGACACAGACAGTTTTATCTACGAATTGCAATGTGAGGATGCATATGAGGAGATCATTAAAGCTGATTCCAGTAAATTTGATACTTCGGATTATCCTGAAAATAACATATAAAATACTGCGTAAGAACAAAAAGGTGCCGGGTCTAATGAAAGATGAAAATAACGGTAAAATTATGACACATTTTGTTGGACTTCGAAGCAAAATGTATAGTTACAAGGTGCAGGGTGGGAAGGTGGTTAAAAAATCTAAAGGGGTTAAGTACAATGTTGTTAAAAATAAAATTGCATTTGAGGATTATGTTGAATGTTTGAAAGAATTTAAGGAAAAAAACAGCTACACAACGCTGTATCAGGTCGTATGCACACAACGTATATTCTGTTGAACAGTCAAAAATTAGTTTAAGTCCGTATGACGACAAACGTTATTTAATTCCGAACAGTTTTGACACACTTCCGTGGGGGCATTACAGTATCTTATAATAGCGTTTTTTTTTTGTTATAGATGAATGCCCCAACATTATCAGAGTTAGCTGTTAGAAAAATTTGCGAATCAATAACATCATCCGCAGTAGAATTCATGGAGCAGTCTCCACTACCATGGAAATTAACTACGGAAATTGTGAAACAATTTCCTTTATATAAATGGCACGCTATGATTAAAGAAGCCAAAAATGATCTTGATTCTTCATATACAGGAATTAACTTTATTAGATGTCACAAAGAAATAGATCCAAATTTAATTCACACTATATTAGGAAAATCAGATTGGGGTTATGTTTTTGAAGATTATTCTAGTTACTGTCTATGGACAAGTGGATATTGGCTGGACCAATATTACCTACACGTATCTAAAAATTGTTTATCTAAATTTAAAGAAATACATAAAACTCTAAATAAACGTTTATTTGCCTGCTATGACCATTCTCACGAGGTTCACGATGCACATGACATTATTTTGAACGTATACCAAAAAAAGTATAATTGGTGTCACAGCTGCTTTAAAAGCGTAGTGTTTGAACTAAAAGACCAGGAATCTTGCAGAGATGCCTTACATGATAGGTCTAGAAATAACATCCGAATCCGATTTGATGAATCTGATGTAGACAGCGATATTGAGTTTTAAAAAAAAACATCACAGCAAACAAATTACAAAAAAATATATAAAAAGCGTTCATCCGTCCTCCAGTTTCTCTCTATCTATTGTACTAACATTTATATATTTTTTTTTTTTCAAACATGTATGTAGTACTAACATTTATATATATATATATATATATATATTTTTTCAAACATGTATGTAATTAGATTTAATAAATGAATATTTATAAAAAAATGTTTTATTGATTTCGTTAGATTTTTCTAGTAAGAAGAGTTCACAACAACAAGATGTCCTGATAGCTTGAGTCGTCAGAGGTGTGCAACATCAGAAGCAATGTTAGTGCGTGGTTGGAGTTCAAAACTTAGCGTGTTCAAAAACAAAAAAAAAAACACGCACACACACATAATACTAACATTACTTCTGATGTTGTGGCGCGGTTCTTCGGGCTATCAAGACATCTTTTTGGTATTTTTGAACAAAGTGTGCACGTCACGTATCACGTCACGTGCGTCACGTATCACGTCACGTGCGTCACGTGTCACGTCACGTGCGTCACGTGTCACGTCACGTGCGTCACGTGTCACGTCACGTCACGTGTCACGTTACGTGACGTATATCATAATGAAACGACAGATATGCATTTTTACAAAAACTTTATTAAAATCGTTCAAGATCATTAGCGATCCTATGTCTATAGAAAAATATATGTTGTCCTAACGCTATATGTTGTAAAGTACAGCCTACGAGCTTAAATAATAATAATAATAATAATAATAATCGTCTTTATTGACCAAAAACATGGTACATTACATGGGGCGAGATTTAGCACCTGCTATTCCACCATCTAACCCCGTACAAAAGTGAAAAAAAAAAACAAGTTATACAAAAACAAACAAAAAAAAAAAAAAATGTGAAACTACAAACATTAAGTCACAGTATAATAGGACTATTTGTGCCAATTTAGCTATAAAAAGAAGAAGAGATAATAGGTTATGAAGAAACGAAAAAATAATTAATGAAAAATACAAAAAGTATGAAAATGAAAGAACTTCTTAAGCTAGCGGTTGTTTTGCAATTCTTGTAAATATCTTTTTAACTGAGTTTTAAAACTCCGGGAGGACTGGATAGTCTTCAGATCCTGGCTTAAGCTATTGTAATATAAAATTGCATTGTATGTGAAAGTTCGTCTAAAAGTGATGTGCGGTGTATTGGCATAGTTAAGGTGTCACGGTTACGAACCTGAAGATTATGCACAGACGCCCTTGGAACAAGTTTACAGCTGAGGTATTGAGGGGATGATGTTAGTATGATCCTGTGAGTAAAGCTGATAATGGAGTATTTGATAAAATAAATGTATACAATTTTTGAATAGCATCTGAAAACGTATAATTTTGATCATTAAAACTAGCTCGAACAATCTTAAGCGCATTATAATAATAGCTTGGAAATTCAACAGTTTCTAGCATAGACATATACGGTACTAAAAGTTCATTATTTGCTTCTAAAAGAGCGTTCACGTCCATTTCTGAGAGGTAGAAACTAATGTTGTGCTTGGTTATTTCGAGGATTTTCGTACTATCATAGATTAGTCGTCGAATTCTGCAATAGTCACCGCACTCGATTTCGACAGGATCATACTTGTCAGGAAGGTCCTTCTCCTCCTCCTCCTCCTCCGTCTCCTTCACCGTTACCACATTGAGCTGGGTGATTAATTGTTCCCACTCATAGGAACTGAAAGATAGTTTCAACCGTGATGAGTTCCACACAATTACAGCAGGAGTAAATGATCTCGCTGGGCTTAGACCGCATCCAATTTGGTATGATCCATTTGGAAACTGCGTGTACAGCAGATAATGGTCCTCGTTCTTGGCCGCTTCTTCGTACCTTTCCAGAATAGCATCCAGCTCACGGTCGTAGTTTACAGATGATTCGTGTGAGCTGCTGGTGAGGTCAAACTCGCTGCAACTTGAACCACTAGCACTGGTATCCATTTTTTTTTTACTAGCTGCCTGACTGACTGACTGACTGACTGCAACCGACTGAGAACTCACTTTTAGCAGAAACCCCCCCACCCCATACACCTAGACGATCGCATCATTGTCAATCCAACTATTATGTTTTGCATCAAGGCCAAGCCATTTGACGTACATTTTTTTACCTTTACGACGTAAAACTTTTTCAACTAAATAAACATCTGGATTGGCTGTTTTCTGTAATTCTTCGTCATAAAAGGCTCCTTTGATCGGTGCACCTTGCATATCTTCGAGCATGTACGTTGCAGGGTTGGTAATATTAATTTTAGTAACTTTAAATAATTCCGTTGTCCAACTTGGAACGTATCCCTTGTCGAATAGCATTTTGGTTTTGCTGATGCGTACAATGTCACCAACTTTAAACTTACGCGGGCCCGCGATTTTTAAATGAGTATATTTTCGATTTAAGATACATTTTTCGTTGGATTTATTAATTTGTGATGGTTTACATCCGATGGTTTGATGACGTGTTCCATTGTATTCATTGGTAATGCTTTGTAATATATCAATCCATTTATACGATCCCATTAAGCTAAAGTATTTGTAAAGTTTATTTTTCAACGTCCTTATGGCTCTTTCAGCAATGGCCGCTTTCTTGATGCTATATGTACTATAATGATTAATATCATGCTTCTTCATTAAAGTTTGAAATTTACTATTGTAAAATTCTTTACCTTGATCAGATTGTAGATTTTTCGGCGTACGTTCCGTATGTGCGAGGATATCCGAAAACGCACGAGTTATCTCCTCACCCGTCTTTGTCTTTAACGGTCTAGTCCACATAAACTTGGAAAAAGAATCGATTACGACGAGAATTAATTTGAAATTTTTATTTTGATGAGCATAAGGTCGCATTTCAGCCAAGTCCGTCTGCCATAAATCGTCTAAGCCTTTAATGATGGTACGTCGTCTTAGATAATTTTTTCGAGCAGGCTTGTGCAGCTCGTTAACTAGTTGTAGCTTCTCCTTGGCGTACGTCATCATGTTTTAACGCTTTAAATTGTTGTTCCATCGGCTTTATACGCTTAGCAAGATCAAATGTTTTCAATGATATATATGATGTGCGTCCTTGCAAAAGTTGTAATTCAGAGGATAAATCAATGATATTTTTCCGTATTGGAGTCAAATCGGTATGAGACTTAATTGTAGCCAACTCCTGTTCTATTCTTGTTGTTATATCTGCAATAGAGTCATCTACATATTTTTTTGTTGCCATATGTTTACCAGAAGTAGGCGGATTTCTCGAAATAAACTATGTTATTTGATCTGTTTTTGCTGTTATTTTTTTTAAATCAATCACTGAAGTATCTACGTATTTTTTAGTTGCCGCATCTGAATTATCTGTGGGATCTTTTATATTACACAACTTTACGTTCTTGAAGTCAACATTTCCATCAGAAGTATGGGGTAGTGTTAACTTTGGCGGTGTACGCATATACGGAAGTGTCTTTTGTTTATCAAAGCGACGTCCGAATTTATCAAGACTCATCGTGTAAATGAAAGACCAAGGAACTAGATTACTGTATTATATTAGATTCTTTCAGCTCGTTGAGGATGGCTACTATTTCATTATCATGCGACGTATTGCCAGCTTCCTGAGATGCCATAAGGAGTTTAAGTCGATCGATTAATTCATTGGGATCATCCCAGTACACGTATTCGATTGGTTCCTCGTTGTATGTCAAGTAATCACCGATACCTTTTCCTGTTGGCGGTTTTGATGTTGATGATGTTGTTGTTGTTGTTGTTGTTGTTGTTGAGGGAGTGGATCTTGTTAATGATCGACTAAGTGGACTACGTATTTTTGTAGATGTTGATCGTGTGACAATTGTACCTTTATTTTTCTGCACATCTTTAAAGAGAGGCTTAATAATGTGATTATATTCAAATCCTGTCGAACCTTTTAGGCGTCCAAGCGAATCTAAATGAACACCGGTACTTTGCAATAGATTTTTATAGGGTTGTAAATCTGCATCTGCATAGTTTGGATCATTATAGAATAAAAGTTGATACAGCCCAGGTGTGCCACGAAACCATGTACCTGCTAAGTTTGTCCCCTCAGGTAATATCTGTATTTGGCCAGTCGCTCTATCAAATTTAATTCGGCGTTTACCTAACATCCAACCAATGTTGTCGGTATATATAGGTCCATAATTTTTATCAATTTTATCGTTTTGTGTCCAAAAATCTTGTAAATAATTATGGCTTATTGGGGGATATTGATCTAAGTATTCCTCTATTGCTTCTTGTGAAATATCAGCAGGACGCATTTCTTCAGGTAGTGGTGGTGGTGTTTCTGGTCTCGGCGGTATATTACCTTGTTCATCAGTTGAAGCCACGTCTTCTAAATTGAGATAGTTTGGGTTCTGTGTGAATACATCATCATCATCATCATGTTTCAATTTTTCCTCTTTTTTAATAATAAATGAAGGATGCTGCTGAGTCTTAGCTATTTGCTTAAGAGGTTCAGATATTGGTTTGACAAGTTTTCTAATAGATTCATCTTCTGCAGTTCTACCTAACTTTAAAGTAAGATACTTTTTACGTATAGCTCGAGCAAGTTCTGCGATCTTTCTTTTATGACTAGCAACGGCAACTTGGTCCTTTGACATCATGTTACTGAATGATGGCGTACATGATAAGCCTACAATTTTATGTACTTATCAAATCCTACTCTGTATCGACCATAATTAAGAGGAAAGTCTTTAACAATAACTAACGTACCGTACTTTTCTGCCCAACATTCCGAACACATCTTTTTGAATTCATCAAAAGTAACATCTGGAGATACATGCTCATCAAATATATGTTTTAGATTAATTTCATCCTGCTTAAATAGTACTATAATGTTACAGTTGTCTCGTATGAGCTGTTTTGGAATTTTAGAGTATGTTTGGCAGAGATATGCAGCATCGATATCTTTATGACGACACATGGAGTAATACTCTCGAATTTTCTGCTGACCGTCACACGACACGTCGTCAAATATGAATATAGAGCTATTTTTAGCCTTACTTGGACTTATAATTTCCTCGTTATCCTTAAATGGGAAATAGCCAACACCCTTAGCAGCGGAAATCACTCCTTGAAGCAGTTGATACTTTGGTTGATACAACGATTTTGAATAAACGTAAACATTTTTAAACTTAGCACCGTTTGGAAGGAAAAGCAGCGCCAGCATTACGTTCGTTTTTCCACATCCGCTTGGTCCGCAGATGATAGCGCGAAACGAATTCGGTAACAATTTACCATGTTTACTATGTTGAGTTTTTGCTGTAAAATCCAAGTTATCAATGGGTAATGACTGCTCTTGTTGAACAACCTTCATCGTGTGGCGTTCGAATAAGGAATGTGTAAAAGTATATATGTAGATATTGCTAACGCATCATCAACAGTTCTCATGTTAACGTACAAGGGTGAAGGTGTTGTAAACTCTCTGATAAATAATCTTCCGATAGAACTCCACGTACCTTCGTATCAGTTCCTGGGACGTAAGTGTGCGACAGATTAGGATATTTTTTTTTCATTCTCACACATGTATATGTATATTTTCAGCGGGGACTAAATTAAAGAAGAGGTTAGCACGAGGAGATCCTGGAAAGAACCCATTGGAACGTGCTGCAAGAGACCACGATATTGCATACGCCTTATACAAAAATTTGAAAGACAGACACAAAGCTGATTGGATTCTTGAGAACCGAGCCTGGGAACGTGTAAAAGCACCTGACGCTTCACTAGGAGAAAAGACTGCAGCTTGGCTAACAACTACCGCAATGAAAGTTAAGCGAAAATTGGGTATGGGGCAGAAGAAATCATCTTTTCGACGAGGTGTTCTCACGAAAATCACAAAGTCCTTGAAGAAAAATGCTCCCACCACCACGACATTAAAAAAGTCTGCATTGGTTGCTCTTAAAGCGGCAAGATTAGCGGTGAAGAGTGCAGGTGGAAAACATAAAGCTCGACTACCGAGAATAATTCCGATCGAAGGAAAATCTGGGGGATTCCTACCCTTGATCCCCCTTTTCGCCGGATTAAGTGCCTTGGGGGCGCTCGCAGGGGGAGCTGCAGGTGTGGCCAAAACGGTCGTTGATGCCAAGAATGCACAAAAGAAATTGGAGGAAGACCATCGCCATAACAAAGCTATGGAGTCTTTGGGCAAAGGATTGTATTTGAGAAAAAATACTAAAGGTGGTTATGGGTTGTACCTCAAAAAAAAAAGTCAAAAAAACTAAACATCAAGCTACCCAAGAAAGCGCTTTATGATTATGAAATAAAGCAATATGCGAAGCTCTTGAACATACCTCATTTCCGAGGTGTCTTCATGCGTGACACTTTACCACGAGACGGTCCACGTAAAAGAGAATGCGCCGTCGTGAACTTAGATATTTCACAAAACAACGGAACTCATTGGGTAGCTTATAAAAAGATAAACAACAACGTTGAGTATTTCGATTCATTTGGTAACCTGAAGCCTCCACAGGAACTTGTTCGATATCTGAAAAACGCTAAAATTTTCTACAACAACGATCCTTACCAAACTTATAATCAAGTTAATTGCGGACAATTGTGTTTGAAATTTCTATACAATAACAATAACAACAACAACAACGATGGATAATAAAACATTATCGGAATTTACATTAGAAGAGTTTGAGAAGAATATTCCGCCGCTGGAATATTTAATAAGCAATGTGAGACCTGCAGAATTGTTGAGTATATGGCACAAACTGCCTGCAGAATACACATCCAATTTTGATCTTCAAATACGACTTCCATGCTATGTTCACTACAACAGACCTGATTGGGCAACACATTGGGATGGACCGGCTACTGCTCAAGCAAATTGTTATTTCTGTAAATTATCCATTCGAAAATAAACAAAAAAAACTTGAATAAATGCTTAGTACACAGCTATATTTTTTCATTCATCATGTCGCAGTTGTTGAGAGTCAATAGCACTACTCATATATTTTCATTTCGTCCTTCAACACCGATAGTGTTGGATCCGAAAAAAGATTATGAATTGGCGCTTAGGTCTTTTACTTCATACAATTCCATACCGAATATTGAAAAAGGAGATAAATTTTATTATATCGACCGGATAGGTGGTGGTGGTCAATTAAAAGTCATCCAGTTTCCGACAGGTTGTTATGAAATTACCGACATAGAAACATTTATACGAACGCAAATGAATCTTGAAAATGAAGTTGCTCCTCCAGATGATTATTTTTCTCTAAAACCTAACAATAATACACTGCAATGTGAAATCTTTAGCAAGTATTATAAAATAGTTTTTACAGAACCGAATAATCTTGGACATCTATTGGGATTCTCGAAAAAAGTTCTTAATCCTGGTCAAAAGCATTCTTCTGATTTACCTGTAAACATAATAAAAGTATCAACCATACACTTTGATGCTAACATTACGTCGGGAGCCTTTGACGGAGACACGCCTGCACACACGATCTACGAATTTGCTGTGACAGCCGATCCTGGATACGCTATAGTCGAAACACCTGTAAATTTACTATATCTACCTGTTATACCGAAACAAGAAATAACCAACATCACAGTGTTGGCTTTAGATCAAGACGGTCGTCCTGTAAACTTTCAAGGTGAAACTAGTACTCTTGTGTTGGAGTTGAGAGCGAAGCGCAGATGGGATTAGTGATTATAAGACATAGTGGTGCTTCCAAGGCAACTTCAGTATTACCCCAAGCACCTAAGCGACGACATCTACTACTAACTACATCAAATATCCTGTTTCTACGCTCACTTGGATATCATGTCAACAACAACAAGAATCATGTACAAAAAGAGAAAAACTGAGGAGGCAGCAGCAGCATCACATACTTCTCCGATGTTTGATCTATATCGATCTCCAGCATTCGATGAATCTATTCGCAAGGCTGAGTATAGATCTTATACACCGTTCATCAAGTCATTTAATTGTAATGATGTTGTGGAATTTAGCATCAATCAAGTAGATTCGTTCTTTGCAATGAACGCTTCCCTTCTATCTATCAAAGGGAAAGTTGAAATAACTGGAGGAGGAGCAGGAGATGTATCTTTAGCTCCAAACTTTGGTGCCTTCCTATTTGACTCTTGCACTTACAGTGAATCCGCTAGAGAAGTTGAAACAGTACGTGATCCTGGTATTGTAAGTACTGTCCGAGCTTACGTATGTTACAGTGAGGAAGACTCAAATCATATGGCTATAGCTGGATGGAACTATCCTTCAACACCTATAATGGCGTCAACACATAACAAGTCTTTTAGCTTGCTAATGCCGCTTAAACATATTTTCAACATTTTCAATGATTATCCTATGATTACGTGTGGCAGACAAACTCTCAGATTTGTGAGAGCTAGAAACGATAACGATTGTATCATTATCAAGGAAAAAACTGGAACGACGACAGCGAAAATAACTATTGAAAGCATGGAACTGAAAATCAAACATATTTACCCGAGTGATGATGTGAAAGAACAACTTTTGAAAGCTATTCAAACTGATAAGCCGATACTTATACCGTTTAGAAAATGGGATCTGAATGAACTGCCTGCAATTACCGCAGATGCGAGAAGAGAAATATGGTCAGTTAAAACTAGCACCGCAATCGAAAGACCACGTTTCATTATAGTATGTTTCCAAACCGGTAAACGTGACGTCGCAACCTCAGACCCGACCCTGTTTGATCACGTGAATGCTGCTAGTATTCGAGTATCTTTGAATGGTGAATACTATCCCAACGAACGTATGCAATTGGACTTTGCAAACAATCACTTTACTGAAGCTCATTTCAACTATAGCGACTTTCAAACCAGCTATACAACTTCTTCTTCTCCTCTGAAGAGATGTCTTTTAGATTATACCGCTTTTAAAAATCGCGCTTTGTTTGTTATTGACTGTTCCAAACAAGAGGAAACCATGAAATCATCAACTGTTGATGTTAGATTGGATATCGAAGCCGATACTGGCTTTCCAACCAACACCAAGGCCTACTGCATCATTATACATGACTGCTTAATCGAGTACTTCCCCCTCACCGAAGTTATTAAAACCATCTCGTAAGCAACGAAGGACTCTCAGTTCCGCATCAGACATCATGAGGATCGCGTTTGTTGACATTCAAGGCTTTACAGTTGACGGATTATTCGTACCTAAAGAACTATGTATCGAAATTGGTTTCAAGAAAAGTCATTACATCTTTACACCTCCGCAACCTTTTTCTACATTAAATAATAAAGACAAGAAAACTGTCGCTTACTTGGAGAAGAATTTCCATGGGCTTAAATATTCTTCCGGCGACGTTAAATATTCCAAGTTAAATGAAATAATTAAAAATAAGGTGATATATGCGGCTGACTATGTCTACGTTCGTGGAGAACAGAAAGCAAACTTTTTACTCAAGAAATGTCACATTTTTGGTGTTTTTCCCAACAGTATTGATGTTTGCAAGTATGATGGTACACCGTGTGCTACTGGAAACTTTGTTGCTGATTCCAATCCATGCCACACCAACGGACAATTTTCCTGTACCCAGAGAAATGTTGAACGTCTACGCCACTGGTTTTCAAATATCATATTACCTATGTAGTTTTTTCTATTTTCAATAAAATATTAAACGTATTATTGTAGTTTTATTGAAAATACCTCTGGTTTGCGAAATAATTGTCAGAATGTCTATACTATTTTCATTTTGAACGGTATCATCCTGTATAATAATAACAGTACATCGTATACAGGTTATGAGACATTCTGACCGACCGACCGACCAGAGGAGCCCACCACGCTATTTAGGTCACGCCTTGCTATATACGATTTAACGATATACCGTCGGTCCATCGATCCGCTATTTTTCGATGCACCCCTGTATACACGTTCTGAATGCCCCCCGTAATCCACGCCAACACCAGACAGGTGCGACATCGGCGCCATCTATGCGCGAGATGCCCAACCCATCAATGGCAGCTGTCCAATGACACATAGATTCCGTTTGGTTTGTACAGCGCCAAACAAATCGGCGCCATCTATGCGCGAGATGCCCAACCCATCAATGACAGGTGTCCAATGACACATAGATTCCGTTAGGTTTGTACACCGCCAAACAAATCGGCGCCATCTATGCGCGAGATGCTCAACCCATCAATGACAGGTGTCCAATGACGTATGACAGATGACGTGTAACGCCATCTATGCGTGAGATGCCCAATGACGCATGACAGGTGTCCAATGACACACAGATTCCGTTTGGTTTGACAGCGCCATCTAGCGGCGGAATCCCCAACTCATGAATTTCGATTACAGATTCCGTCCAACAACCTATCAATGGCGCGCGACGCCAGCGCCTCTGGTGGCGGATTTTGGAACTACTGAGATCTAATCCCCATAGACCATCTACTACAGTGGATTAGCTGTAAACATCGAAGGCTAGACTTCTACTTGACCCAGTTTCTATCGGGCCATCACGGAGGGCAGCATCTGCGGTTATTGCGGAGAGGAGGACTCCCCGGAGCACACAATCTTTGTGTGTCAAAGATGGGCCGCATGGAGGAGCAATACAGAGTCAGTTATCGGTGCGGAGGTCAATAGCAGAAGCATCACCATACTCATGATGAAAAGTAAGGAGAACTGGAACACAATACAGAGGTTCGTTCGTAATGTGATGAACGCAAAGCGCAGGGATGACATCTTGCACTAGCAGAACAAACGAGCATATCCGCTGCGAATGCATCTGAAGACATGCCGCAACAAGTGGTGCTACCGGATGTAGTCGCGAGCCAGAGGAGGCGGTTTAGTGGGTAGTCAGTCTACTAGAATGTAGCTGGATTCCCACACTCCCATGCGCGCTGGAACCACGGCGTATGGGGTCCGTAAAATGGATTCCACCTCCCGGTCCCCCTAGGACCACTAAAAAAAAAAAAAAACTCCTACTAGATGGTCGATCTAAATTAACAGTTTTGGATGGCACTAGGGTCTAATTAATAAATGTTATGATATAGAATAGTCATATAAAATAGACAAATTAAAAGATGCAGGTTGGTTAAATATGGAAAATCGTAGGCTCCTCCACTCTGCTGTTTTTTATCATAAATCAATTTTAGTCAGAACACCACAATATCTTTATCAAAAAATAACCTACCGGACTGACGTTCATAACATTAACGTAAGAAGTAAGGGTCTTATTTCGCCACCCAAGTTTAGAACGTCAATCCTCAAACGGAGCTTCACATACCAAATATATAAAGTCTACAACTCAGTCCGGAAGGAACTAAAATTTTCTAGAATAGATAACTTCAAAGCCATGTTTAAAAAGGAACTGCTGAAAAAACAGTAGCACCGCATGAATGAATGAATGATTGTTTTTTTTTTGTTAGCGTGTAGGTATGCCCCTCTTTTATAGTGACATGTATGTATTATCGGTTTATCGGATGTCATATGTCCTAGAGGATACTGGGCTAAGTGGAAGAGCAGGTTGTTGGTACTGTGTACTAATCAAACTGAACTTCGCCTTTTATTGACACTGGATGTACTTATGTTCACTTACCATTTTGTCAATATCTTATGTCAATAATAAAGACGGTTATTATTATTATTATAAATACGTTAAACTATAATGCTAATTGTGAATAATAATTATCTCTAAGAAGAATTTATCTACATCGGTTGAAAGGCAAGTACATAAGTTATAAAAATATGCTGAAAAATCTTTCAAACCTGCAAATAACTTGCAAATTTCACGTGTGCTACGTTCCTTAACACCATATTTATAACCTACAATCCAAAAATAGGTATACTGTGACACAGAAAAAATTACGTCCGGTGCAGCCAAGACAAGTCACTCACATTCACTGATGTTGTGTATTAAGTTTGTGCCCAAGACGTTTGTCATGTGATCAGAATGCTCTAATTAAGTAGCCTTGTCCGTTCGTCCTAAGATCTCCAACCTCTCTCATAGCCTGTGCTAAAACGAATTTTTCCCTTTTTGCATAGTTTGAGGTTGGAAGTTTGTATCATTTCTTATGCATTCGAATCACATAGTTGATATGCACCGCAACATATAGGTAGTACTTTTTTGGATTTTTTTTAAGTAGCAAGTCAAAAATTGTCATCTAGTCACCAAGGCAGTAGCGGTGGCCGCAGTAGTAGACTCTTCGGTCTCCTGATCGCCGTGCGCTGTGCGGGTTCGAGTCCCGTCCCAGGAGAAATTTTTCTCTTGGCTATGGATGTTGTGATTGTCCGTAGGTGGTAGATGGTCTCTGACTGTCGAACGCGGAGGTACCACCCGGCGGTTCTCGTAGGCGGAGCCAGAATGTATGCATGTTGCATGCACACGTGTTCCCTCGCCAGAGTCCGTGAGGCGTTCCCCCCCCCAGTATCCCCCTATAGCCCCACGGTACCCAATGGGTGTTTAGGCCTTAGGCCTTCGTGGTAGTTGGAGTCCCGAGTCCCGAATAATTATGGTCACTAGGCGATGGTGTCATCGCGCACACAGCGAACAGAAGAGAGGCTTGACTCGGTATGTTTCATATTCCTAAAAGTGTTAGTGAAGTAGTTAGTGACGTACATGGCAAATCTTCAAGAGTTGACTCCTAACGCAATTCTAAATAGTGCGTATACCTAAGCGTAATACCAGTGATGCTATGGTTTGAAAATACGACGTATTAATCTTTTTTCCTTTTCTTTTCTTTTTTTTTTTGGTAAAATTCTTTGAAGTCAAGCTTGTACCATATTGCCGGAAATTTTACTACCAAAAATTAAGACAATGCTTTATTAAAACATTGACTCATCATGACAACTCGTAGTTTTTTCCAATAGTCTCTAGAAGAAGTGGTAAGGTGATTTTTTTGTAGAAAACCCTTGAAAGCTGAGCAGGTAGAACTATCCAGCAAAAGTAAAAATAATATTTCATTTTTCTTTGTGGATCTGGTCCTTAAAACATTATGGTAATTAGAAATTCCTACATTTGCACTACGCCCAGAAAAATCACACCCATAAACGTAATATTTAGGATGCATTCGTAAACTTATGTTCGAGATGTTTTTCTTTTAATTTCACAGAAGTGGAAATATCTCCAGAACTATTGCATTTTGAATAACATATGATGGTTAATTATGTAGCTGTTTGAAGAAGGTTTATATCCGTTGATCCTACCATAAATTTACACCCTGTATACTTGAAGTTAAGCAGTTCTGCAGTAAATCACATCAAAACTTCTACGCATACACTTAGAAATGCGCAGTAGAAATACACACTCAAGTAAAACTGTTCTAATCTGCTATTCATTCCATCTGCCAAGTCGAAACTAATTTCGTCAAGTTGCAAGTTCGTCGCAAGTGGTGAGGTGAGGCGTTTAATAAGAGACTTGACTAGTTGTACTTTTATTAAATAATACGAGCTGTAGAGTAGTATAAAGCTAATAATACACAACCGAGAAAGCTGTAAAGTTTACCAACAAACCGTCTAGTTCGGTCGTTATCGTCGAGAGCGGAACATCTGAAACTTTGAACAAAACTACAAGGCCGAATTTAACTCCAATTTCCTGCTAAGCGTTTATATCAGATTTGGGAATAATTAACCTGCCGCTATAAATCCTGCAAATATATGATCATATAAGTTGTCAAGCGAGAAAATAACTTCGAATCAATTCCAGAATCACAAACTTAAAGCAAGAAATTTAGCAGAATAGAGTTGCGATAGAGCACCAGATTAATCAATCAGTCAGGTTCTAATAGCGTTTTCCACCTTTGCACCATTCACGCATTTTTCTTATTGAAATACCTTGGAAAACCATGTCGTCCTACACTCTATTAGGAAAATTATCGTTAAATACACTTTATGCATTACTCGTGCATCAACACATTTGACGATGCATGATGAAACGTCAAAGCAGCTTCCAGCTTCTACCTTCTCTCTAATGCTTCTACAATCTTCTGAAAATTAGTGTACTAGACCGGGTAGCGAAAGCACAATATAATAGTAGAAAAGTAATGACATTCGAATAAGCTGTCAAAAAATTGATAAATAAAAAACCTGCACTAATAACGTTCCAGCACGATTTACTTGAGTGTTAAAGTGCAACAGTGCGTGGCAGCGTAATACTCTATAAGAAAAAAGGTCCATATACATACATAGCTGAAAAAGTTTGACACTGTATTCTGGAAACGAAGCACTAACGGATCTATGTTTATATGAACTTTTCCTCTTACAGCCTCAATGAATAACCCCTTGAAGTTTTTCCAGATACTTTGTATGTATAGCGCAAAATTCACCATGAAGTGTACCGTCGCAATAAAACGTATACCATTTGTACTAGCTTTTATCTGTGTATGTGGTCCAAAGATCATAAATCATCACCCCTATCACTCACTTGTATTCTTCTTTTTAGTAATCAGATACCTCAATCATCAATTGTTTGTAATCTACAGTCTGCAAAAACCAAAAGTTGTCCAATTTTGGCCTGACAAACAAGGTAAATGCTTCAACTTTTAATATAGATGCCTGACAACTTCAAAAAATTATAATTGTTAACAAGTCTTTCAGAACTGAATATACCCGCATTTTTTTCAGGGTTTTTGACGCATTCCGAACAAAAAAGTCTTCCATTACCTTTTCTCTAAACCTGACTATTTTCGAGTTATGAGCCATTAAATGACTGAAAAGCCCTGAAAATGGGTACATTCAATGCTCAAAAACTCGGATAAAAATTAAATATTGAGGGTCACCAATTATGTAAATTAAATATAAGACCTTGCTGTGCAAGACCCTGCAGTATTTAGAGATTTCTTGATTTTAAAGCGATTTTTAGCCTTGCCTGTTAGATTAAAATTGACGAACTTTTAGTTTTTGCAAACTGAACTTTCAGTCTAAAATATAATTCTCGCAAAATCAATATAACTACTTCAAACGCGGTGAACTCACGGCTTATGAAAGTAACTATGAAAACACATGTTCCATTTGTTTCAAATTGGTCGTTTTGCTACAATTGGTATATGGAGGGTGTTCATATACAGCGAGACTGACTCACAAGATTATGCTCGACCGCAACTTGGCCTCACTAGAATTACTTAAACGATGCTCAGCAGCACACTGTGAATACATCTTATTAGATTTACATGAGGGTTAATATCTCAAAAACTGATGAAGTAGAGATTCATAAGGTGCTTTTGAAGAAATTTAGATACAAACTGTACAGTTATCCACAAAGCGGGAGTGGCTTAGAAGCTATTAAAGGAGTATAGAACAGTGAATATTATTTTAATGGCCCACTTCGAGCTTAAAACAGTATTATCGCTTCAGGTGTGCACATATACAAGCCACCTATGAATTGACTGTGATTTGATAAAATAATAAATGATATTTTGGCTCTCATGAGTTGTATTTTTTATCGCAAGATACATACTTCCATTATACTCGAAGTATCATTTCACCTTGCACCCTTAATATGCGAATAACTATTACAGGGTACTTTGTATGTTTGACAGCCCTCTATTGACGTATATTTATTTAACATATTATATCCCCAAGTCTGTATTCATAGTTATTGCACCACTTTCAGTTCTTAGTTCTATGAATACAAGCTTTCAAACAATAGACAGTCGACAAATGTATAGTCGAACTTTAACTAGGAAACTTTAAATTTCCCCTTGAAACTACAGAAATATAGCCTCTTTATATGTTTGAGAAAGATTTTTTCTCATTTTTACACAAAACTTTTATCACATACGTAATTTAAAAGTAATTTTGTTGAAGCAAAAAGGGGATTCTCTCTAAACTGGAAGTTTTCAATCGATATTCAATGTTTTTACGATCAGATCAGTGCGAGAGTACATATAGAGAGCGAAGCATATTCGGAAGATTTCCGCGAAAGATAAAAGTAAAATCTGAGTTTACAAATTGAGAACTTTTTTATCAGCAGCTTCGCGGAATGTCGACTGTAGAATTACTATGGAGAAATCAATATGCTATGGATGCAAAGGTATGCCTTACGTACGTATATTTATTTATTCGAATAATATTTACTACATTCACAAGTTCGTCTTGAAACGATTTGAATTGCTTATGTCAACGTACTGTGTTTTGGGTGAAAGCAGATACATTGAAATACCGTATAAATAAATAATAAATAAATTAAGAATTAATGAAATAAACTTAAAATTTAAAAATACTGATTGGAATGATTTAAGGGATAATAAAGCTCGTTCATCTCAAGTTTTCAAATAGAAGCCTGTTATACCTTTGTTCCATCCTACTGTCAAAACATAAAATGCTTTTAATTGAAAATTCGGAATAAAGGAGTTTCATTATTGTTTGAACATTTCCAATCGGAAAAATATGTTTAATTTTTTATTTCATTTTATCAACAGTTAAATAAAAGCTTGTTTTTAAAAATGTATATATTTTTTACTTTTTATGATTTGTGATACCAAATAAATAGTAATTTCTATATAACTTTCATATAGTTTACCAACAGGACATAAAAATTCTTACTTTATTTGTATTATAACGTTATGATAGATATAAATCATACAACGATAAATCGATATTTTGCGGCGATTGCAATATGGAATTTAGAATGACGTTATTTCTGTACTGTGTTTCTCTTATCAAGCCCTTTCATTTGTTACCCATAGTCAGGGCAATAATGCAAATTATGAATCGCCATCTTGAGGTAGACGCCATATTGGATTGGATTGGATTATAATGTTACGTTGACTGTTATGATTCTCTTATAAAGCCTATTGATTTGATACCTTTATCATATGGGTATCTATGGTCACCATGTCGGATTTAGATTGACGTCACTTTGGCCCCCAAGAGAATATCAAGACTGGTTTATTTTAAAGCAATATTTTGCTTGTTAGACCAAACTTGGTGAACTTTTGTTTTACTACTGGTACACTCTTTAGTTGAGATGTGCATTATAGTCAGGAAATGGCTAGAATTCTCTTGACTAAAATGGTCCCCAAAAATAGATAAATATATAAATAAGATTCTAAAAATATGTTAACCTCTGTGACACGAGAACATATAGGAAATAGCAAACATTCAAAGATCTATTCATGTTCGCGACAAGGAAAGCGAACTCTTTATTATAGATATCACATGGAGATGACGTACGACATACCAGATGTGCGACAACCAGCATACACACTCTCAGACGAGCAGCAAAATATGTAAATTTCTCAAGTGTTCACATTACATACTCACATATAGTATATGTGTAGCAATCCCGGCAGCAGAATGTTTTACTCTGACAAACGATCCTACCTCGGGGACCCCATATAGAGACATATACTCGTAGAGAAACATGAAGGGAGGAAATAAGAGTTTATGTGCGTATACTTTTTTTGATGTTACCGGTTCATGTAAGTTTACGGCCCACAAAGACTATCTTTCCTACTCTACTATTAGCAGCTCATAAAGTTGTTAACAGAACTACGTGTAAGTTCTTACACTAAAAAACAAATATATCTCACAGTTTGGCATCGACCGTGAGTTATCAAGATTGTATCTACAAGAAAATTAAATCTCAATCCATATGTTTCATGTAAGTGTTTGTATCTAAAGCTACCTTTGCTTTGCACTTTGTTTTATGGTTACATATAATTGAGGTAACTAGTTCTGTGGACGCGTGTTTGTTTTGTTGTAATGTAATGAAATATCAATTTATTTCCTAGGTATCAGATAATTATAATATATTTTGAAACGAATCGCGCTGCTATGAAACATGGTTCTTCGTAGGAAATTACTCGTGGTATACTGCACGGCCGGCAAGTGTTCATATACAATGACACCGACTCAGTAGTTTTTGCTAAACTACAGTTTCGCCTCTCTAGAATTTCATAACCAACGGTTTAGCAACGTTGATAAAATATACAGAATTTACATGGTAGTTCAACTTACAGGAACGAACGAGAAAGTATTTTCATGAATATCACAATACAGTAGAAGCACACATATCGTCTGTATGGAATAGTTGAAACCAAGCTTAATACTATATTGTATGTAGTACGAATTTTTGCTGGCGCTTAATCTATAAACTGCATCCAATCATTGGATTAACGGATTAACCACAGCTTAAATAGCAATCAGCTATTAAACTCCCCAGTCAGAGGTTTTAGTGATCAGCAGCAGCCGGTGTTGGCACGAATCATGCCAGTGGCCGCAGATATTCTAATGTTTTCGGTTCTTAATAATGATCTTATCGTTTTCTTGGACATAGTCGGTAACTTTCTTATATTTAGGTAAATGTTTGGGACGACGAGAATCATCTTTAAGTAAAGTGGACCTTCAAAAATATGGATTTACGAAGGAGGTTTCCATTTATTTTTCCTTGTAAGAATTTTTGAAGATTTCTTATAACATTGTTCAGCAAGGGCTTCTTGTTTTTGCGGAATGAAATCAGAATAACTAGTAAGAGGCTTTCGTTGACCATATAACAAGTCTAAGGGGGCATAATTAGTTAGAGAATGAATAGATTGATTATAAATTAGAACTGCTTGAAGAATAATGTCAGTAATAGGGTCTCTAGGGCGTTCTGTACGCAAAATACGACATTTTTCACCTAAGGTGGAATGGAATCTCTCAATAGGAGCAATATACGTGGGATTTGCAGTACTTCCTAAGTGAAGTTCGATAACATGAGTTTTACAATAAGATTGTAGGACTTCAGAACGAAATTCTCTGGGATCAGCGTGAATCGATTGAGGGTAACCATGATGAGAAACGTAGTGTTTCAATTTACTCAATACATCGACATGATTAGTAGAGTCTAAACGGTAGGCTTGAGCATACTTTGAAAAGTGATCTAAAATAGTAACAAATTTAGTTTTCTCGATAGTAGAGACATCAATGAATAGTTGAAACTTGAAAGGGGGCAGTATTAAAGAAGGGACCTTTAACGGGTTGACTAATAGGATGTCGTTCATATTTATTTTTAAGACAAGTTTCGCATTTATTAATAATGTCGGCGATAAGGTCTCGCATTTTATTAGTAAAAAGTATAGGCTTAAAATGAGCATAAGTTTCTTGAATACCATTGTGATTAAGAAGATGGTACAAAGTGACTTTGTCAGTGAAAGTTTCTTGATCGACTAATTCTGGCTTTTAGGCAGCTTTTTCCAAATGAATTTGATTTTGAGTAAAGGAACGAGAAATAACTTGAGCTAGACTTTGTAGAAAACGTGGGTCTTCAAACCTGATTCCATACTTAATTGAAGATTTACAATGAGTGTTCAAAAATCGAAGTAAATAAGAATGAAGTTGGGAACTTGCGACTACGAATTTGTGATAATCATGGACTCTGATATCTTTATTGGATTTTCCAATGACGAATTCAAGACGATGGGGATTAGCATAGAAGTTTTTGTCTTCCAAATTTTGAATGAGATTTGGACATGACTCGGGACCAGTGTGTCTCGTATTAGTGGAGCGATCATCTCTTTCAGATAGAACGAGGGAATCGTCAGAGGTATTAGGAACTGAGGGGACTGAGCATTATTGTGATTAATTTCGATGCGACTTAAAGCGTCAGCGACATGATTTTCTTTACCTTTCTTATAGACAATATCGCAATTATATTCCTCTAATTTTGTTTTCCATCTAATTAAGCGTTGGTTGCTAACCAAACTAAGGGTTTATGATCGGTTTCGATCGTAAATTTGTGACCAAATAGGTAAGGCCGAAAGTGTTTACAAGATGGCGAATCTTTGAATGGTTTTTAATAAGGACTACGAAAATTTGTTTCGAATGAATTAAATGTTCTTGAAGAGAACGAGAGAAAATAATAATGTCATCCAAATAGACAAAACAGAATTTTCCTATGAAGGGGAGCAAGACGGAACTCATCATTCGTTGAAAAGTTGCAGTTGCATTTTTTAATCCGAAAGGCATTCGAACATATTCGTAATGTCCGTTCTCGACAGTAAAAGCAGTATTTTCGATCGAATCGGGATTTGGGGAAAGCCTCGGGCTAAGTCTAAAGTAGAGAAATATTTAGCTTTGCCTAAATTTTCTAATATCTCGTCTGTACGAGGTAATGGATATTTGTCTTCGATCGTGATATCGTTTAATTTACGATAGTCAATAACCATACGGTATTTCTTAATACCAGAAGCGTCTAATTGTTTTGGAACTATCCATACTGGGGAACTATAAGGAGATGTGCTAGGGTGAATAACATCGTCTGAAAGTAATTTAGCTACTTGTTTTTGAATTTCTTGTTTTAAATGATGGGGATATCTAAGAGATTTCACTAAAATAGGATCGTTGTGAGTTGTCCTAATAGAATGAGACGTGACAGTACAAGGTTCTAATTTTTCATCCGGTTTTAAGAAAGCTTTGGGATACTTGCGACAAAGATTTATAATGAAATGTTTCTCTTCGGGATTCATACGATCAGTTCGTAAGAACTTCGCAATATCTGAATGAGATAGCGAAGGTTCATCAAACTCGTAATCGTTCAATGATTCTACCTGCAGAGATTTAAGATCGACTAGCGATAAATTTTCGGGGGTAAATTTTTTTGTCAACAACAGGGCATATGAAGCTCGGAGTGTATTCATTCGAATTGAGATATTTCGCAGGACTTGTAATAACATAGTCTGAGACGAGGGGCGTTTGTAATTTAGAAAAAGTTTGATTGAAAAGTTTTCTAGGAGAAATATCGACGTGACATAAAATTTCGAATTCATTGACGGACAATAAATTTTTTGAAATATCTAAGTTGCTTTGGAATTTTTGTAGGTCTTGATAACCTAAGAGGCAATCGTAATTGTTATGCCAATCTAAAAGTAAGAATTCGACTTTGGTGGGGATTCCTAAATGATTGAATATTGGGACTCGACATGCGTATTGACCTTTCTTTGTATCAATGGCAGTTTTAATAGAAAAGTGTTTTCTATAAACGAATTTTGAAAAATTTCTTTTTGCAACATCGGGGTTCATAAGAGAAGCAGAAGCTCCGGTATCAATTAAAATTTATAAGTCTAAGTTGGGATTGTAAATATAAGGTAAATGAGAGTTGTTATAAGTATTCAAGTCTAATTCGGGGTCTTTCGACTGGTCTTTGTCTAAAAAAGAATCATCGTTAATTTATTGGGATTGAGACTAAATAGATGGTTGTTCATAGTCTTGGTAATATTGGTCATAACGTTCAGGTGGGTATTCAACATAACCTTCAGAATAACCTTGGGAATAATCATAGGGATTATAAGAAGAAGTGTCTTCTTGAATGTTCGTAAGTTCTTTAGAAATAAAGTTTGGTTTTTGTCCATTATTTGTAAAGAAATTAGGACGGACCATGGGACTTTGATTGAAATTTGGATTATGACTCTGAATTGTAGAAGTCGACATAGGTGTGGGTCGATTTACTTGGGGTCTAGCAGCATTCTGAATTGCTGAAAATCGAGGCGAACTAAAATTCGATCTCATAGGCTGCGGGGATTGTGGAAAATAAAAATTCGGTCTCACTGGGAAACGAGGAGTAAACGATTGATTAAAGCTAGACTGGGGTCTAGGAAAGGGATAATTAAAAGGCTGTGGCCTAAACGAAGTAAAATTATTTCTTGGTACAATATTATTTGAAACACTGGTGGTTTCGAATTTGGGAATTGGGGCTTGGGTTTATAAGCACTAGCGAGATGTTTTTTGTATTCTCGTTGTGACTGGACATTATCATATTTTTGACATAACTGTAGGCCTTGTTAATTAAGAGGGTTATGCATAGTTAGATATTCGCTGTGTGGACTTCTAATACCAGTTCAAAATGAATTCAAAGCTCTTCGTCGATACATCGACATAGCATAAGTAGTAGCGTGACCTAATTGAACTAAAGAATAATTGTTCAAATCATGAAGTTTGTCCAAAATTACTTGGTAAAATTCAGTAATGGATTGACTCGATTTTTGAAAGCAAGCACTGAGTTCATGCAACAAATTATCTTTATCTCTACTGTCTTTAAAAAATCTAACTAAAACATCTTTCAACTGAGATCAATTTTGTTGTCTAGTTGTGCGAATAATATTAGCAGCTTCGTCTTTAACATAAGTAAGAACAAATTCAAAAGCTTGACGTTCAAAGGAGGTATTTGCAAATTCTCTCTAAAAGTTTTCGGATTTTTCTAAAAATATGGCTAAGTCTGTAGAGCCTCGTGAAAAATGAGGAATAGTATTATTGAGAAAGTTAAATTTAAACTGAACATCGTGAGTGTGTTCACGATTTACTACTGGGTTATTGCTAGTCGCCATACTTACAAATGGTTCTAAGGTAATTTCAGATAAATTTTGGATAGATATGTTTTCAATAGATCGATTCGTATTTAAATCTAGTGGCTCTAAGTCCTCGTTAGTACTAGTATGGTCAATAGTTCTTGATCTGACTCTCGGGTAAGGACTAGTGTCTTTTTTTTACAAATATTTTTATAAAAAGCATCAAAATAATAAAGTTCTTAAATACTAAAGTCTTCTTGAAATTATCTTCTTAACGCAATATCCTTCTTTACTTGTAAAAATTCGAACAAATTTCTTTTCTTCTTGACTTCTTAATGACGAAAAATTTTCTTAAATCTACTTACAAGGGTGCCAGCGCGAGGTGGATCCAGGGATTCATTCTTCTTACTGTTCAACGTAGTTTCGATTCCTCAATTATAGCGGTGTATCGGCCTTCCAAGTGTCTAGCTTCTAATCTTGGTAGCGGTACAGGAACTTGTGTGACCTTACCTGTCACTTAAAACTGGACACAGGATAGCAGCTTAGGAGAATTGAAATGCTCACCTTCGTTGTCTTCTTATTACCGGATCCGCAGGCGAAAAACCAGATTAACTTGTAATGTTTTTCTTGACGGCTCACCAACTGAGTACAGCTCTTTGACGAACGTAGGCCTGGCTACTCCTGTTCGCAGCGCCAATAAAAGCTCGTTTCCAGTAAAGTAGTTTTTTTATTATTATAAGACTTCGGTCGACACAGTACAATTGTTATAGTACAGAATGATAACTTAGAACGGTCAGAGAACGAATGAACCATGAATACTGGCACAGCGATGTTTATGCTAAATATCAAAGAAATATTCCAGCAAGCTCTAGAAGTAACACCTGTAAATCTTAGAAATTGATAAGAGCTGGATACAAACAGTCGTTATTCGAAGAAATGGCCGATAAAAGACGGTCACCTTAAGGGGATGGTCATTCTAGCGTACTGCTGAATTAAGAAGATGGTCTCTTAAGGAAACTAGTTATTAGGTTACCATAATTTGTATTTAAATTTTAAGCGTGACTTATTTAGCTTAGAAAACGATCCACGGCAGACAGGTGGATTACATATAGACAGCTCTCAACATTTCTAAACCATTGAGCAAATTTTATCTGATCATTAAATGTGTATATAAGAACCTCCTTTAGATACCCTACACATGAACTAACGTACAGACGATGGCAAGAAAAACTTGGGGCAAAAGCATATTGAAATAATTTGAATCGGGATAGCATATTGCTATAAATGCAACCATCACAGGAATAAAAGTAAGTTATATTTTTTAAACAATATATTTTTTCGTGCAAGATGACTTATGCCGTGCTCTACGTATTACAGTAAAAACAAACCCAATACACATTCTTCCAAAGAAATGTTCTCTTCTTCACAAAATTTATGAATCTGCCAGAGTATCACTTGAACCACTCACATCAATAACTTCTGCCTACACTTGATGGTTTAACACAAACCACTAAATACTTCTGCCAGATTCGTTAATGATGATAATTTTCGCCTCCTTGTACGTTACGTCAACTTGCTAGGTGGGGTGAGAGGCCAAACAGCGTAAAATAGAGTTTGACACCAGAGACTGGGGCAACGGCTTAGATTATGGTTTTTGCCCTAGGGAGTGTCTGACGCTTTCCACTACCGCGCAGATAGCTTGATGATGCGGTGCCTCTGGCAGTGTAGCTTTTTGCACTTACTGAAAATCTACTCCAATGGGAGTCACATGAAACCAGTCACTGAACACGCTGGCTGCAAAATTGTGAAAAATGATTGAGTGAATCAGCACTCTCACTTTGATCCATACGGCACATATTATACAGATGATGTAGATACTGTAGGTCGCTTTGATCTTTGTAATCCTAACTTTGACGCGTTTCCTACTACATTCCATGGGCGTAACGGAGAAATTTTTCCCAGGGATGGTTACGCCTCATTAGCCTGACGTCACGGATGTCATACGGCAAATAACAGAATCAAAAAGTTGGCCCACAGACATATAGACAAGATAATTTTAGAAAAGCTTTTTAATTGAATATAACCACCAACAACAGTCGAAGTAAGTAAATCTGGTCATTATGTGATTAGGACAATTAAAAATATTCCACACAACATATAAATAGTATTATAATCCTTCACCAAATGGTATTTGATGCAAAAGTTTTCCCAGAACTGTTGAAAGAAGAAATCAGTGCTAGTATGAAGGCAAGGTAAACTAAAACTGTATGTGTGAGGATATATGTGACGTAATTTATATCCTTACTTTAGATTTTATACGAGAACGCCATTTTTACCATTTGAAGTCGAGTGTGTTAGTCTCACACTAGTCTATCACAACACTTGCAACTAACTTGTCTGCCTCTGCCCTCTGACAGAAACAATTACTATTTACAGTGTGGCCAAGTAAGAATGCGAGGTACTCTATCTGGGAACCTATCCATCGTAGAGGCTTGCGGCCAAAAAGTTTTTACCAAAACGGTCCAGAGAAAACCAGGAAAATGTTTTCAAGTTACTGAAATGGCCGCTAGAGGGCACAACGGCAATCTTGAATCTAAAAAAGAGATGTTTCTGTGGATTCCTCGACATTAACCTAACAAAAAAATACCTGATCTTCAAAGTTGAGGATAATCTAAACCTTTTTGTTCGACAATTTTGCTGTATTTCTAAAAACAAAACTTAAATAATTCCCAAATTGTCAATAGTTGTCATTAGTTTCGCGTTACTTTGAGTAAGATTCCCAGATACAGTACCACGGATTCTTACTTGGCCACCCTGTACAATTATGTTTTGTTCACGTGAGTCTTTCACTGTTAACAACTGATAAAGATTCTTATACTGCGATACCAACACAATAGTTTTTGCTCGATGGATAAGGCTCTCCTAGTAACACTTAAATAGGTCAGTTACATATTTCATGTGAGTTTGCGCGTATGAAAAATTAGCATGATGTCCTAAATTGGAAAAGTTTTCGGTGCATAGGTTACAGGATATCTACCGTTTTCAGGCGGAAGGAACAGACACATACGCGATGCACGGGCAATTCATGCATAAACTCGTAAAAGTTTCTGCCTCATGCAAGGATGGCATGGCAAACAACGGTCTAAATTCTCCATCGCTAGCTCGAATAATGATCAGCTCTGCCGAGTTTACACACACTCACATAGCCACATACAAACATACCCGCATTCGAACGTGCACATTCATCTGCCATATGGATATATTTGGTGGACCACACCAAAAGAGTTGCTGATGACAATCAAAGCTTATTATAGATCTGTTGCCACCACAAAACCCGCTGTTTAAAGAAACTAGCGCACGACAAAAAAAAACTAGCCAAAAACCAGAAATAAGTATATTTTTGTCAGTACCGTCTGATGTCTTTTAGCATAAGTCTTGTGAACATATTTGAATTTTATGTGACAATTTTTTGATGTATCATGATTGCTACAATCTAGAAAATCTATGTCACCTATTTCGTTCAGGCTGACTATCTCTTGGTCTGTCTGTTTGTATATTGTAGAGATCATTATAAATGTATGCGCTGACACAAAGTAGATCTCTCTTTACATATAATCATATCAAGCATATTAATTTATTACCAATTAATAACTATTAATGACAATTTAAAATTAATTCCAACTTGCATATTAATTCCCACAGTGTCTATAAGTTCGATGAGTACTCGTAAGTACTATAAAATCACAATAAATTGAAAAATAACCGCATATTTTTTTCTGCATTTTATATTACAATGGTTTTGAATGACTGCTTTTCCTGTATTAGTTACCTGTTCCTAAGCTAGCTAAATCCAAATACTCATTAGTCCTAGTATGACAACACTGACCTAGCACTGGTATGTAGTAGAGACATCGGCAGTTGCAAATTAAGCCCTGCCTTGTTTGTCTAATTAGAGGGTACACCCGTAAGTTGTATAGGAAGTCAGAGGGCGTAACTACTCTAGTTTCGGAAACTTTGATGATCGATAAGTTTCCGATGATATGACATGCCTGATTACTAGCGGTGCATACTTACACGTAGCTTGTAAAGTGAAGTGTAATAATGTTTGAAGGGTACAGAAGAAAAAAGATGAAGGTCACAAATTTGGTGTTTTGTAGTTAGAACCGGCAACATGTAGTTTTATCGCAGTACAATCCCATGAGGTATCGGAAAAACGCAAAAACAATGACAGTTCGTAGTTATACCCAATTGAAAACTTGCCCTGCAGGGAAAAAAGATGAATGTCACAGCCGTTGTATGAAAAAATATGAACGTCCAATAATCGTCACCGAAACAATTTACCATACACCAATCTGCGACGAATGAAATAAATGTTAAATAATAATTATTAAGCAGTTACCATTAATTTTGTTTTCGTTGTTCTATATATATTCTTTTGAATAAAGACTTTTTTGGTTAATTGTTTTTTTCCTGTCACCATTAAAAACTACTTAAAAATAATTCTGTGTTTGGCTATTAGGGTTAGAAAATCAGCTTTTCCTTATGTTCTAGAAGCTGTATATTTTGCTGGTTAATCAACCCTTAGATTTTATAGTTTCGTATATGAGGAAAGGTTCATTTCTAGCCTCAATATCTCAAAAAAACTAAATCAGGCATGGCTGCTAAGACGTGAAAAATATTTATTTAAATAAGGAGAATCTCAAAATAGTTTGTTACTACTTAATTTATTCTGAATATCAAGAAACTTCTCCATTGTGTGCTTGTATAGAGTCGATATTTCTATCCATACGGCCATCTTTTCGGTTCCATATTTTGTATCAATTTATTTTTATAACTAATTAGTAATTACGATTTACATACAAGTTTACTCAACGTTTACGGGCTCTATTCGTGAATAATATAAAATTGTATAAGAGTGAGAATAATAATATAAAATAAAATTCAATACACATGTGGCATGTGGGCTCATAGTGTTGAAATCGTTACATATTACCTGCAGGAATCGCCCTGTATAGGGCACTGTTAGCAGCTGTCCCGTAATTTCGATCCGCAAAATTTTTGAGACGAAAAGCGAGATAACCGAGATATTTACTATGCAGAGTGACCCAGGGAGATCAGGAAATGGCGCTTCCACCATGGCAATGGAGATGGAGTCGAAGGAGCAGACCGTAGAGGAGTTTAGAGCCGAATTGGAGATGGTTCGACAGGAGCTGTCAAAAAATAACGATGATAAGAAGACCTATGAAAGATTGATGATGATCATCGAAGCCCAGCAGCGGACAATTACCGACCTAAAGGCTGCTACACACAGTGCCGGCGGCAGGGCCGCCGGCTAAGCCTCCGTACACCCGGCGGCATACAAAGCCGCCGGCCTTGCCGCGCAAAGGAGCCGCCGGGATGTGCCGGCGGGTTACGCGACTTGCCGGCGTCACTTGGTTCCTGGCATTCGAGCGGTAGTGCGGTTTGTGTGTTTAAACAAATTAAAATGTCGTTTAATTGGAACGACGAAGCTGTGCTGCTCTTAATTGCAAAATTTCATGAAAATGATTTATTATGGAAACCCAGAAATGCAGACTATAAGAATAGGAACAATCGAATGGACGCATTGAACATAACTGCAAGTGTATTTGACATTGATAAAGGCGAAGTAGAGAGAAAGTTAAAAAATGTAACCTCTCATTATTTTCGGGAAAAAAAGAAGTTCGAACAGTTGCACAAATCGGATGCAGCTAGGGATGCAACCCGGGCTGCCCCCTCTGTGGGATCTTCTGTGAACACGCAAAATGTGGACCTGGCAACCGCGCTAAGGTCCTTACAGCAGATCATAGGTCCTCTGATTAGCGCAACACAGGCTTTGCAGGCGATCTTTCCTGCAAATGGCTAGGTACAATCGACGACAGCCGGCATTTATCAAAATTCTTTTTTGGAATTGTTTGGGTCTAAGGGACATTCCAAAAAACGGGAAGTTCATCAAGCTCTTGTGGACGAAAGTATAGATGTTGCCTTGCTGCAGGAAACATTACTTAATCCGGGAGATCGTCTAGCTTTCCCGAATTACGATGTTATCCGGGCCGATAGATTGACTGGACGGGGTGGTGACGGCTTGGCAGTGCTAGTGAAACGCGGTATTGACTACCACAGAAGCGCAAACGTTGAGATGCAGAGCATCGAAGCTTCTTCCGTGGTGGTCAATATGACGGGAGGTGTGACGTTAAAAATCACATCGGTGTATGTCAGGTGTGGTATCAGGCTGCAAGAGGCGGATCTGGAAGTCCTTTTAGACTGCTCGGGTCCACTTATTGTGGCAGGGGACTTCAACTGCAAACATCGAGCATGGCATTCTAGGTTGAATTCCACCAGTGGGATCCGACTGTATAACCATGTGATACGAAATGGCTACCTCATACATAGTACTGAGGAGCCGACGCACCACCCATTTAATCACCTTCAGGCACCTGATGTTCTTGATTTTGCATTATCCAAAAACTGTAGATACAGTATCACTTCACGAATCATGTATGACATCTCAAGCGATCATCTTCCCGTCGTTTTGGAAGTGGGTAATGAGCAGATCTTGGGGGATGAAACCCCTCCAAGGAAACGCATTGATTGGGAGCTATACAAGTCGCTCCTCAGAGAGTTCCCCAATATTCCGATCATAGATGATGCGAACGGTATAGATGCGGCTCAAGTAGAGTGGACAAGTTTTGTTCAGCAAGATCTGCAGCGTGCAGCTGTACTTCCCGTGCAGCGACATGGCAGACCTTTTCTGCCAGCAAACATTGGTCAGAAACTTTCTGATAAAAGGGCTGCAATTAAGCAAGCGAAAAGGTCTTGTCATCCTGATGACATTCGCAGAGCGACGAATCTTGTTCATGAAGAAGAAATGCTCTTGATGAATTCCGCAATGAGCAATGGAACGACTTTCTGGTGGGGATGCTTGACTCAAGCATTCCTCTCTGGAAGGTAGCGAAGTCGCTCAAAAACGGAAAACGTGAACAAATCCCATACATTCACGGTCCTGGAGGCATTGTCTTCAGGACAGAGGAGAAGGTTGAGGTTTTCGCCGATGCCATGAAAAGACAGTTCTCTCCCAACTATGATCTTGATAATGACCTCGACGAGGAGCCACACATCGTAAGAACTGCCAGGAGATATTTTAGGGCCAACGGCGTCAGTGACATTCGCGCTATCGTTGGTGATTTTTCTTCATCAGAATATTCTTCTTCAGAAGCTTCTTCAACCGAAGATCTGCTTAGCACATCAGCGGCATCTCCTGAGATCCCGCATTGCACACCAGCAGAGATTCAAGGTCATATTAAAGACCTTAAAGTGCGTAAAGCACCTGGGGAGGATCAAATCACTAATAAGGCGCTGAAGCTGCTTTCGCGGAAGTCCTTAACTTATCTCGTGGCAATAGTCAATGCCATGCTAAGTATTCAGTACTTCCCATCCGCGTGGAAGACCGCTGAAGTTATAATGATTCCAAAGAAGGTGGGTTCGATATTTCCCCAGGATTATCGTCCCATTAGCCTGCTGTCAGCTCCGTCTAAGTTCGCTGAAAAGGTGATTCTACGTCACCTTGAGAATTTCTCGTCAGATCACCAAGTGATTCCTGACGTGCAATTCGGTTTTCGGTCTGAACATAGTACGGAGCTACAGGCGGTTAGGCTGATTTAACGTGTAACCAGAGGATTCACCCTTAACGAAAGTACTGGCATCTTGCTTTTGGATGTCTCAAAAGCATTTGACAAGGTGTGGCACGCGGGCCTCTTGTATAAACTAATCCAAAAGGGCTTCCGTTTATGGCTTCTAAAACTACTGAAATCCTTCCTTGAAGGTAGGAAATTTCGGATCAAAATTGACAATGTCCTGTCGACAACACGGCTGATTACAGCCAGCGTCCCTCAGGGTTCGGTTCTTGGACCTATCCTTTACTCACTGTACATCCATGACGCCCCTAGTCCCAGCAACTGCGAAGTCTATCTCTATCCTGACGATACTGCATTGGTGGCTCAGTCATGGTTTGGTGACCTAGTCCATGACAAGCTGCAAAGTGCGGTGGAGGAAGTATTAGATTGGGCGGATCGGTGGCTAATTAAAATAAACCATTCGAAAACGCAGGCATGTACAAAAAGACGTCGCGGCGTTCCGTCTGAAGTTTCAATGAATGGACTTCGTTTACCATGGGAATCCTCCGCTAAGTATCTCGGTGTCACTCCGGACAAAGGGATGACTTGGCGGAACCATATAGAAGCGCTAGAAACTAAATTCCAAATTAGGTTTCGACAGCTTTACCCATTATTATGTAAGCGTTCAAAATTAAGTTTGATTAACAAGATTAGATTCGAGTCTATAAGGTGGTCATAAGACCAGCAATGACTTACGCATGTGCGGATTGGTGTTTTATTGCTAAAACACACATGCGAAATCTGCAGGTTCTGCAAAGCAGGACGTTGCGCACTATTGCTGATGCCCCATGGTATGTCTCTAACGAAACTCTACATAGAGACCTCGATGTCCCTTACCTAAAGGACTACATTAAGCAACAGGCGCAGCGGCGCTATAACCTAGCGGAATCGCACAGCAACCCTCTGATGCGTGAGTCAGTGGACTACACAGTCGAGCAAGTTCGCAAGCACAAAAGTCCGCGGCTCGCACTGTAATCAAAATTAACTCGTGAATTTAGAACAACCAAAATTGGAGCATTTTGACAAAATCTTTAGAAAAAATCGTTTATTTTTAGACCATATCAAAATCTGTGAAGTGATTTTAACAATGCCTAAACGCTGCCTATCCTAAAAGATTCTCTTCTTCCCCTTTGCTCTCGTTCTTCCTTCTTTCCTTTCCTTCCCTTTTTTCCTTAAAATTGTCTGGTTTCTGGGTTACCAGACCTGACAAACTTACAAACTGACACTGTGACTCAAGAGCTAAGGTCCCACGGACCGCTCTAACAACCAGCGATGACTTGATGATATTACCTGCATTGGCCGTCAAAAAACCGACGAAATGTCATCTTGCAGACTAAGAAGTTTTTAGTTCACTCCACGTTTGCTCACTTTGATCGCTGTTCGCTGACGTTTAAGCAACACCTACAGCTACAAAACGAGTTCACGACAAGTGTACAACAACTTGTGTTAACATCTTGTAGAAAAACCTACGAAATGTCAAATAAAAACCAACAAATTGTCACTTTCCAAGATTCGTAATGCCCATACCGATTTTGATAAAATATCCAAAATGGTTACTTTTTTGCATATAGCTCCACGGTACCCCATGGGTGTTTAGACCTTAAGTCTTCGTAG
Source organism: Acanthoscelides obtectus (assembly GCA_963669975.1). NCBI lineage: Eukaryota > Metazoa > Arthropoda > Insecta > Coleoptera > Chrysomelidae > Acanthoscelides > Acanthoscelides obtectus. The sequence goes on from CAVLJG010000001.1 coordinate 62,714,777, forward strand.
TAATTGGAGTATAAAAAAAGTTCCGTGCGTCCCTGGCGCCTCTCATTTCAGCGACACTGCCAGCTCGGATTTTGATAATTTGACAACGACATTGTCTTGACATTTAACAAGATGACCCCTTTTCAATTCATGTTATGTAACAATAAACAACTGCCGCTAATTATTTTATCAGGGATGCTAATCAGAAAACAGACAATAAGTAATAGCAATAAGCATAGGGCGAAACAATTATCGATTACTTATATTTGCCCTATTTCAGCTTTCATGGTTAAATGCTGGTCACTAGAAGGAAGGGATCAACAGGTGAATGCAGCAATATACAGAGTGTTCATTTGAAAACTTCCCACCACGAATTTATCGAAAACCACTGATTGAAAGAAAATATGCCGAGACACATCAAAAGATTTGTCAAGGAGAACAACTTTTTAACCACCCCCTTTCACCTTCTGTCCCCCAGGGTCATCCCCTTAAAAATTTTATCGAGTAATAACTCGTTTGCAAGGTTTTTCGAAGTTCTTTATTTTGACGTTTAATTTTTTAAAAGCAGTCGATTCGTTTTCAAGAAAATTAGAAAAATCTTTATCTTAATTTATTCAGATGAAAAACAAAAACACACAAAATATCACTTTTTATTTCAGTAAAGTGTTCAAAATGTTGCTTGTTAAGGTTTGCCAAATTTATAATTCGTTTATAATTTAAAACGGACACTACCAACATAACAACCCGATTTTTTTTCCGCATTCTTTTCATCAACACAGATATCCTGGGCGAACTGTATTTATTGTTATACCTGTTTAGTTATTTATTGGGGAAAGAAGGCATTTAATTTGCTGTCAGTAACCTTTGTAACAATCTTGGAATAGTGAAAATTAATTTGATTCAGATTTTACTTCCAAAATGGTTTACACTCTAGCCGAAAGAGTGGAAATGTTTCTGATTTATGGAGCACCAAAATCAATGTGCTCGGCAAACTGCCGTCACGTTTAACGCCAGACATCCGGGGAAAATAACTTCGCATAGGTATGTTTTGGACCTTCTGACTAAATTTACTTAAACTGGATCTGTTGCAAATAAAAAACATGATCATCGGAGAGTTGAAGCTTTAGATCATTTTGGAGTAAATCCTAATACTTCATTACGCAAAATTGTTGCTGCGACTGGTATTTCATTAGGTTCTGTACACAGTTACTAAACTCCATAAAGGTCATCCAATGAAAATGAAAATATTGCAAGAGTTAACCGAATGTAGCTATTAATGATTATACCATTCATGTAAATAATATCTGCTTTAGTGACGAATGCACATTTTATCTAATTTGATTTGTTAATAAACATAAAACTGCAGGTATAGGAGCAATGAAAATCCTCATGCTTTTGTAGAAGGGCATACCCAGTACCCCCACGAAATTAATGTATGGGCTGGAATTTTAGGAAGCAAAGTGATTGGGCCATTGTTTATTAATTGAAATTTGAATGGAGACATGTATTTGGATATGTTGGAAAATACCATCAATCCGCTTATAAACTGAAACCATTTAAAACCAAATCGAAGAGGATGGAAACCCTATACTGGATGAGGCTGAAATATATTTCCAGCAGGACGGCACTCTTCCTCATTATGTTCTTCCTGTTCGGCAATGGCTAGGCGACGAGTTTCCAGATAAATGGATAGGGCGAAGACTGCCTATAGAATGGCCTGCTAGATCTCATGATTTGACGCCATTAGACTTTTTTCTATAGGGTCATTTGAAATCTATTGTGTGTACTCCCCAACCTAAAAGTTTGGATGAACTTCATCAACGCATCATCGGAAGCTACCATGATATCCCTTAACAGTTTTTGAAAATTGTCCCTTGACAAATCTTTTGACGTGTCTCGTCGTTTTTTCTTTTAATCAGTAGTTTTTGATAAGTCCGTCGTGGGAACTTTCCAAATGAATACCCTGTATAATGCTAAATACAACTACGTATATTAAATATTAGTAAGAATATGAGATCCATACATTCTTGGAGTATATCTTCTGAACTACTAAAAGAGTAACCTTGTAGTTCGTGACATCCATGCCTATAATGTGCAAAGGAAAAAGTCATAATAACCCGACTCTAAAATTTCCTCTTTAGATGAAGGAACTTTTCATTTATCCTTAAAAATATGTATATTTCTGTTGTAAAATTCGCCTATAATTTTTTTTTTAATTCTAGATATCCTGGTCTAATATGGCGAACAGAAAATACACTCTATTGTCGTGTCTGCATAGAACATAGTAAGTGAATTACGTTCGAGCAGGCAAGATTCCATCCACATACGTTCATGCATTCACAAAGAACATATAAGGCCCATTCGTATTTGCACGAATGCGCACTTTGAATACATGTGGAGGAATTTTACGTATTACAGACACAATAAATACAGTTTTCCAGGTGTGCTGAGAAAAACTGACTGCCTATGAAGCCTATGACTGAATATACAAAACATTTTTAGATAAAATGTAGATTCATTTATTCGTGTTTTTGTGAATAGTTCCGACACCACTGGACCGAATATCAAAAACTGTTTTTACTTGGTCTTGGCCAAGTAGTAACACTGTGTAAAAATTTCATCGAAATGGCTTTTTATATTGTTGCTATATGGCAATAATTTGTTTTATCAAAAGCCTCATAGTTTTCGAGATTTTCAGCATTTATTAATTTTTTTTAAATTAGCCTGCATTCAGTTGAACCTGTTCCATTCCTACTAATAACAGCTTTGTTGAGTCAGGATTCTTTTAGATTACTAAAATTACGCATTATATCCCACCCACTATTATTTTTTTCAAGACTGCAGGAAACCCGCATAAAAATTATACATGTCCTTTCGCTTTAAGGTAGAACTCATGTTGTACAAGATCAATTGGTAGATTAAACCACGAAAAAGGACCGAAAAAGGTAGAGTCAGGTAAAATACGATAGAATACGTTAACCAAAGGTATAATCTTGCCTTTTATTGTTCTTTTTTCTACTAGATATTATTAAATTCAGCATATAAGTTACAGGGAACTGAACTTGGTAAAATGCAAAAAAAGAAAAACCCGTCCCTAGCATTTTGTTCCCAAAACATCGTTACTTCAATTTTAAACTCTATGTTGAGAGATATAGATAAAATCAATTTGGTAATATTTGAAATTTTGAGTTTTGTTTCGCATAAACCATAAAAATCATATAGATAAAAATTTTTAACTAAGAAACAGTGACGCAATCAATCTATTTTACTAATTAATCCATTGACTTTTTTGCACATAGTCAAACATTTCATGTTCAGCTTAAAAGGGCGTAATTTTGATATCTTTTTACCAAAAAGTTGAAAAAATCGAGTCGGGCCCTGGATTTTTTAACCGTCTCACTAGATCTACGTTACTCTAGGTATGATATTGAAAGTTTGATGTGTTTAGATAAATCATCCTGTATATCTGTATCCATACTACCTACCATTTTTACTATGTCCGTTTCTTCACGGAAGACCCTGTACCTACTATGTAAGGCATTTTGAAAAAATAAAATAAGCTTTCGGTATCTCTATGACAACGATTATACCTTCCACATGCAACCGATTCTGAAAATACTCCCTAGTATGATGTTTGAATGCGTAGAAAGTTGGAGTCAGTCTACTTGACGCCATTATTTTGTTCGCTTGAAGATTATAAAATGAGGTAGCGCTTGATAATTGACTGAAGCCCTCCCCATTGAACCAAATAATGACTGAAATCAGTACTGAATCTGTATTTTCAAACACACAGAACTCGATCGATAAAATTATAATAACCCTGAATCCAATCTGATATAAGCCCCTTTGTGCCCTTCTGTGATATCCGATGGGTGACGAAACTCACGGAATTAATATCACTCCAACGCTTTCTATATAATTACGTGATAGGTATTTGTAATATGCTGTTGATTTACGTTTAGGTTATAGATCTCGGCACGGGTATTACGTATCTTGAAAAGTGACATTTTGTTAGTTTTTTTTTTGTCATTTTGTAGGTTTTTTGTGACATAACGTAGGTGTTTCTACAAGATGTTAGCACTACTACTCGTCATTACATCACAAGGGCTTTAGGTCATAATCACTGTATGGTTTGTTCGTACAGCCTGTATGCTGACAATCAGCAAACTGATAGTCGGCGACAAGTCATTCAGTTAGCTGTCACTGACACATCGCTGACTGTATAGATTGCGTACATGAGAACGTTGGCTGAGGGAGCTTTGACCGATTACCGACGACTGATCCACTCGAACTCGTACAGAAATTTCTGACTGTTTGATGACTTTCAAATTAGTCAGCAGATCATTGTACAGTAAATTGTCAGAGCTCGAAGTCAAGCACAATCATTATTCGAACGTAACATTTTTCAGCATGAGATAGACAATTTTGGAAAAGTTCGGATCTTTTCATTTTCTGTAAACCAGAATGATCTAGGATTGCCCGGAAGTGCCTGAATTTTACTGAAGAGGGGGTAACACTTCCTAGAAAAAATAACAACACCGATAATGTCAAGTAGATTTACTCAGTAATTCCCATTCAATTCCCATTTAAAAAGTATGGGCATAAATTCGATGGAATGTGATTCCACACATCGAATGACAAGTTGATGAAGCAAAAAGTAAGAATTCTGAATAAACGTCTGCGATGAGTACTTTGTAAATGTGTTTTTATAAAACTAGGGTAGTAGGGTTTTTGTTCCATGTTCCCTAACAGTTGTCGGCCCGCCTTGAAGTGTAAGCACAAACAGTATGTATATTCTAGCTCCAGTCGAACCCAAAGCTGATCGAAAAAAAATATGGCCAATTTTGAAGATTTTGTGATACAGCTATTTCCCCTTCAAGGGGACCGGAGTGGCCGACTGAATTTGGAAATGGCGGACTGCCAGGTTGTCAAACTTGAGCATTTTCGTATATTGTACTAAAAGTATTTTTCTTATATGTGCAGAGTCTCACTGGAAGAAAAAAGTAAAAATACTACAAGGACTTAATAACATCTTTGAATAACAAAAGGTGAATGTACGCTAAAAAGCTTACACGGCTGAGAATAACTACAATTACCAAGATCTGCTCACATAGCTATAAGTTTCACAGCGTCCCAACGTGGACAAGAAGAAATGAGACTACGAAAATACAAAAACTCATCAGAGAAAAACCATAAGTCAAGTCGCATTTTTACCCTTGAGACATACTACAAGTAGAAATATAGATAAACATAATTATCTGAGTTGGCAGATCAACATGACAACTAGCAACACCGGTAGGAACAAACTAATCGCGTATTTCCGCATTTTGTAACTGTAACCAAAATTTTTTAAAAATTAGTGTTCACTAAAAAAAGTATTAATTATTATTATTCTTGAAAGTTTTGTCCTCTAATGTTCTAATCTAGGGATTGCTTTTCAACCTTTACACGGCCAATAAACAAAATATTTGGCACGAATCTCTTTGATAGCTTAAACTGATTTGAGATTGCATCAAGTATGAATACATATATTTTGAAACGCGTATTGAAAACAGATAATTTTATATTAGACCTTATAGTTATATAAAAAACTTAGAAGTGAGGACAACTTATAACAGAACATATGTATAATGCCATCACTATTCTCTGCCACATCACTTAGATCTGATGGAGGATTTTTGAGGTGATTATTATCATCATCTTCAGTGTGTTCCACTGCAAAATTATCACAATTGTATTAAATGCACTGCGTATCTGATTCTTCTTAACGTGGTAGAGTTACCTTCATGTTTTGCTTCAAACGGCCATTGCAGTGCTCTAGTAGAATGCGATGTGAAGAATATTTTCTGTTACAGTTTAGTTGTCGATAACTGGCCAAGGTCATGGAATGGAATTAAGAGGTTGGGTAACAAGGGGTTTGCGAGTATGTGACTGGTACCTCAATTCTGCTCCAGTCCTTGAAAAACTGGTGACGTTTTAAAAACCCTAGCATCACGTACAGAGCCCGAATAACCATTAAACATACTGATAATTTTCAAATCTTGGTCGCATATAAGTTGTGTCCGGAACGAAAATGATTATAATGAAAATAGTTATACCATGGAAATTTACACATATTTTTGAGATGTATGAAAACTAGAGTATGGAAGGAATACGATCGAAGCTAAATACAACAGATATTTTATGCTAATTCTGGGTAAGCAGCATATATTCAGAAATTAGTAACTTTACTTGGTGCATCGGTTCATTTCCATAATTAGACCAACCTGTATAGAGTAGCATCCTTTTCTATTAATATATGATTATGGGCCATCCTCTGTTTTTTCAATATTTATATGGGATCCGTCAATGATGCCAACGATTCCAGGAAATCTATATTTTATTGTAGAATTACCGCTTTGTCCTATATCTTTCTTCGTCTGTTGACCATTTTATGATGTCTGGAACCAGACTGAATGAAAGAATGAATCGTGAAATTAGAGGCATTCCGGTCACCATAAGGAGCCAGTGCATAGGGCGCTTAAACGGGCTCTTATGCACCTCTACATTTCTTATATCACAAGCCTCGCCCTTTTAGCGAGGTTGAGAATCGCCTTGAGTCCAAGCTCCTTGACGTCCTGAGGGTCCAAAGTAATGGACCCCAATATAGTCTGCCTATAGTAGCTCAGAGCTTCACAGCGACACAGATCGTGCGCCGAGGTCTCCTCCTCTACCCCGCAGCGCTCGTACAAGGGATCCTCAGCCATCCCCATCACGTGCAGGTGGCGCCTTAACGTGTTATGGCCAGACAACAGTCCCACCAGCAACCATGGTTGGCTCTATCTAGAGATTAGCACTGGGCCTTCAATGAGTTCCCGTGCCTGGCGGAGGTGTCTGGAGATACTTCTCCCTTTCTGAGACTGTTGTCTTGCAATCCACGTCTCCATTTTGCTCCTAGCTCTATGCGCGGTCACTCCTAAAGCTGGCTCAGGACCAACAAGCTTGCTGGCTGATCCTGTCGCCAGTGCCCACATTAACGATACCGGATGCCTCGCTGCGGCAATCCTGCATTGCAATACAAGACTCGAAGTAATCTTACAGGCACTTAGTGCCTTCATTGCAACCTGGATGTCGGATACGATTACTATTCTTCTCCTAGGACCACCCTCCTCCAGAATGCGAGATACACAAGCCAGGATCGAAAAGATGTCCGCCTGTAAAATAGTGGTATATCCACCGAGATGCAGAGATAGCCTAGTTCTAGGCCCAGAGACCCCAGCACCAGACCCCAAGAAGGCCCAGCTGCCCTGACTCTACAGTCGATGAGCGACTACTCTCGTTTCACCGCGGATCACCAGATCCAACGGTGGGAGATCCAACAAAGCTTCCGTTGCACTCAATGGCGTTGTTCGTACTGCGCTTGTAATGCTAATACAGGCCAGACGCTGAATTTTAATGAGTTTGGCCTTAGTTGTCTCAGTTCTCATGCAAGGCCACCAGACCAGGAAGCCGTACGAGATGGACGTACTATCGTGGTGTAGAGCCAGTATACCACTTTGGGTTTAAGCCCCCACCTTACACCGACAACACGTCTACAGGTCCACATTGAATTGCGAGTCTCGCAAACCTTGTATTCAACATGCTCTCTCCAGTTCAGTTTGCAATCCAGGATAATTTGCAGATATTTCACTGATTGGGATAGAATTAATCTAGTCCCAAAGGAGGTCGGCATGACCAGCCCGTCAAGCCTTCTTCTAATAGTGAATAGGATCAGCTCGGTCTTTCCAGCACTAACAGATGGATCGACTTCTCCGCACCACGATTCCACAGAGCGCAGAACGCCCTGCATAATTTCAGAGACTGTTCTACAAAAACGTCCCCTAACTACTATTCTTAAGTCGTCAGCATAGGCTTGCATGTAGACATCCAGACTGCTGAGCCTAACGAGGAGTTCGTTCACCACGATGCACCACAGTAGGGGTGACAGAACTCCGCCCTGAGGGCAGCCTTTAGCCACGCTGACGCTGCAGCTTACGTCATTCAGCATAGATGAAAGTCAATGATTTCTGATATTTCAAGTTGAAAGTTTCCTCAACACTATGAAAGGAAAAATAAATTTTATAAATAATGATAATTTCTTGATAGCGTTTGAGAATGGACTCTGCAAGATAGCATAATTAGAGTTTCAATATGACGTCTCATCTCTTGTCCTCCAGGATCACTTTTATTTTTTATTATGGACGCCATATTGGATGAACAATGTTTAATTCTGATTTTAAAAATGTACATGTCATACAGAGACATTGCCAAACCTTAGTTATTCCAGAAAAACAGAAGGTCCTAGATAGACCTTGAAATTAGAGTAGATAGGACTCAATCTATTAGGATTGATCTAACCCCGTGCCTAACCAAGGCATGTCTGATACAGTCGGTTGTAGTGCCATTAAATGCACCTTCAATGTCCAAAAAGGCCACGAGTGCCACTTCTCGATGATCTAGAGTCTTCTCCAGCCTACCGATCAGATTGTGTAAGGTCAGATCAGTTGATTTCCCAGCTTGGTATGCAAACTGATTTGCATGAATGACACACCTTTCCAGCGGGCCATCCCTTAAGTATCTATCAACTATCCTTTCCAATGTCTTAAGAACAAAACATGAAAGAGTAATCGGACGAAAATCCTTCGGGCCAGTATATCTATCTCTGCCCGGTTTAGGAATGAAAACCACTTTAGCCTGCCGCCGCCTTCTAGGTATGAAGCACGTGGCCACACATGTTCGAAACACCCTCAACAGGTGAGGAACAACCGAACTCCGTCCCTGCTGTAACATGGCCGGAAATACGCCGTCCAGACCTGGACTTTTGTATGGAGCAAACGAATCTATCGTCCATACCGTCCTTTCGAAGATGACAATCTCCCTAGCCGTGCTCCAGTCCTCCCCTGAGGGCCTGCGCAACTGCATGCACTCTATGATTGATCGCGCTACTGTGGAACCGGGGCAGTGTGTATCCATCAGAAACCTCAGAGTATATATATATATACCTTCCTCAGAAGTAGTATTCCCTCCCGAGGGATCATACAGAGATCCCAATCTTGCTTTAATGACTTTGCATAGGAATGTCATTTATGGACTGACAGAAGTTCCTCCAGGATTCTCTGGAGGCTCTTCTAATCTCCTTTTTGTATTCCTGCAACGCCTTCTTGTAGTCTTCCCATAGAGGAGAAATTCTCCTGTGCTTAACTCTACTAAGAAGTTTGTGCACCGCTCGTTTTCTATCCTCTAATTCTTTGGATCAGAAGGTTACCTTGCCTTTACCTTGAACTTTGCGTAACTGGAAGTTTTCCTCATATGAAGCCGTCGAGTCCCTGCTCAGAGACTCGACGGCTGCTTCTATGTCAGAGCCCCTACAAAGTCTGTATGGGACTGCTCTAAGCTTACTATCAAGGATTGCCCTAAAGGATCCCATCTAGTATGCCTAGGATTCCGAGCATATTTATCTGGAATCTCTCCATCAGTCTTAAACAGTATATACCTGTGACCCGATAGAGAGGGTGTTAGAGACACTTTCCAGTCCTGTCCTGAGCTAAGTTAAGCGTGCCAATGTTACGTCGATAACCTCTTCTCTGACACCATTGCTGAAAGTAGGAGTGTTACTGACATTCAGAACCTTAGTGCCCGGAGTATCGCTAAAAAGCGTATACCCCGGTACACTGAGCCCGTTTACTGAACCGTTTCTCAGCCAGGGTTCCTGGCGTTGAGAGGACCCTCCTACAACTTTCCGAATTACGGTACCAGACTATTCAAAAAGTTGGTCAATCTGGATATAACTGCTTGCAGGGCACTCACGAAAACATTGAATCTAACAGCCTGAAGATGGCTGATATCCAGCAAACCATAAAAATATACAGGTTTCTTTATACGGAGTTAGCTTTCCATATGGAGCTACCTGATATTTAAAAAGGTTACCACCACCCAGTTTCACTGAATTTTTTTCTGTGACTGTATTGCTCACTCGAAAATGTTACAAAAACTCGTTACTGTTGAAATTGTGGCACTAATTCCTCCACAAAATTCAGGGTTTTTGGGTTTCATTCTCGGACTATTCGCTGCTTGGTTTACCGTTCATAGATTTTTCACTCCCAAGCAGCCGCGCAGGTAAAGCCTAAACGGCAGAGCAGCGAGGCTGCTATGAGGAGCTTAAAGGAACTTTTTTATTCTGATGTTTAAGCTGCCTAAAGTTAAAAGAACTGGGAAAATCCTCAGCATTCCCCTCACAATCTCGATACACTATCAGTCAGGCGGGTCTATCTGGTAGGCACATCGCGCGGCGTCATCATCGAGGAGAGCTCTGAGGAGCAAATCTTAGCGGTAGAAGAGAGCTAGATCGCCGACGGGCCACCGGTGAGAAAGTGTCCCCAGCCTGTCCGTTAAAGGAGAGCTATCGATCAGTAAATGCCTTTTGCGACGCAATATTAGTCCTCAAGATCGTTTCAACACGCTCTGACATCTGTCACCGTAACTGATTGACTCGCATTATCTGACCTGACAGAAGGTTATATACGAACAGCGGACTAGCTAACGGCAAACAGTCAGAAACTGAACGAACAGGTAACATCTCTCTGATTCTGATTTTGACAGTCACCGACAAGTTACCAACTACTGTATGAACAAACCAGTAACGGTTTGCTCGTACAGCCTGTTTGCTGTCAATCAGCAAAGTGATAGTCGGCGATAAGTCATGACCTAGTTTACGCAGTTAGCTGTCACTGACACGTCGCTGACTGTATTGATTGCGTATTGCGTACATGGGAACGTTACGAGTTGGTTGAGGGAGCTGAGACCGATTACCGACAACTAATTCGCTGTTTGAACAGAAACTTCTGATGTTTGATGACTGTCAAACTAGTCAGCAGATAATTGTCCAGTAAATTGTCAGAGCTCGAAATCAAGTAAATAATTATTCGAATGTAAAATTTTTCAGAATGAAGTAGACAATTTTGGGAAAGTTGGGGTATGTTCATTTGCTGTAAACCACAATGATCTAGGATTTGCCGTCCAACTGCCCGAATGTGTCTGAATTTTCATCTAGAGAGGAAAACATTGACTCTTTCTTGAAAAAAAACAGCACCCAAAAGTGTTAAGTAGATTTACTCAGTAATTCCCATTCAATTCTCATTTAAAAAGTATAAACATAAATTCGAAGAAATATGATTCCACACATCGAATGACAAGTTGAAGAAGTAAATACATAGTAAGAATTCTGAATAAACGTCTTCACTGATTATGCATGAGAAATGTACAAAGTATTGTGAATGACTTTTAATAAAAGTCGGATAGTACGGTTTTTGTTCCCTGTTCCCTTGTCGCCCAGCCTCGAAGTGTATGCATAAACAGTATTTATATATTCTAGCTATGTACGAGTATGACCAACCCAAAGCTGATGAAAAAAAACAAACTAACGAATTCTGGAGATTTTGGGATACAGGTTTTTCTCACGGTTGGCCACGGAGAGGGAGTGACTGTTTCTGCTGGGGTGAAAATAATATTTTTCCTATACAGGGTATTTTAAATTCGACCCTCACCATTGGGATCTCGGAAACTTCAAGGGATACGAAGTCACGTAAATAGAGGCAAAGTTGCGTATTAAGATAATCAGCAAAATGATGCTTAGAAAGTTTTGAAATTGAAATTACTTCCGGAAAGAACGAAATTTTCCAAAATGGTTTTAATTTTCTCCTGACTTTATTTGTGCTGGGATTTCAAAATAAATTGCACATGAACTCTGCCACATTTTCTCCTCTACAAGACGGCACAATTAGAATTTCAATATGACGTTTCGTCTCTTGTCCTCCACCATCAACTTAATTTCTTATTATAGACGCCATATTGGATTTTTACACACATGAATAGAATTTGTATTCTGATTCCAAAAATGTATATGTCATACATTCCCATTACAAAACCTTAGTTACTCCAGAAGTTCCTAGATAGGCCTTAAAATTATCATTCATTCATTTGTTTGCATAGCAGCAGAGTTTGGAAGACTGTGAATACCTCTGCTTATTTATGGTTATTATTGTTATTACCATCAATAAAATTTTCATTTCGTGTTCAGGTTTCACCATATCTTTTTATTTCCTTATAATGTTCATCCAAGAACAAACCTGTGGTCAACTAACGAAATACATCACTGAATTCAGGGCTAAAATGTCCATTTAAATGTACAAAATTTCAATATAGTGTCCGTATGAAAAAACAAAATTGATGATGGAAGTGAAAAGAAGAAATGTCAAATTGAAAATTTGACTACGACATCTTGTAGACGAGAATAAGTAACAATGACAATATGAAATTTATTTTGAAATCCCATCTCAAATAAAGTCAGGAAAAAAATAAAGCGATTTTGGGATAAACCTGGTGAGCGAAACGAACATATAATTTCAAGACCTACTTGAGAAGTTCTGTTTTGTTTTTAATCAAAATAAAAAACTCTATTCATCTGTGCAAAACTGCAATATAGCGTCCTTAAGAAAGTTGCAATTCTGATTATGCCTTCTTGTAGAGGAGAAAACGTGGCAATGTTAATATGCAATTTATTTTAAAATCCCAATATGAATAAAGTCAGGGAAAAGTCAAAACGATTTTGGGAAAATTGAGTTTTTCCGTCACTCTACGGCAGAACCTTGAATTTTGAAACTTTCTAAGTGTCATTTTGTTGACTACCCCATTTAAGCGACTTCGTATCTCTTACAGTTTCCAAGATCCCTGTGGTGAGTACCGAATTTGAAACACCCTATATATGTAGACTGTCACAAGAGGAAAGAAGTAACAATACTACAAGTATTTAATAACGTCTTTGAATAACATATTATAACATACATTAAACTAACAGCAAGTATCAAGATCCGCTTACATAGCTATAAGTTTCACAGAGTTCCCAACATGGACAAAAAGAACTGAGACTACGAAAATACATATAAGTAAGACTGAAATCGCGTAGTTTCGCATTTTGCAACTGTAACAAAAAATTTCAAAAGGTTAGTGATCACAGAAATTGTATTAATAATGGTTCTTGAAAGTTGTGTCCTCTATTGTTCGGATTTTTCATACTGTATTCATAATCTTCATTTTGCCATTACCGGGTTGATAAACAAAATATTGAGCTCATCACACTTTTTCCTGATATATAAAATGGAATTTTAATAAAATTTCTTCTGCCACTTGCTCACCCGAAAATGTTAAAAACTTGAATTGTGGCGCTGCTTTCTCGACAAAATTCAGGTTTTTGAGTTTCATTCTCTCCTCCAATATATCTTCAAAGTCTTCATCTTCTTGGTATATCGTTCAATTTTTTTTTTTACACCGAAGCAGCCGTGCAGGTGAAGCCTACATGCCAGGGCACCGCGGCTGCTTTAAGGAGCTTAAAGGAACTTTGTTATTTCTATTTTTGAACGGCCTAAAGTTAATAGAACTAGGAAAAGCTCCTCATGTAGATTGTTACACGATCTCGATACCCTTGGGACAAAGGAGCAGTCTTATCGGTCAGTTCTGGACATACGAAGTTCGATACGGTTACGATGGGACGCCGAAGTCAGGCACATAGCGCGGCGACACCATGAAAAAGAGCTATAAGGAGAAAAGGCCCGTTGACGTAGCTAGATCGCCAACGGCCCGTCGACGCGAAGGTGTCCCCAGACCGTCCATTAGAGAAACGTAATCGATCATCAAATGCCTTTTGCGAAGCAATTTTAGTCCTCGAGATAGTTTCGACAGACTCTGATACCTGTTTCTGTCACTAGTTGACTGGTGTCCTCTGATCTTTCAGAAGTTTCTGTACGAACAGCGGATTAGCTGACGGCAAACAGTCAGAAACTGTACGAACAACTAACATCTTTCTGATTCTGATTTTGCTCGTCACCGACAAGTTACCGACTACTGTACGAACAAACCATATATCATTTTCGATTTTAGGCAGTATCACCACTACCAACGGCATGAGAGCGCCTCTACTGCATTTTAATCTGATCAGATGGAGAGGGGTATATCCTTTCTGGTCCAGCTCCTGCTTTGTCTCATCCTCGTTGAGTGACGCCTCTGGATAGTAGAGTTGCTGGGTTTTCATCTTGTTTTCCAATTTTCGGTGCAGTTCTGATAGAGTCTGCATTGCTGGTGGAGGACCGACCGACCGACCTCCGGCCCTTCCAGGTCCATGTCCATTTTTTCTCTCGCCTTTTATTCTCAAAAATGAAAAAACTTCGCGGAAGGAAATTTTTGACGTTTACAATCAAAACGCTGTACAGGGCGATATATGATCTTAGCACTAGCTGTTCTACAGTTGTGAACTCGTTTTGTAGCTATAAGTGTTGCCTAAACGCCATGATGCTTCAGCTATCAATGTTTGGCTCTGATATGATACAACATCTGCTTCAGAGATGGCATTATTGGAGGTCTATGCTGTAAGTTGTATATTATAGCTGGAAGAAAATTCCGTTGGTTTCTTGTCTCAAATACACTTAGTGGACATTTATTCAAAGCTAGAAATTAGGTGTTGCAAATGCAAATTTGCTGAATTTCAAAATGAGAGAGATAAGAAAAGAAAATCCTGGTTGATGAAGTAATTTACCTTATGTTAATTACAAAACATATAATACACACAACGCTCGCACGGTGGTGATTTCCCGTAATTCTCCTCGAAGTTTTTGGAAACACAAAAAAAACGGGAAATATCGTAATTTATAACTTTGAACATAACCTCTCTTCAGAAAGGACAACATATTACCCTATTTCACGAGTATCCATCACAGTAGAATGACAGCTGGTTATCTAGTAATTTTTCAAAATTCCCCATATCGGCAAAGGACACATAATTCAGATGGATCCGTCAATGCCAGGTAGACAGAGTCATATTTTGTTTTGTTTTTCTGTACGCTACAGAATCATTTTGTACTTGCTAAAAGTTCTTTTATTTAGAAGAGTTCATTTGCATAAAAAAGACAAAACGCTACAAACAATTTTTTGCTAGATTTACGATTCATTATAGCCAACGTTACAAATTAACGCAAAAATGTCACTTGCTGATCAGCTGTTCACCTCAGTAGACGTCAAAGCGTGATGGATACTCGTGAAATAAGGTATATAAATAACCCGAAGGGTACATCTAATAGATATACTTCATTGGCAGCATATGAAGTAATAATTTTCTCGCAAATATCACTGATTTTATAAAAATGCAGACCAATACACATAATCATCCAGATGGGATCTTGCTACTCAACCTACTTTCTTTCTTTCATACCTTCACAGAGATAAACACTACTTGGCGTTCTGCAACCAACAATGCATGATTGAGTGTCATTCCTTCAACAACGATCATAGCCAGTAAACGTGGAATGAACTATTTGCACACTAAAAAATACCTAGTCTGCAAGATTAATTTTTTTTTACGTTTTTTGCATAATACCTCTGCGGTTCTCTATCTTTAGCTTCTCTGTGGCTAAAGTACGGCTTTAGTGAGATTTTAAAACAAAGCTAAGAAAAAAAAGTAGTAGTTTACTTCCTAAACTAGTAACATACTGTTTTACCTGAATCGCTGTCTACGAGTATCTTGAAATGGTTGAACGAAGACTAAGCGTTCGCTTGGAGCGCGTGCGAAATCGCGAGCGACCACCTCGTGCTCGAATAAGCGATCGCGGTTGTCGAAACACCCCTAAAACTATCGCAGGTCGCGCAGTAATGCCGGCAACTCCACCGCCGGTTAACTGACCGTCGCAGAGTTGCCTCGCCGCAACTCCCTCCGAGTCACCGGAGAGGGAGGAACGAACAGGAGCACAGGAGAATGGAGAGGTATCATACCTCCAATTCCACCCTTTACGAGTCGTAGTAGTCGTAGTCCAGTCCCCAGAACCCCCAAGATCAGAAAGAAATGGCGTCAAGTAGGTTAACTCTGAGCTTTCCATGCAACGCTACCTTCAGTCCATTAAATAATGTCAGACACAAGTTAGCCCCTTGTAGAATAAAGTTAACTACGAAAATGTATAATTAAGGAATGGCATGGATCAACTCAGTCGAGTAGGTCCACACAATTGGTCCCCAACCAATTGACAACGTTGCGATCTAGAAACATTCCATACCGCTACACAGACCATAAAGTCCGACACTCTTGTGTTGCTAGTGCAGTTTTGCGGTTAGCTCGTGACGAGCTTTTTCTATGTTTACTACGCCCGACATAGGTTTCTATCATCATAAGTCTTAAGGGAATACATCATGCCGCAAAGAGACTTGTAATCCGCTAGGTGACAGCTCATTTATTAAACCATAGCCTGTCATAAATCCAACCCACTGCTCTTCATAACACTGGTAACAGCTATGGCCGGATAACGCGGCGTTGTCAAATTTGCTTTTATTGCTTTTCAAGCAGCCGGCTGAGTGTCTTCGTCCGTACCGACAGAACGTAGAGCCGTATCCCTTTATAAATAAAATGTTTCGCCTTTTGGAAGGTATAAAATAGTTCTCTGCAGAGCATAGGCATACCGGGTGCCACGAGTTAGTGAAGCAGTAGGTAGTATGAACCGAGGACTGTTCATATCTGTAGATAAAAAAGTTCTAAATTCTTTTTTTTACGGAAATACACTATATAAGTTTTGTAAACATATGCCAAAACTATTAAATTCAATATTTCAGACGATAGTGAGAGTGCAACGCCTTTCTTGATTTTTTTAAATATTTTTCACAAGTACTTTTTTCCTATGAGTTTAGTTAGATAAGAAATCAATATTTATGGAAATATTAATAGCCGGACAAGTTTTTGCTATTTTCTCAATGTCTTTGGTACAAACTGATTTTACATACAAGTCCAGGTCCTTACTATTTTTATTAACACGCTAATATTAGCTTGGCCTGTATGTGTGTATGTAACGGAATATTTGAGCATAATTTGCACCAATTTCCAGAAGTTTGATTAATTTGAAACTTCACACACGCTCGTCGTGAGCTCAATCTTCAGGAGGCAGATTGAGGTATCCTTATTTTTTATTTTCTAACCCGCTTTTATTATGTTCGTATGTGCGTATGTATGTATGTATGTATGTACGTATGTACGTATGTACGTATGTCCGTATGTACGTATGTACGTATGTACGTATGTGCGTATGTACGTATGTACGTATGTACGTATGTGCGTATGTACGTATGTACGTATGTACGTATGTAGGTATATATGTATGTATGTATGTATGTATGTATGTATGTATGTATGTATGTATGTATGTATGTATGTATGTATGTATGCATGTATTGGTAAGGTGATTTTTAGTTCTAGCATTGGGGCAGTCCTGAGGTTTAATTAATTCTTGAAAAGAAGGAATAGAATAACTGATAGAAACTTGGCGTGGTTCTCTCATCTTTCGGGGAATGAAAGAATAAATTATGAAATTAGAGGCATACCGGCCATCATGAGGAGCTGGCGCATAGGTCACTTATACGGGCTCTTATGGACCTCTACCTTCCCCAAACCTCAAGCCTCGCCGTTCTAACAAAGTTGAGTCCCAGCTCCTTAGTTTTCTGGGGGTCCAAAGTGATGAACCCCAGTATAGTCTGCCTGAAGTAGCTCAGAGGATGTTCGGGTCCCCCAATGGGGGGACCTAGGAGTCTTTATTGTTTTCAGTGTGGTCCACGATTGTTACCATGAATATTGGGAAAAAGATGATAGTTATTGACATCACCGATATGGTACAGTTCTACTACTACATTTTTAACAATTCGTAGTTTCGTGAAAAAACGGAATTGATCAAAATATGTTAAATAATTTTAAGAGCACGTGAACATCCCATTAAATGATGAATCTTCTTACCAAGTTCACACGACAGAAATACATGGAGAAGAATAAATCATGGATTGTTTCAAATAGATTGAATATCAAAATCTTGACGTAAGACTACTCGTAGATATACATACATACCAAAATCCTAGATTCTGCTAAACCACAGAAAAACCTGCAAGAAGGACAAATGCTATAAATATACTAAGTGACATATAAATCCGAACACCCAGTTTAAATGGTTTTATTTTAATAAAAGTTGGTGAAAGTATTTATCTTACTGTAAGTAACAAGTGAAAAAATTTTCAGCCTTATCAGTTGGACATTCCGGTTTTTATACTGCTTTTTTTTAATTCACTAACGCTCTAAAAATGAATATTTCAGCCGCAGTAAAGAATCAACGTTGGCGGATTTTGGTTCTTGACATCCTTTACGATCGGTTACGATGCCTAGAGTACGGAGACCTGTACGATTTCGTCAACTTAGTGAGTTTGATAGGGGCCGTATAGTGGGACTTCGGGAAGCTGGACTTTCTTTTCGGGCAATTGCAGTTAGAGTGCAAAGAAGTGTAGACACTGTGGTTAGGTGTTGTCAGGCATGGCTTCGAGAAGGCCGTACGCAAAGAGCAAGGGGCACTGGACGCCGCCGTAGAACAACAGACCGTGAAGATCGCCGCCTAAGATTATTGGCCTTAAGGGACCGTTTCTCCACTACCAGGTCCATTGCAAATGAATGGTTTGCAGAACACGGAAGACCTATTGGCATGCGAAGTGTTTACCGACGAATGAGAAGTTTTGGCTTGTTTTCATACCAGCCACACTGGGTCCTCCCTTTAACTCGAGAACACCGACGTAATCGCCTTGAGTGGTGCAGACAACGGTCACTCTGGGATCAGGAATGGAACAGTATTGTCTTTAGTGAAGAGTCTCGATTTTGTTTAGGCATGCACGATGGTCGTGCCAGGGTTAGAAGGCGACGTTGTGAAAGGAGGAATCCACAGTTTTTTGTTGAAAGACATGTTCATCACACTGTTGGAGTTATGGTTTGGGGTGCTATAGCTTATGGTTCCAGGTCACCTTTAATCTTCATCAGAGGTAACATGAACGCACAGCGTTATATCCACGAAGTTCTAGAACCCCATCTTTTACCCTATCTTGACACCCTGGCAGATCCAACTTTCCAACAAGATAATGCCCGACCACATGTTGCAAGAGTCACAATAGACTTCCTTCAACATAATGATGTCACATTGTTACCATGGCCACCAACATCTCCCGATTTATCCCCAATTGAGCACGTGTGGGATATGATGGGTAGGAGATTGCTCAATTTGCAACGTCCTCCTCAAACTCTAGAAGCACTTCGAGAGGAGTTGGTGGTTGCCTGGAATGAGATACCACAGGAGGACATTGACCACCTGATCAGAAGCATGCCTAGGCGCGTTGGAGAATGCGTAGCACATCAGGGTGCATCCACACATTATTAAAGGTCAAAGGTCTTTAAAGCAGTGCAATCATTTTGAAATTTTTATCATTTACTTATTATGCTTCATTAAGTACTTATACAAAATTTTATTAAAATAAAACCATTTAAACTGGGTGTTCGGATTTATATGTCACTTAGTATATATTGTTTCTCCGATATTTGAATAGAAATATAACGTTTGGAAAATATGTGAGCAAAATATTTAACAACCACCACAACCTACCCAACTGAGCGGGGCCGTGGCAAATGCTTGTTCCGGAAGTTGTATTCTGTATACCTATAACTTCTTCCCGTTCAAGTAATTGTATACGCGTTAAGGAATACCTCAGCACCGATTGCCGGGTGGCAGTACAAGTCCGCTAACAGGCCACTTTAGGTCTATTTAATATCATTAACATGCAAAAAGAAGGTGGTAGACAAGGACCAGTCGACCAAGGCGGTACCACCCACTAGCTTTTCCCAGGGTGTCTTATAAATGTCCGCATGTTTCCACACCTAAGATATTCAGTCAGTTATCTTCCAAAACACAGGAATTGATGATGATGGATCCTCCAGCACTAAGAATTCTAGACGTAAACTCACTCCACTCTCGGAATGTCCGGGTGGAGGGTGAGCTCGAGAGAACAACGTCGAAGATAAAATTTGTTTCATGAACATCTGCGGGATTAACAGCAACATTGATGCTGTTCATCACTACCTGGAATACAATCGTCCCGCCATCTCAATCTCAGAGTCTGCACTGATTAACCATCTTAGCTTCCTAAATTACGAGGTGCACTCCAATCTGCGAAAGAACGGGAGAGTTGTAGCTTCTGTCCGCAGCAGTCTTTCCTGCTCCAGATATGTTTCTTTGGAATCAGACCGGAAGGACATTCTCTGGCTTCGCCTCAACTCCAAAACATCACCCAAATTTATTTGCTGCCTGTATCGCTCTCTCTTTCTCTCGGGCCATAACTTTGATGACCAACTTGAATACCTCGCCGTCAAGATCGACTTCCTGAAGATCAATCACCCCGCTTCAGAGGTAGGGCGGGGGATGCGTCGGCTGTCTGTTCTTCGATAACCGAAATTATCCACGTCGGAATGGAGGAATACAACCCTCACAGAGTGCCTAAAAAAATCTCCAACGATTTAACAAATATAACGAAGCGGTTCGCAATGCCAAAAAGCAGCACGATATAAACGTTAGGCACAGCTCAATGGCAGTCGGTCTTTCTGGACGCTGGTCAAGCAGATTGAAAAGACCTCCTCACACAGTGGCCTTCCATCACTTACGTGTCAGGATGGAACGATTGTATCCGACTCAAAGGTCAAGGCGGAAGTGCTTCTCAAGATCTTTGCTGCCAACTCCTCCATGGACCCCAACGCCCAAGTGCCGTCAATTCAAAGGGTACCTACACTATGCGGGAGGTAACATTCAGGCATAAGACCGTAAGATGAGTGCTCTTGTGGCTCGACATCAACAAAGCTTCTCGTCCGGACTTGATTCCTGCCATTGTACTGAAGAGGTGTACAGCGGAGCTTGCCACTGTTTTTTCGCGTCTCTTCCAGATATCTTATGAATCGGGCACCTTCCCAGAAAACTGGAACTTTGCGCATGTTCAAGCCATCCCAAAAAAAGGATATAAGACCGGCCCTTACAACTACAGGCCTATACTGTTTTCTGTTATAAGTGAGGAGATGGACAGGTGCATAAATCGCGAGCTTCTGGACTACCTCGAACGTCACAGCTTGATTAGCGGCAGGCAGTATGGGTTCTGGCACCAACGATCCACGGGGATCTCCTAGCTTACGTCACGCAATTGTGGAGTAAACTCATCCAGTCATGCCGTTGCTCTTGACATCACGAAAGCGTTCGATCAGCTGTGGCACGCTGCCCCCTTAAGCAAACTTCCATGCTATGGCCTCTCAGAAAAGCGTTGCAGGTGGGTGGCTGATTTTATCTCTGGCCGCAAAATATCCGTTGTAATTGACGGGTTCTCCTCTTCATCCCACAACGTCAACGCGAGTGTTCCCCAGGGATCGGTCTTAGCTCCGACACTGTTTCTCTTACATATCAACGACCTGCACGATCAATCCAATCCACAGCTTCGCTGATGACAGCACTCTACATGCAGGAATTCAGAGTGACAAGCCGATCTGTGCCGCTGAGCTCGAAGAAAGAAGACTGGCGACGACTTCCTCTCTGATGAGAGACCTAGAGGTTATCAAAGCTTGGGGACACAACAATCTTGTACAGTTTGATGCTTCCAAAACACAGTACTGTACTTTGACGAACAAAAAACGTCCTAGCGCTCATCCGGTTTCGATGGATGACCGAGTTCTTCCAAAGAGCCATTCATTTCGGCTGGTCGGAGTCCAGATCATCGGGCACCTGACCTGGCACGAACACATCTCGTCAATAGCGGCAGCTATTGGGAAAAAGCTGGGCTATTTGTTAAGGGCTAAGAAGTACTTTTCTCCGCATGACCTCAGTCTATACAATGCCCAGATAAGGCCTAGCCTCGAGTCTTGCTCACACGTTTGGGGTGCTACCGCCCCGACTACATTATTTATGCTCGATGCTGCCCAGAGGAGGGAGAGGAGGGCGGTCCGACTGATCGATGACTCTTCTCTAACAGACAGGCTCGGGACCCTTTTGCACTGGCGGGCCGTCGACGATCTAGCTCTTTTCTACCGTTACACCAACGGGCTTTGCTCCTCAGAGCTCTCTTCCATGATGCCGTCGCGCGATGTGCCTGCCAGACAGACCCGCCTGACTTTGGCGAGCGATCCTAACCGTGCCGAACTACATCCAGAACTGGCCGATACGACCGCTCCTTGGTCCCGAGGGTGTCGAGATTGTGGAACAATCTACAAGAGGAAGCTTTTCCCAGTTCTGCTAACCTTAGCCAGTTCAAAAATCGTACTAACCAACTTTTTTTGGGATCATCATAGCAGCCGCGGTGTCCCGCCATTTATGCTTCTGCCTGCGGGGCTGCTTCGGTATAAAAAAAAGAGAAGTCACTGCAATGCATGCCTGCTGTAGTGTTTCTATTCCAACTAACACAGATGTTGAAAGCTATTAAAAACAAAACCGAAATAGTTTGATCCATTGAATAGAATCAGTAACATCACTAGTGATTGTAACAAGATGTCTGAGATGGTTAACTATTATCTCAGCTATACAGGGTGTGCAATAAGTACCACGACAAACTTAAGGAGAAGGTAGGCTTTGGACTGACCTCTCAAGTAACAAAAACTTACCTATATAAAAGTGTCACCGTTTTTGAGAAATTGAATTTTTTCTTAAATTTTTAAAAAACTAACCTTTTCATCTGTGGTCTTTAGCTGCATGTACAAATAAGGTTATACATAGTTCATTTTTTCTATAAAATACTTCTAGATAGTTGCTTTATCATATACAAATGCAATGTAGTTAAAAGATATTAAGGAACCATGATCAAATAAAGACTATTTTGGGATTTATAACCTTCTGATATTTTTCCTCATTCTAAGGGGGTCTTCTATGTAACATTTAGTCCTCGAGGGCTTCTTTAAAAAGATACGGGGTGTTGAAGTTTAAAAATAAAAAACAATTTTTTTAATATCTTCTCTAATGGTATGTGGATTTACCTAAGTATTGTCCACATTCAAAAGACTTTACTTAAAATTAACGTGCACCAGTGGCGGAGATACAGAGGATTCGTGGCATTATTTTTCCAAATAAAAATAGTACGCCACCATTTTTTTTTTCGAAGCGCGCAATTTTTCGAATTTTACCTTCAATTTGCTACAAATAGTTACTCTTGTGTTTTTTCCTAGAGTGCACTGTTTTCGTAAAAATAAAACAAATAATATCATTCATGGACAGCCGAGATACAATGTTTCAAAATAAAATAAGAGGCCTTGATACCAACTTGACGTTTCTTCGGAGATAGTTTATCAAAGTTATGTGTTATACAGTTGCTATCGTTACTACTACCGTTTTTGTTTTTTTTCAAAACTTTCTTTTTTCCATTGTTGAGTGTTGTGAAATGGAATTTAGCAATGATGAGTACGGGTTCTGTACTGGAAATGCCTTGGCGGCTTCTTGGGAGTATTAACGTTGATTTCCTATCAGACGCCAACATACCCCAAAGATTTTTACGCGTTCATTTCTAAGACTTCGGCAATAAGGTATTGCCAATCTTGCCGAAGTTAGAGGCCATGGTGTCCGGCATACTGTTCAAGAGGAATTTTTGTGAATGAATAATGAACATATTTGGTCGTTACAAAATCCCCGTTATGTAAGAATCCACTCGTTTCAACACAAATGTTCTAGAAATGTCTGATGCGACATTTTCAATGGCCAATATGCACATATTGCCACAATGTTTGAATGCAAACTCATACTTAGCTTTTCTAGATAATTACATGGAACATGTGTTAGATAATGTTCCGTTAGCAACGAGAGTATGAATGTGGTATGGGGCCGTTCAAGTATTACGTGAGCACTATGGGGGGCCGGAGGGGTCTTTGCTTTGCTTATTTTGGATGACATGGGGGGTAGGGGTGTCTAGATGATGATTATGTCATCGGTAGTTATTTACTTTTTTACACGAATGGCCAACCCTCACATTGTCTTTGCTTGAAAACGAAACGCATTTTCGGGAATTCCCGCAAATAATGCATATGTTTAGTGAACAGCGCGCGGTAATTCCCCTACTCGCTTTAGAACCGAGTAGGGGAATTACCGCGCGGTGTTCACTTGTCTAAATTTCCTCTATCAGTGTATTGTTTCGTTTGAATACTATAGCGAGTAGACGTATTGTAAGCATAGTAAAGCAATTTAACATTTGTGTTACCATTGATTCCATTATTCCATTAGCCAAAGTTTAATGTTTAAATAAATGTCGTTTCACGTAGACAAATCCAAGTTATACCAAAAATTGTTTGAAAGTTCTAAAAAATCTCATACAAGTACGAAAGTACAAAATGTACAAAATACTGGTATCAAAATCACTTCCAATATGCTAGGACAACCGCAAGCTGTTGGATATTCTGGACCAACATACATCGCTATTCGAAGTGGAAAGCATAGTTCATCTACTGCTAATACTCATGCTCAGGATTTCGAGACGCTTCTCGAACTGGAAGAGTTTCGACCATTAGCTAAAACTGACCATGGACTAGTAAAACCAGTGGTAATCATGACGGTTGATGTAGGGCCAGATGAAAATCCACGTTATCAAAAAGGCATAGGGTTTGCTATACAACACTTTAAGCGACATGATCTCGATGCATTGTTTTTAGCTACCAATGCACCAATGCTCCTGGAAGAAGTGCGTATAACAGAGTAGAGCGCAGAATGGCTCCTCCTAGTCGGGAACTGGCTGGTTTAATATTGCCTCATGACCATTTTGGGTCTCATTTGGATGAACGTAGCGTTACAATTGATGAACATTTAGAAAGATCTAATTTCGAAATTGCAGGAAATGTATTAGCTGAAGTATGGAAATTGATGGCTATAATGTTAATGCAAAATATGTTGGGGCAGGTGAACAAGATCTTCCTGATTTTCCAGACATTAAATGGTATTCAGAACATGTGCGTCAGAGCCAATACTTGCTTCAAATTGTAAAATGTATAAATACAGAATGCTGTCGTCCAAGAAGTGGTCTATTTAGATTACTAGACAATAGGTTTCTTCCACCACCTGTAAAAGTAAAACAAACAGTTGATGACTTGGTTTTCGATGAAGGAGGGCTATTTCTTAATCTTCCAGTCAATTTAGCTCTACGCTTAAGTGCTTCACTCAAAGATTTCCTGCAAACGCCCTACGATTATTTTTGTCTGACGGTAAAATTGAGGCTATCAAGTCGAACATGCAAAACGTGTGGTCTTTATCATGTTTCCGTCAAGTCACTAAATCGTCACATCGAAAATATCCATAAAAAAAGTAAACACGCACACTGATAGGAAAGTTAGACCTTTAAGAGTCGCTGCTCGTCGTGCTAATGAACTGATGTGCACTATTCAAAATTTGGCTCGATGAGAACGACGTAGACATTCCAAAATCCGATGACAAACTCACAACACTGAGCAGCAATCGACGCAATCCAATGTCATCGAAAACTTAGAATCATGGATTCGGGTTTCATGAACTGAAGACTGTTAATTTGAATTTAATATATGTACCAAAAATTTAAAATAAGTTTGTTATGTTAGTAAGGTATAATATTTTTGTCCTTTACTCTATGTTGAATACCGTATCAGTAAAATATATTCTCTATCCTAAATCTATTTTCTTATTTTTCAAATTATAATTATAACGTTATAATTATAATATTAAAAAAACAATACATTAATTGACAAATGTTTACGTACGCATGGGGGGAGGGGGTAAAAGCCTTGCTTACTTTTACTGACAAGGGGGATGGGGGGGTAAATAATTGTAATAAATCTGCTTACGTAATACTTGAGCGGCACCTATCATTACGACGGTGTTTTTCATTTTTAACCTTCAACGAACTTCAACTTTTTAATGAAGCCCTCGCAGAAAAAATGCTACACAGATGATCCCCCTTAAAATGCGGTCCAGTGTATGATATTTCATTTTTGGTCACGACTTGTGAATCACCCTGTATAGATGTCAGCTGATTAGCTGATTGTTTTAATGCATTCTTTTCTCGTGATTGTCTCAATGCCGTAGCTATGATAGGGTAGTTCGGCAGGGTTATTACGTAAAAACCTATACAGGCTGTTTTCAAAGTTTAGTTATTTATTTTAACGGCTTGTAGTTGATATATCAAAAAACCTATATAAAAATTGTATAATAAAAGAAATAGTGAGAAATTAAAAATTTTAAAAGCTCAGAATGTTATTACACAGATTTTTTATATTCTCGACCACTGCCAGGTATTTTTTTTTATTTGCTACTCATTTATCTAAGTTTGGCAAACTTTTTGTGTTATTGTATGGTTTTCAGTACGAGTCTTTGGTTCGATCAGTTGTATCAATATTTTAATAGTGTGTATACATTCATTTGTCTGATTATTTTGTGCGAAAAAATGGCCCAATTTTACGAAAACAATTAACTAGTGAACATAATAGTAACATACGGAGAGTGCCAACAAAATGCAGCCACAGCATGCAGGTTGTATGCGGAAAGGATTCCATTAAGAAATCATCCGGCCCCACGGATATTTGTAAATTTAGTTATTAGACTTCGTGACACAGGATATTTAAAAGAAGAACGAGAAGGTCACGCTGGAAGACCTGCTCAACCTGAAGAGTTACAAATTGAGAAAGACAATTTAAAAATGGTCGCACACGACCCAACAATGAGTACTAGAGCCATAGCAGCCCAAGTTGAAGTATCTCACCGTGAAGTGTGGAAGACGATACGACAAGAACAGTATCGTCCTTATCATTATCAACGAGTACCTGCGATACAACCTGAAGATCATCCTAGAAAAATTGCATTTTGTCAGTGGCTTTTAGAACAGGTCGGAAGAATTTACGATTTTACGAAATTAATTTTGGATACAGATGAAGTAACATTTACACGAAGGGGAATGCACAATTTCCACTACAATCACGTTTGGGCAGTAGAAAATCCGCATGCTGTAAAAAGAACTCATTTTCAATATAAATTTTCATTAAATTTTTAATGGCAAATGACATGCTTATTGAACCCCATTTATTTCCACCTCAACTGACCGGTGAAATTTATTCAGATTTTCTTCAACACAATCTGCCACAATCGTTAGATATTCCACTAAATGTGAAACCGAACATGCGGTTCGTACATGATGGGGCTCCACCACATTTTAGACGAGAAGTTCATGAACATCTAAGAAATGAGTTTCCGAATAGACGGATAGGGCGCAATGGACTCATTTCTTGGACTGCTCGCTCCCCGCGATTTTTTTTCTGTGAGACTATTTGAAAGAGTTGATATATCATGATGAAACAGTAAATACTATGGAAGAACTTCAACAGCGCATTGAAAATATTTGTGATTTAATTCGTGGACACCAGGATTTTATTTTCGAAGCATGTAAAGAGTGTGGATTCGCCAAGAAAGATTTTGCATTAATCGAACAAATGGGGACAATTGTGAACAGTTTTTGTAAAAAGCTTGATAATGATTTTTTTACATAAGTTTTAGTAATGCAAACTAACTCTCTTTTATACAGATGATTTTTGGTATATCGACTTCATTTGATGAGTTCGACAAGCTGTTAAAACAAATGACTCAACTTTGAAAACACCTTGTATAATGTCAAAATAACGAACTGATACCAGTTTTATTCCACTATAAAATCCAATAGTACGTGGCCACTCTTTATCGTTCTGCATTCGCAATGCAATGCGAAAATCATTGTATTTATGGATTCTGGTAAATTGCATCTAATCTGTACCGAGAACATATCACATCGAATTGAATGGTTGTATTCTGATCGATCTGGTCGATTGCCACCTCATCGAATTCGCTGAAAATGAATCGGAATGCACTGTAAACATTTATGGACTATTTGTGGGACGCTTTACCTTACTACACGGATCAATCTAGTCCGATATCCAAATCGTTCAATTGAAACCCATCTTTGGTCTAGAAAAAATGTATTGGCAAATAAATCTACAAATAATTACCACTGTATTTAAGGCACACATCCCATTGTTTCACCAATCGATGTATACCCTGCTTAAAGAATTCTTGTGGCTGCTGCTTACAAAATTCTTTTACGGCATTTTGTACTTCATCCGACTGAAAATGCTTACATTTCAACGCCTTTTTCAGAGACCCAAAGATGTGGAAATCGCCAGGTGATAAATTGGGACTATAGAATGGATCTTCTAATATCCTCCATTTCTTTCTTTGTAGATTTTGTTTCACTACTCTGGCAACATGAGGCCGAGCATTGTCTTGCAGAAGAATGACACCTCGTGAGAGCTTCACTTGACATTTTATCTCTAGGTTCTTTAAACTCTATAAGCAAGGGTCCTTCATGGTCGAAAAAAATGTTAACATGACTTTGCCTGCAGAAGGTTCAACTTTTAACTTCTTTGGTGGCGGAGAAGTTGCATGTTTCCATTGCACCGATGACAGCTTACTGGATGGTTCAAAATAATGACACCAATATTCGTCGCCAGCAATTATTGACGAAAGAGAGCCATTGCCGTTTTGCTTGTATTCCATGAGATGTTGCAAAGATAAGCCCATTCGCAAGATGTTTTGTCCTCTGACAAAAGGCCAGGGACCCAATTTGTGTACGATACTATGGAGAGATACTATACTCACACCAACATTTTCTGAAATTGCTCTGATTGAAATTCGACAGTTTTCTTTAAGTAAACTTTCCACACATGCCACATTCCTGTCTGTTGATCCAGTACTCAATGCACCTGGTTGCGGCTTATCATTCGTCTCCTCTCCACTGCTCTTAAATTTTCGACACCATTACTTGACAATTGGATACGCAAACATGCGTTTCCATGCACTGCTTGCATTCGCGTATGAATTTGCAATGATTGCAAACCTTCAGCACACAAAAATTGAATGACCACACGCTGATATCACTGGACAACAAATTTTAGTTTTTTAATTGTATCTTGTGGGAAAAGTACACTTCTTTGTTAATTTTGGGGCGCTGAATCCAAAAATGACAATGAAATAAAAAAATTAGTTGCGGTTTAGAAAAAAAACTTTTTATTTTTAAGGATATATTAAAAAAAGTAACAAGATTCATATACTTATAAGAATCACTATATGCGCTGTCTTTTTGCTGTTCTTTTATGGATCGTTTCTGGAGCATCTCTACCAAGAGTCCAACAGTAGTCTGCAATAGTGGCGGCTCGTGCCAATTCAGTGAGGTAGTGCCAGAATGGAAGCCATAATTTTGAATCGATTCAAAATTGTAAAGAATAACTTATAACTTACCCCGGATAGTTAGTGGTCAAAGTCCTTGAGGTTCAATAAATCTATATGTCCAAAAAAAAAATCAAAAATAAAACTATTTACACACGCGCACCAAATTATAAAACAAGTGTGGAGAAGTACCTATAACTTCAAAGTTTTCTATATATGAAGTCCATTCTTCTTTCTTTTTTGGTAGGAAAGTTTTCGATTACCTTATTATTAAAATTTTCAATACCACTAACAAAATGTTTTTCTGCAGACAGCATTCCTAAAGCACTAAGCCTTTCTTCCTTCATTGAGTTTCTGAGGAAAGTTTTAAGCCATTTCAGCATTGAAAAAGAGCGTTCTGCTTCAGATGTTGACATCGGTATAGTGATTAAAATACTTAAGAGCTTAAGAGTTTCTTGAAACGTACAATTTAATCCTTCTTCGTTCAATAAAATGGATAGTGGAACAGCTCCAGAAGTAGTACTCAATTCTTCTCTCTGATATAATACTTGTAACTCAGTTTTAAGCCTGTTTTTGTCTAAAAATGAAAATTGTGTGCATGTGTCATTTAAATGTGCTTCAGGAAACTGATGTTTATAAACAGAAAACTGTTCAGACACAAATAAATTAGAAGCAACTAAATGCCCAGAAAAGTTAAATCTTGTTCTTATTTGCGATAATACTGCATCGCATATTTCTAACGCTTCCCGTTTTTTGCTGCCTTCTTCAACTTGCCTTTTTTTTCTTGCCGGTTCATCAGTTTCTCTCTGCACTCGTTCAATCTCGTCAATAATGCTATCCATTTGTTCTCGTATAGTTTGAATTGCTGCTTCAAAATTCTCTAAATCATTTTTGACCTTAACAGTATCGGTGCATACTTTTTGTAATTGGTTAAAGACAATTTCAACGTGTGGCATTATTTTATGGAAAATACTTAGCCAAAATACAAAATTTGTATCTTGCAGCTTTAATTTGTACCCACTGGCTTGATTAATCGACGAAGAATCGCGTGAAGTACTTTCTATATTGTCCATAACTTCAATCAGGTCTTTCCTATTTTCATCAACTGTATGAACACCTCGTGACTGAAAATTCCAACGTGTTTGGGAAGATCTTGGCAATCTGCGATTAACTATTTCATCCAAAATTTTTGTTCTTTGAGGAGACGTCGAAAAAAAAGAGCGCAATCCAGATAAATTACGGAAAAATATTCTAGCCTGCTTATTGACAGAGCATGCGCTTGTCATAATTAGATTTAACTGGTGTGCATAGCAATGAACATAATTTGCAAGTGGATAAGTTTCCTTAATAATTTTTTGAACGCCATTCAATTCACCACTCATAATAGACGCACCATCATAGCTTTGAGCTATTAATTTGTTTGGATTTTGATCTAGTAATGGATTTACAACATTTAAAACGCATGCAGCGATTGATTTGGCATCGTGTCCGTCGGGGACGTAAAATCTCCAAAATCTCTCAACTGGTTGTACTTTTTACACAAATATCTGAAAATAATAACTAACTGAAATTCACAGGCTACGTCCGTCGTTTCATCGGCAATTACTGCAACAAAAGGAGAATTTGCAATCTCCTTCTTAACTCTTCATGATAAACATCTAGCATGCACTCAAGAAGCTCGTTTTGAGTTGTTTTTGAGGTACCCTTAAATAGTTTGGCACTTTGAATATGGACTTTCAATTCGTTGTCTAATTCGGCGCTAAAATTCACCAGCTCCTTAAATATGCCTCTGTTTTTCGAATTTTCCTTTTCATCATGACCCCTTAAGGCTAACTCAAATGCTCCACAAAACCTTATACAATTAATAATTTTATTCAATACATATCGATTCTTATCCACTTGATTATTATGTTTAATTAGATCATTGCGATAAGCCGAATTGAGTTGAGTCCTTATATTTAATTTACCAAGAATAGAAAAGCTAAAAACATTATTCATATGGACTTTAGATTTTTCGTGGGTCTTCATTTTATCCCATATATGTATAAGATCGTCTGTACCTTTTTTTGACCAAGTCTCGTCACCTCCAAATAGAACACATACAAAACAAAATAGTTTATTCGTTTCTTCACAACCACATATCCAGCTGTTTTTATCGTACACATTTTTATTAAATTTGCGACAGCGCGATTTTTGTCCGCTACCACTTTGTTTCTCAATTTTTAAATCGGGTATTGGCCGTCCTAATTCTTTTTTTTTTTGGCTTTAGGACTAAGTCATGCAGCCAGAAACTAGGTTGGTATATAGAATATATCTAATTATGGACAAACACAGGACGTCACAACATCCATGGCGAAGGCGAGATTCGAACTCGCGAGCCGGCCGGCCGGCTGATCAGTAGCACGACACTCTGACCCACGCGGCCAACCGAGGTCCCAATTCTTTAATTTGCAGTTTTTGATCCAGCGAAAAACCACTAAATGAGTTTTTTAATATCCCGATTTTATTCATTTTCACTAGTTTTAATAAAACAGTAAAAAATATGATCACAAAACAGAGCAGTTCATTAACACTAGACGTACTAAAACAAAAACGTTATTTCTCACTTTTCAGGTAAAAAAAGACCGAAATCAGCACTAGACGTAATCATAACGAAACGACCGGCCGAACAAAAACACCGCCGATATCATTTGATAACGAATTACGACTGATGATGTGCCTGTCACAAATTATACTTGTCTTTCGCTATTCACCTCATATAAAAATGTCTAGCGAAGCGTTATCTCTGTCGCTCGTATGCCATGCTGGAAAATTTCTCTCTTTTTATTTGGGCCGGCCCAAAATTGGCACAAGTTGATGACGTCAAGGTCAAGGCATACTTTCCGTCTCGTCGCGTCGTTCGGGTGCGGGCGGGTGCTTGCGGTGTTGTCACGTTGTCAGTGTTGTCACTTCATATAATTTATACCAAAAAAAATGAAAAAGCAGAAAATAAAGTAAAACATTGAAGATTGAAAAAAATATTCTTTTTGAAGAAGACAAGGTAGTGCCATGGCACCGTGGCACTACCTCACGAGCCGCCACTGGTCTGCAAGCATGGAAGGATTCCACTTTCCCTGGTACCTTTTTTCCATTGTTGAAATATCCTGATGAAAACGTTCGCCGTGCTCATCACTTACGGCTCCGCAATTGTCAGGAAAAAAGTCCAGGTGTGAGTGTAGGAAATGTATCTTAAGAGACATATTACAGCCCTTTTGATACGATGACAGCATATTTTTGACAAGGGTTTTATAGTTGTCAGCTTTTCTATTTCCCAAGAAATTAGTGACCACCAGACGGAAATCATTCCAAGCAGTTTTTTCAATACCTGTTAAAGTGTTTTCAAACTGTGTATCTTTCAAAATATTTCGAATCTGTGGCCCAACAAAAATACCTTCTTTAACCTTTGCCTCACTTAGTCTTGGAAATTTCTGACGCAGGTATTGAAAAGCTGGCCCATCTCTATCTAATGCCTTGACAAAGTTTTTCATTATGCCCAACTTGATATCCAGTGGTGGTAATAAAATTTTTTTCGAATCTACTAATGTCATATGCTGTACATTTTTTTGACCTGGCTCTAGGAATTGATGAACACGCCAGTTTTGTCTGGTGTAATGAAGTGCCTTTGCCCGACTGTCCCATTCACACAAAAAACAGCAAAACTTTGTGTAGCCTAGCTGCAGCCCAAGTAAAAGTGCAACAACTTTCAAATCGCCACAAATATGCCATTGGTGCTCATCGTATTTTATGCACGTCAATAGGTACTTCATATTGTCATATGATTCTTTCATGTGAACTGCATACCCTACAGGAAGAGATGGTAAAATATTTCCAATATGCAATAACACTGCCTTTAAACTCAATGTTGAACTGTCTATAAACAATCTCCATTCTTCTGGGTTATAGTTTATATTTAAAGCCGCCAGTAAGCCGTTAATGTTACTGCAGAAAACCAAGTTATTCTCCATACTGAAAAATGGTTCTAAGTCTTTGTGGCGTTTACGAAAAACACATACCGAAACATCGTCTTCTAACAAGTTCCACTGCTGCAGTCTTAATCCAAGTAACTCTGCCTTACATTTTGGAAGTTCTAAATCTCTTACAAGATCATTTAATTCTGACTGTGTTATTTTGTGCGGTTGGTGGCATGACGTGCTCGGTATAAAATCAGGATCTCTTGACGTTGATGGCATATCTTCTTCCTGACGAATCACTCGATCGCCATGATCTGATTCGTTTTCTGATTCGCAAGTGTAGGATTCTGGGGGTTTTGGAATAGGATTTTCGTCACTGTGAGGCACAGTTCTCATCGCTGATGGTATGTTTGGGTAGTTAATAACCGATTTTTTTTTTCTTGGACATACCTGTGGCTTGTCCAACACAAGGTACCATGCAAAAGTAACAATCATTAATATGATTTGTAGGCTCTCTCCAAACCATTGGTTTTTTGCCATTTAACCAGCTCCTCAGACTTGAAGCACATGTATTACAGCAGATGTGGGGTGTCCACTGTTTGTCTTGATCACCTAGTTTACAACCGAAATAAAGCTGATATGCCTTTGTTATTAGTGGAGTAATAGACCGTCTCTGAGACGCAAAAGTCACATCACCACACACGTAACAAAACTGATCTGGATTGTTTACACACTTTCGAGACATCTTGCATGAACGCTGTCAGCCAACTGAGGAAAAAATGGCTAATATAAAACAATATAATGTACACGTATGTATAACGTAACACAATCATGCCGATTACATCATCTTTCCTTGCCGAATATAAAAATGTAGTACGTGCATTCTTGTGAATTACAGTATATTAACACTGTCACAGCAGGAACACATATAATTACCGTATCTCTAAAACTTGAACTAATATTGAAAAAATAAGTTTCATTCCGGTTTTAGCACATTAAAAATAGTAATATTTTGTTGATTTTATTTAGGATATTTTTTGGCTGTTGATCAGTGATATTTGGACGGATTAATAACAACAAACGCCATTTTTAGGTCACAGTACTTAAAATCGCAGTCAAATACAAATGACAGGAACTGATCAGTGTGACGTTTACATAAACAACGAACACTGCAAAACGTCAGTTAAGTCATTAGGCTTGCTTCTAAGGCTAACCTGACCAAAGATGGGATTCAGCCTCGTACTATGTATAAAAACCATTACTAACTGTAATGTTAAGCGATCGCCACGCTGTTAAGTACCTAAAGGGCGTCACTGGAAACAATTAGCTCTTTAAGGGCTATATCGTCAGTCGTTCCTACAACAAATTGTAGGACGCCTTTATGGCCTCCTGGATTTTCATAGTTTTCTACTGTTCCATGTTAGCACTCTATTTTGAGGTTATGTCACAAATATCTATTTGCATCAAATTATTCATGCTTCTTATTTATATCATTTATTTATCAGCCTGAAATTTCCTACAATTCAAAAAGAAAACATAACTTCACAATAGGAGACTGCTAACGCTGACACGGAACAGTAGAAATCTAGAAATATCCCAGCCTTTCTGAAGGAGAGAAAATATGTACTATAAAAATCAAGAAGGCCATAAGAGCGTCCTACAAGTGTAGGAACGACTGACGATACAGCCCTTAGTTCGCCAATGGCTAATGCAATATTTTCAATTTTTAAGCCATAATTGCATTATACTTATAGTAATCAAAGGTAATATTGTTGGGAAGTTTCATCTTTTATTTGAAAAATAAATTCCTATTTGATTTTGTCAAAATAAACCGGTTTTGAGAAAACAGGTCTTATTGCAGCACGGTTTTAACTATTATGGTAAAATATAGCTATGTTTGCCAAGGTTGAGAGATTTTTATTTTTTTCGTTTTTGGCCTTTTTTACGCCGCCACAGGACCAATTTTCAAAAATTATTTACAACGCTTTTACGTTCTTAGCATAGTAGTAACCGACAGACATGCCGACGGAAATGAATGGAATGGTTTTTCGTTTTGTATATACGTTATAACATATATATAACATTAAAAACAATAAGTCGTTTTCGAAAGTTTTCGCGTTTACAATACTTGCCCGCTAGTAAGCGTGGGAAGTAAAAGTGGATACAATTTCGAATTGGTTTCTAGGATAGAAGCGACCGAGAGCTCGAGGTTGTTATATACTAAAAGAAATGGCGGTGCTCTGGTTTGTGCATAAAATGGTGAATGTGTAAGGTTTTGAACTAGTATAGAGAGCTAATAAGAGCTTTACTGTTCTATTCCAACTGCTTAGCCCATCTAATCATAACCAGTTAAGTTTCGTTAATTGACAGGTAGTCGGTGAGTTAATCAAGCTTCATTTCAAATTATTTTGGGTGTTATAAAAGACCTTTTGAATTGATATAGATCGTAATATTCTATGAAAAAAAATACTTTTACGTACTGTTAGATAGAGAGTAATGTTATTTATAAAGGATACATGTACCTATGTATACCTAAAACAAAATTGATGGATAATATTCAGTCCACATATCGGCGTAGTGGTATGAATAATTCCCGACTAGGAAATATTCAATTCACAGGCGCTGATCCACGTGTACCTATGCATGTTTGTTGGGTCTATTTCATGTATGTAAATTATGGAGTGCGTCAGAAAGGGGACTCTTTTTGATGTGATTTGATACAACAGTCATACATACACATACGCTGTTTGACTGCGAGGGAACACATCGCCATGATGTGTTGTGAGATTCGCGATCGCTGTTCGTATTCCAATTACTTGTTCAGTCAGCCTGCCAGTTGTTGAGATTGTGTTATCATATGAAGTGAATGAGAGGTTTTAAGCATACAAATGCAGATTGTCAATGAGGAAGTTGTTCTGGTGAAAAAATGATTCTGATCTTCGACCCACAAATATTATATGGAATCTATGTAGGTACATAGAAATACTAGCATATCAGCTTCAGAAAAACATGTTTTCCCTTTTATGATGGAGGAATAATCTAATTGGTGCAAACAAGAACGGGAGTAGATTTAATTATTGCTTTTATTCCAAGATAATGTAAATATTGTCATAATGATCATGTGGTTGGAGGGAAACTACTCCTCAAACTTTGTGTTGAATACATACACGTATTTCAAGAACAAAAAAGCCTGGCCTTAAGTCCATAAAGTGTATAATCGAAAACTGACTGCAGAGTTGAATGTATGTATTTATTATCAGAGATTGTATTACTTGCCAATCGGCTCATGACAAGATATGCCGACAATATATAGAAGAGTTTAAAAAAAGATCACTGGAGTTCGCTCGATTTTGAATAGTAGCATGTCATTGGAGACAGACGACGGAAAACAAACAAGTGAAAATGGATCTACTACTACAATTGTAGTGTTCGAAGAGGTAACGCTTCCACCCACGAGTAATTTGCCAAACGCGGCACTACCGACCCCTACATTTTATATATTTTTGTATTTCATCTTTTAACAATCCACAGTATTTTCAAAGCTATAAAAGAATCACTCCGGTCGTTCTTTATTGATTAGTTCATGAGACCTTTCTCAGAGGTCAGATGCCGGTAGCAATGCCAATATCACCGCTCCATACCGGCATTGTGTATGTGATATCACTGCCAAAAAGTGGCTGATCATCTCACCCCATTCCAACATCGTAACCCGCAGGCTTTGGCTCTAGCTACGTGTATCCAGCATACATTAGGTTTCACGAATATGTTTTTGCGGACGTACGCTGAATATCATATATCCATACCGTACCAATATCAAGCTATACGGAATACTAACAGTAGTATCACTCAACGGTCAAATCATATTCTTACTATGTTTTGCAGGATCCTTTTCCAAGGAAACAGAATCCAGTCGGGCGGGAATTTACTTGGCATGTAGGAAAGCTTTGAATAGGAATTTATTGGTGAAGTTGCCTAAACAGCGGAATGGTCGGACATCCAGACTTTCATTAGGAGGTCAGGAAGGTTCAACACCGGAAAACTGACAAAAATCAGAATGCCTACGACAATTATAAGATATTCACAGCGGGGCTTTTTAAGTCTCTGTTTTCAGGTCCGGGGTTAGTTTGTGTTTATGGAGCCATTTGAAGGAGGTAACATTAAGATCACATCAAGGACAGCCTGAAAACTAGTCGAACAGTCTAGACTAACCACATGCAAATTGAGGTTTTTCTGATCGCGTCCGATAGAGACTATGAGGGCATTTGAAGGTAACTTCAAGGTCACTTCAAAAACGCGTTTCATATCTGTAATTGACTTCTAAGATGAATTTCTAACAAAAGTGTCAAGTACACCATCTCTACCTAGCTATCATTCTGTTACAACACCGCTTCCGAGAATGACAGGATACCGAACAAAAAACAATATTCGCGACAAATTGTCATTTGCTCATTTTTCCAAAACATGACAATATAAAAACATATTAATCCTCGAAGATATATCATTGGGTGTGTGCTTATACAGAGTGATTCAGAAGGACGTAGCAATATTTCTAGATTAGAAAGAACATCCAAGAATGACAAAAAAGTCCCTATACACGTAGGTCCTAAAATGTCCTTGTACCGAAATACAGAGTGTTGTAAATTTCCAGGCTACTGATGAGATTGAATAAGGACAAGACCAATATTGCTGAAATAACGCTACGGTGAGGTAAAATCACTCTCCTAATAGTATCAAAGTTTAACCTAGTTTAAAAGTAAAACGGGTTGAAGTTTTTATACGGACTTTACCTCATCACATATTCATATCAATTTTTCTCTAAAAGTAGTAATTTGATGGAAATTTCTCAAGAGAGACGATTCATACATTTGAAAGTCTTATTGCAATTGCAATAGATGTTTCAAAACATTCAGTGGCGTAGAAAATATTTTTTTCCATAGGAGCCAAAATTTCCCAATCCTTACGCTATCGGTGTAGTCTCAGACATGAAAGTTTTTGCATTAATTGATTATTATGCTGTTAGTATTACATGCACAATTTTTTGTATTTCGAAATTAAAGCTTTAAAATCCTGTATCTCGATGTGGGGGCAAAGGAACTATGCGTGTTATTTTTTGACCTACTTTCTACCCCAGAAATGTAACCGCAATTTCCGTGTCACCCTGTATACAGCAAAAATCGTACAAGTTGTCCCACGAAGCATCGGATCTATTTATTACTCGGAAGGTAGGCTAATGCCGTCTTCAAAAATTTGGAATATCAGTAAAGTTGATGGGAGCAATTTGGCTGAATTATTTTGATAGTGACATATTTGGTTATACCGGAAGTCAGTAGAAACGTGCTTATTTTAATGGGATATCTTGCTTATTATACAATTTTGGGCTTCTACGCGGGATTTCAAACAAATTAGGAGACACTATATCCAAGGGTATTTGTGACTTAGCTATACGATTTGTAACGGTTTTCTTAGAGGAAAGGTCTTATTTAGCAGACTCGGATATTCAGATAAATGATAATACAAGCAGGTAATAAAACTGAGTAACTTTCTTCAAATGAAAACCACCTACTTTTATTTCGTATTAAGCTTCAGGGCCGATTTCAGAGTTTTGTGCGGCCTGAGGCAAAAGATAAATTATGTTATGTTAAGCATTAAAAATATAGATAATTTCGTATAAGATTATGTTCCGTCCTCGTCGAAGTAAATATTTAGAATACATATCGCAGTACCCTCGTAGTAGTACCCAACCGCCACGATTTCAAAGCGCGCACGCAGAGAAGGAAAGCGGCACCGCGCCCCTTCCTCCTACCTTTCTCCCCTCTGGCCGCCTATAACCCTTCATTCCTTGTTCTCGTGCCCGACCGTCAACAAGTTAATCGGCGGGCGTCGTTTACGTGCAGTGCAGTGTCGAGGATCCGCTGAACATTTAGAATTAGAAACATTACAAAAGGTTGGCCGATACGAGTAGATGTGTATTGTCGACCGACGGCCGCCTGAAGGTTCCTTTCGTCGCGGACCAAAATTAGAAAGTGGCGTGCAGGCCTCTTTTTCTGAAGGGTCGTCACCGTCAGGTAACTGTCAACTAACCGAGCTGTTTTAGGTGCAACTTAAGTGAATATTAGTATGCATGTCTCACCGGCGCTGCAAACTGTGCCTAACATGACGTTTGGGATAACGTTCTGACACTATTGCTTGGGATAGCAACCTGGACCTAGCTTGTGATAGCCAAATCCATACCTAGGACGAACAAAGACGTTTGGGATAACGCTGAAACATTGGACTCGGTTGCTTGGGATAGCAACACGGACCTAGCTTGTGATAGTCCACACCAAGGACGAATGAAGATGTTTGGAAAAGTGACTCAATACTGAACTTCGTTGCACAAATAACAACACTGAAAGTGTTTGGGACAACGTAGCAACAAGGTATGGTCAACAATATTTTCTCATTTGCTTGTGATAGCAAGTTTCATCTGGTTTGTGATAACCATGGAACAGGACGGTAAGTTTGAACATGGCAGGCTAGGAAGTTGTTAAGATATATTTTTTCCTTATTACCAGATAGAGATTAGGTATGTTAGGCGAGGTTAGCATTTCATTTTGCTTGTGACGGCAAATTCCATCTGGTTTGTGATAACCCTGGAACAGCATAATAAGAATGCACAAGACGGTTTAGGAAACCGCCGAAGTACCATTTTTTATTAATAACAAATAGAGGTTAGGTTCATATATGCGAGACTAGCGTTACATTTTGTTTGAGATAGCAAATTCCATCTAGTTTGTAATAGCAATGTAGCAATATAACATTTTTCATTTATAACAGATAAAAATTGGGTACATCTATGTGAGACTAGCGGTACATTTTGCTTGGGATAGCAAATTCCAACTGGTTTGTGATAACTATGGAACAATATTGTAAGGATGCACATGAGAAGTTAGGAAGAAGCCGAAGTACCATTTTTTATTAATGTATGACAGAGATTAGCTACGTCTATGCGAGACTAGCGTTACATTTTGCTTATGATAGCATATTCCACGTGGTTTGTGATAACCGTGGAACAGGTGTGTAATTATGAACATGTCAGGTTAGAAAACCGCCAATTTTTCTTATCACCAGATAACGAATAGGCACCTTATGCGAGGTTAGCGTTACATTTTGCCTGTGATAGCAATTTCATTTGGTTTGTGGTAACCTTATAATATCTTTGTCAGAATGCACGTGATAGTTTAGGAAACCACTAAAGTACCATTTTTCATTAATAACAGATAGAGATTAGGTTTTATCTATGCGAGACTAGCGTTACATTTTGCTTGTGATAGCACATTCCTCCTGGTTGGTGATAACTATGGAACAGGACTATACGTATGAACATCTCCGGGTAGGAAACCACCAAAGTTCTAATGTTCAGTAATAATGGAAGTTAAATATCATAATGCCCGATTAACGTTACACTTTGCATAGGTGGCACTCGAACAGCAAGTCGCTCTGGATTGTGTTTTCTTAAAGACCATGTAGTCTGTTTCGATAGATGACGCATCACCACGATGATGCGGCGGCCTTTGGATAATTAATGTTCGCGCGTTGTTCCAAGGCTGATATTTCGAGGGCAGATCTTGTTGATGACGATAGATGAATAAATTCTGTTCTAGGTGGTGAACCCTGAGGTAACAGAAGCCATAATAGAAATTGTTGCACGCAGGGATGCGTGCTTGGACTGTGTACTGCAACATGTGAGCTGTTCATTAACTGCAAGTGGTAATACTTCATCCTCTAGGTTCAAAGAAGGTAGAGGAGTGCATGCTGGCAGATATTCACATTAAAGCAAAGAACTCAGGAGTACTCTATCAGAGGCTTCCAGTGAAATCTTGCTTTTCGGTGTAGGTCTGACCAAGTAAGTCAATTCTAAATAGAAACCAGATAAAGAGAGCAGCAACTGAAGGTCAAAAGGCTAGACAACGTACTGACAATATCAACCCACTATTGCAGATGAGGTGTGTAGATCAGCATGGACATTCATCATCAATGGCAAAGCTTTAGGAGTGGCGCTAAAGTCCTGAGTTGGGCTCAAGTGGTCACTTGCCATTCAGATAGCGACTGGTTTAGCACTTTGCCATAGCTGAATCTCATTAGTCCATTTATGAATTGCTTAGCTGCGGTGCTATCAGTAAAAAAGTTGAGCTAACTAAAAATCAGCACCTATCCAACTTTTCCTTGCCCAAAAGTCTGATGGGTCAACACGTTTGATTCCATACCTCAAGACACTTTGTCTGTTTATAGGGATATAACACTTAAGCCTAGGCTATTGAACTGGGATGAGACTTCTCCAAAGAGATACTTTCTTAACGAATCTGGATTTGGAATATGCAGGGATTTAGGTATCCGTTAGGAAGAGTCATAGAATATATTTCATATTCATATTCAAGGGACAGCTCTTCGAATACAATGTTGTATCGTTTAGGGTAAATTATACCCCTTATGTGTACACAAAGTTAATAAAATCACTTCTGGAATACCTTAAGAAAAATTTGAGCACTTTCAGGCTCAGTATTAAGTTGTAACAGAAAGAAAGTAACTTTACTTAAGCGGGCGATGCAGACATTACTAAACCTAGTAAGAGCAATAATGGACAGCAAAAAAGTCAGAGTCCGAAACTTTGCGGTGAACATCGGGATCTGTCAGCTTGTCTTTCATTTCGTTACAGCCGACTATACACTAACGAGTGAAATTCCTTGTCTTTTAAAATTCTCCAGGCAATTTTAACGCTACTATGCCACTAACATAATATAACTTAAGGTCTACCTCGGCTGCGGCTCAAAGAAACTGGCAGATACGATCTGAGGTATTGAGTTATCCAATTTTTGGTTGTATAATTTCTCGGACTGGGACATTCGTTGGCCAGGAAGGAGTCTCTAGTCTTTGGTCACCCCAGAAGATCCCGCATGCTAATCATCAAGAACCACTGGTAATTTTCTTCTGTGGTGAATGCTATGCTACCGAAATGATGGGCTGTCGCATATTATACCCAATCCTACATCAATAGAATGGAGAGCTTCTAGTTTCAACGTCTGGACCAGGTTGCGGGAAAACTATGGCAATTGTGTAACGAGAGAAATCTTACTGCCCTCGCGTCAAATATAAAATCTAGGAGTAATACTCGTTCAGATAAGCTTTTGCGTCAGTGGGACGTGGAAACGGAGTGGGAGCTGCACCTGTCACCGTCCTGATTTCGGCTCAAGTATTCGGTGTTTCTGAAATTTCACTCCTAGAAGTAACGCAAGGATCTGATTGAGGGTCCCAGGACGCCGCTCCCACTAATTCTGAAGCTTACCCTGGTTATCGTCACTGGAAAGATGTCACTCCAATCAACATCGATAATATATCATGTATTGTGGGCTTAGATTTCGGTAGGACTTATGTCGGGAAGAAATACATTTTTGGTGTCCTACCTTGAAATTTCTTACCTTATACGTATATGTGATAAGAGAACAAGATATAACTGTTTGAGCTATCAGTCTTTTACCCAAAATGTTACTAACGATGCAGACATAAGATGGTTTTTGAAGGGCATTTAGAGGCTGAGGCCATCTCAACTAAAATATAGATACTGTGGTTGTTCTCAACCAACCAAACGGGTTGCTGGTTAGCTCTGTAGATATTTGGATGAGAAAAGCAGCAACACTGCTAGCTCTAATCTCAGGTCAGAGTGTGCAAACTAATTGAAACAGACTACATCCGGATTGGGTTGAATAACACTGAAATTGGGATTTCTCAGTTTTTGAAAGACTCTGGGTCACTCATGTGGCAACCACTTAAGTTTTACCGTATTTTACGCCCAAATATCTGTCCAAAGTATTTATTTGTCACTGTATAGTAACTTTATCATGGTGACCCAGCTCCCAGATGGATGAAGTCGGTTTTAGCAGAGAGTGTCACAATTGACAACCCTCAGTACATGAAATGCGTCTACCTCTCCGCCTGCTGAATTATAGTAGTCTCAGGTTCGCGGCGGGCTGGATTGCGTTTTCTGAGATACGTCACAAGTCTCTTATGCCAAACAATAGCTTTGCTATATGGCTGGTAATTTTTGAACCAGGTACGTCATATTACCTGTTGCTGAAAGCTTTAACTTGAATTGTTACAATGGAAATATACATTTAGTTGACACATACATTGCGTACAATTTGTATAGTGGTGTACAACCTATCGTTTACTATTGCAGAGCGTTAGTAGTATGTTGGTGCAACTAACTTTGAACATCTACGATATGTATTCTAAATATTTACTTCGACGAGGACGGAACATAATCACATGATCAAACGAACTTACCTGTAAGTGATGTTCGATCTTAATTATGTGAAGGTCTCTCTCTCTCTCCATATGTATCATCAAATTGTTGCACCTACTTGGCTTTGAAGTGAATGAAGGTTTATAGGTGGCCAGAGGGGAGAAAAGTAGGGGGAAGGAGCGCGGTGCCGCTTTCCTTCTCTGCGTGCGCGCTTTGAAATCGTGCGGTTGGGTACTACTACGAGGGTACTACGATATGTATTCTAAATATTTACTTCGACGAGGACATCACTTACACGTAAGTTCGTTTGATCATGTAATTATATCCTTCTCAAATTTGTAGTTTCCGGATAGACCCATTTCTCTATCGCAACCCTGCACTACACAGCTTCAAACGATCAGTTAATCTCAGTTGGCCATGGCGAAACCAGGGATGAACAACTAAGGATATGCCCATAAAGACTAGACATAGGAGGTTACTGTCATGGAGTAGGGATGAAACCAAAAAT
Organism: Acanthoscelides obtectus; assembly: GCA_963669975.1. Classification (NCBI taxonomy): domain Eukaryota; kingdom Metazoa; phylum Arthropoda; class Insecta; order Coleoptera; family Chrysomelidae; genus Acanthoscelides; species Acanthoscelides obtectus. The sequence goes on from CAVLJG010000001.1 coordinate 62,758,607, forward strand.
GTCCACGATGAAGTGGATTTGCTTCTCTGCACAGTAAGTGAATTTCACTTGCGATGCCCTATGCGCGGAAAGTGAATTTCACGTGCTGCGCATAGGTCACCTCTCGTGTGTATACTGCGCAGCAAATGAATTTCAGGTTCTACGCATGTGGCATCTCTCTCTCTCTCTCTCTCTCAAATTCAATGCGCAGACATTCGACGCCATGTTCTGCGGTCTCAAAATTTTCTAGAGCCACGCCATGCCAGGCGACAGGATTGGCTTCATATGAATACATATGCTTACGCAGTTTAACCTCATATGTCTAGTCTTCGTGTCGCCGCGCCTTGGCAACTAAGATTGCACAGGCATTCCACAGAACTTTTGTTTCAAGTAAGGCTGTCGGTACCTCCTAAGCGTCGTATCGTCAGTCGTGCCTACAAAATTGAAGGACGCCTTTATGGCCTTCTTGATTTTCATAGTTTTTTACTGTTCTGTGTCGGTGCTCTATTTTGAGGTTATTTTGCCAATATTTATTTGCTCCAAATTGTTCATGCTTTTGATTTATATCATCATCATCTGTTTTATCAGCATGAAATTAGCTGCAATTCAAAGGGAACATATCGTTACAATAGGAGAGCGCTGACCCTGACACGGAACAGGTGAAATCTAGAAATACCTCAGCCTTTCTGGAGGAGAGAAAAGACTATGAAAATCAAAAAGGCCATAAACGTGTCCTACAATTATAGGAACGACTGACGATACGGCCCTAAGAAGTTGAAATATGAATCAATTTCCACGAGTGACCTCACTTCTCGTAGACTATAAACTGTAATAATATCGAATCTCCGGCGCTAAGGCGAAAGGGATTTTACAACAAAGATCCTTTGAGGAACTCGTACATTTTTCCTGGCTGAATTACATTTTTGCACTACGTATCTGATATTTTTCAGTTCATACCCACTCAATACGCATATCGAAGGGATGGGGCACTGTACAATTCTTTGCATGAATGTCAAAACCGTCACTGGTATGCAGTTTTCCCGATCAAATCTAGTCACAGTAATACCAAAGAGAGGACACAGGTTTGCCTTCATTACTGGTTTACAATACGAGTACATCCATCTATGAGCGAACCGCCCTTGGTTTGGCAGAAAATATTTTGAAACTGCTAAATTTTTATTAAGCTGAATTGATTGCAGATCTTTTCACGGTGTTAGCAGTTGCGTCACAATGTCATGCAAAATACGTAAACAGATCGTCTCAAGTGTACCTCTTGAGGAGCTTAACCCCCATAGGGGAATTGCATATTCCAAAGAGAACACGTGGTCAATTAAACAGTTGTTCTGGAAAATGTTCCTCACCCGTAGTAAATTTTTTAATTACTTCAGGTAACCAAATTCGGCTTAATTAAATTGAATTTTCTGGAACCAGCTCAATCGAAACTGATATGCAATTAAACTAATTTGCTTGAAAATAACAAACCATGTACCTGTTTTATTAGACTAGTTTAGTTAATTTAGATTATGTAGAAAAGGTACATTTTAGTCAATTAAACATTTTACTAAAACTGCTAAACTGTATATTTGAATCGCGGACTCGGCCCTTGATTCGTGAATGATCGGGAGAATGCGATAGGCGCAGTGCCGGTGACCCAGTCCGAACTCATCAGTTTCACTTTTCGCGAGAAGCTTCATATTTGAATGTTGCCGTTTTTAATGTAGAAGTTGTGAAGTGGATCAATTATGGTGGTAAGGTCAATAAAGGGCATTTATACCAAACATGTGTTTAACGTGGGCTTGATTTTCTTCTTTCGTATTGTATAATGTCCAGGTAGTACCAGTGACGTCGTAATGAGTACGAGAGAGAATCGCAAGAAGCGTGTAATACGAGTGTTAGAAAGAGATAGAAGCTCCTCGTTGCCTAGCAACTCGAATACGAGGCCACGGACGCCATGGCACACTCTTTCCAGCATCCATAATGCACCCTTCTCGCGCTTCTCTGTTGTACGCATTACGACGCCAACCAAATTTTAACCTCACCGTATATAGGAAGTGGAGCCTCCTGTTGGTGTAGACTTTGTAGTTCTTGAAAATCTCCTACTTTGTTCAAAGTGCTGTCGAATTTGTTTATATATGTAGATGCATTGCATGCTAGTGAGTGCAATATCGTTTAATTATTAGAAATAAAAGTACAATTTTTGAAAACATGACCAAATGGCCTTATTCAGTTTCAGGTAACTCTTTCCCTATTTTCTGAATTTGAAACAAACATTTGTTTCTAGTAGACGACGATATATTATAACCTGTTTCTGGACAATCACACAAATAGTTCGATCCCACATATAATAAGTTCACAATCAATGAAAATAAAATATATCGAATTTTGTTAGGGTTATAAAATTCGGAAGTATCAAGATGAAGTTCTCCATTTTTTTATATATAAAACTTGTCATAGCACAGGTTTAGTAAACATCATTCATTGAAGTGCATTTATTTCAAATTCCAAATAGTTAATATCCTTTCAAATCTAAGTAAAATAATTCATTAAAACTAAGCAAAAACTTTTACCTATACTAATTAAGCAAATTTAATAAATATGACTACATCATTTTACTTGAGGCATTTTGATACTTCATTAATTTTAAATAAGTTGTTATAGTCAATCTAACTAAACGATTCAATAAATCTAATCAAACGATTGTGTTTTGCTTTACTTAAACTAGTTACCTAGATCCAAGAAAACTGTTTTAGAAATCGTAGTTCAATAAAGCGGATTTAACTTGTTAGCTGTCACATAATTAGTTATTTTTTTTATTTGGTCTAGTTAAAATTTTAATTGCTGTAATTAAATTTTTTACACAACTCGATTCTCAACGCGGCTGTTACTTGCTCTTGCATACCCATTAGTTGTGAAACAAAGGACTGTTGTTTTCATTCAATTTTTAAAAATAATCTGCTACAAGTGATGGACAATGAATTCATCCAAAAAGGATAATTTGTCTGACAAAACCGCATGCATCTCTAGCCAATAACAACGGGAGCCGTCCGATCACAGTCTACGACGGCACTGCAACAGTACCCAATCCGGCAGTCTAGCGTTCCGTACCAGTTGGTACAGTTTCCCTGTCGGCACTGCTCTAAACTCCCTTTTCAGGCCATTATTTCTTGAAGTCCTGTCCTCTCTTAGTATAACTACTCGTTGTTTAAAGGCTGTATCGTCGTTTCTACAATTGTAGGACACCTTTATGACCTCCTTGATTTTCATAGTTTTTTATTATCCTGTATCAGCGCTTCATTTCGAGGTTATGTCACAAATAGCTATTGATACATGCTTTTGATTTATATAATAATAATAATAATAATAATGTCTTTATTAATCCCTCCACACTGCGAGGCGAGGTTTAGCCAGCTGGCTACTCTACCACTTAACCTCACAGCGCAGGAACACATACAAATCAGCCTGAAATTCCTTGTAATTCAAAAAGAAAACATAACTACATAATAGGAGAGCGCTGACGCTGACACGGAACAGTAGAAGTCTAGAAATACCCCAGCCTTTCTGAAGGATAATTTATCTTTTGCCTCAGGCCGCACAACACTCTGATATCGGCCCTGAAGCTTAATACAAAATAAAAATAGGAGGTTTGCATTTGAAGAAAATTACTCCATTTTTTACCGCCTTGTATTATTATTTATCTAAATATCGGAATCTACTAAAGTGAGACCTTTCCTCTCAGGAAACCGTTACGAATCGTATAGCTAAGTTACAAATACACTTGGATATAGTGTAACTGCATAATAGGAGAGCGCTGACGCTGACATGGAACAGTAGAAATCTAGTATTTGGTGTTGATAAATTGTTTGGATTGGCAAAAGCATAGTTTTTAGTACGTCCCCCGAAAGAAATGCTTATCAGTAACAAAATCAAATCAGCAATAAATCGGAATTGACGCAATAGCCGATGGATAAATTGCAAATAGTGTAGTCATTTATTTACATATAGCTAGCGGCCAACAATCACTTTAGAAAATATAGTATCGATAAAGTTTCCAGTTGAAAATATGTGTTTCGTGTTTTACCATTTCATTATTACATTAAAACCGGAAAAATAAACAGGCTGAGGACGCAGATAAAAGTAAACGCAGTTTAAAACTCGCCCCACCTAATTTTTAGAAGACAAACATAACAAGTAGAATGACTAACATATCATCACAATATGAGACAAACGTTGATGAATTCAAAAGAGAACATCACTCACATACAAAGTTGAAATATTCCTCAATTGTTACGTTATTCAACATAATTGTCCGTATTTTTGCCTTAAAAAGAGAGACGTTTGGTTTTTATACAATATGGTAACTTGTTGTACAACTTTATGGCCATAAAGCCTTCGATAAGATAGATCATAAACTTTTATGTGCTAAGCTACGTTCTGTAGGTTGTGATGAGGTTGTAATAAAATTTTTTGAAAGCTATTATAAAAGCAGGACTCATGTGTTTCAGTAAAGGGTATTACATCTGATGTCACTCGCATACCTTCAGGAGTGCTTCAGAGTTCCATTTTGGGACCTCTTTTGTTTTTAATAATATTAATATATTATATACACTTGACTTGTCTAGATCAGTTTACAACTCTGATATTCAATCGTTCGCTGATGACACCCAGCTCTTCCATTGTTTCGATATAGAAGATGTATAGAGCACTGTCCAAGTATTACAAGAAGATATTGATAGTATATGCAAATATTCAGCAGAGATTTTATTGTTTTGTTCAGAGAGCAGATGGAACGACGTTGTTTCGCTCTTAAATGTGAACATAGACAATAAGCAGCTCGAGCTCACCAATAGCGCAAAAATATTGGGTGTAGAAGTTGACACAAAACTAAGATTTACCCAGCATGTAAAAAATCTGGCACAAAAAATCTATGCACGTTTACGCAGTCTTTATTCAAACAGATATCTGCTAAACTTCAAAATGAGGAAAAAACTTTGCGAGACCTTCGTTGTGTCTGTCTTGAACTACTGCAGCATTCTATATTTTCCGTGTTTGGATCAGATCACTAAGCACAGAATCCAATTAATTCAAAACAGGTGTGTTCGCTTTATATTCGGCATGAGAAAGTTCGATCATGTCTCTCACAAATATGCAGAGTTGAGATGGCTAAAGTTTGACCAGTTGGTCAAGTTACATTTTTCCGCATTTATCCATAAAATTTTAATTAATTTTGAGCCAGAATACCTATATGAAAAAATATTTTTTAATAACACCATTCACGATAGAACTATTAGAGACAGGCACGTTATCAGAATTCCGAAGCATACAACATCTCTGTTCCAACGAAGTTTCTTATATAATGTTGCAGCAATATATAATTCTTTGGACAGTAAATTTAAGACCATGTTTCCGGTACAATGTTAAGTTGAGTTATTGGAACGAATAACTTTTTCCTCAATATTTCATAGATCTTTTTAGAGTAGCAGTATGTGCATACAAAATATCTCATTTTTCACTTCTCATATGGGTTATAAGTGATTTGTTATATAAATTTTGCGTTTTGTTTCTGTTAACTGTTAACAACGTAATATTCAACTTTAGTGGTTTAGTGTTAGAGTAGCATATTGCTAAACTTCGCCACTATAGTTACACTTTATATATATATTGTATATAGAATTTAATAAAGACGTTTATTATTATTATTATTATTATTATTTGAAGTTAGAGACAGTCTGTGTGGGGGTACAAGTACATCAGTCTGGCGCATTTCGTAACTTTGAATTTATGCAAAAAGAATTTAAATTCTCTTTAATATAAACAAAGCATCTGTAGATATAAAGAGAGTAAACTGTCATTATATTTAACTGTTTGAAGAGCTCTCTACACGGGAAGCGCCAATGCTTAGAAGCTGCTGTTCTCAATATTTTCTTCTGAATTATAAACACTTCACTAATGCGAGAGCAGTTCCCCCAGCAAACTATGCAGTAGCTAATGGCCGAATGAACGTACGAAAAGTAGTACAGCTTGAGAATTTCAACACATACAAAATTCGGAGTTGAAAAATAGCTTAGCAGTGGTTCGAAAGTTTATTAAGAATGACATCAACTTGCTTGTACCAGTTTAAAAGTTCATCAATATGCACCCCTAAATAATTAAAATTATTCTTCTATTGACTAACAGACTAAGAGATCTTTTTTGGTGTTGAAGGCTACCATTGATGTTGTAGATGAGTTTAGAACTAATCAGTGCAATGTCGGGACGTGCCCTCTGTTTTTCTAGTAGCTGTGTTAACTAAATCATCAGTAGCAGCCGCTTTAACAGTGAAGACGGCGTCGGCATATATAGCGTTATGACAACATTTGGGCACGTTGGCACAACATCATTGATGAAAATAATAAATAACAACGGGCCCAGTGTACTTGCCTGTGGAACACAAGGTTCCACATCCAAAGGTGAAGATTTAAGAAGGCCTGTTCCAGTTCTAACCCGAACTGCTTGTGTACGGTCATATAGATATGTTTTCAACCAATTAAGAGCACACCCTTGGATACCATAATTAAAAATCTTACTTATTAGAAATGCATGGTCTACTGTATCAAAAGCGCGGTTGAGATCAAAGAGTAAAGTTAAACATTCTTGTTTTTTTGTCCAAATTTTCCAGGATTGGTCAGTATGTTGTTCTTAACGATAAATCTGTATAATCTGGAAGCTTAAGCTTTTTTGTAAATCTTAGAATAGAGACAAGAAAGTTACAAATGAGGCGAGAATTACCCGTTTTATGAATCGGTACAACTATCGCTTTTTTGAGCACAGACTCCCTCCGGGAAAGAAAAATCAATAATGTGTGTCAGTAGCGTAACAATTAAATCAGCAATTTGACCAAGTAGTAAACATGGAATACCATCGTCGCCTGCAGAATTCTTCACAGATATGTCCTTGACATATGTCAAAATTTCGTCATCCGTTGTCGGTGAGAGAAAAATAGAATTTATTGGAGAAGATCTGGAACTACAACATGATTTGTTTGCATGTATATCATTTAGGATATCTTCAATTGATTTGGCGAAATATTCGTTGAACTCATCAGGAAGATTCTGATCCTTCGTTGTCTTGCAACGTCCTCTGATGATATCTCAGGACGCTATAAAAGTATTTGAGGATGGCAGTATTTTTCTGTTAAAATAATGACGCTTCGCATCAGCTATATTATAATTTTCAAATCAAGTATTTGCGATGCAACTCAACATTACCCGTTGCCTTATATAAATGAAACAGGTCTTGCAAGAAGATTCCCTCTTCGATTATATCTTTTGTCAGCCACGCATTAAATTTAAATCTTTCAGCCCTAGCTCTCCGCATATGCAGAGGAAATGTTTTCTCAATAGCTTCCAAAAAAGTTGAGTAAAATATTCTAAACTTTTCGTCATTATTGAAGAGCGTACAATTCAAAAATTCCCAATCCTGAGAGTGTAAAAAATATCTAAGGTGAAAGATACTATGAATATCATTGAAATTTATTTTATAGTAAATGACGGTAGAAAGATAGTTTACTGGTGTTACAGTAATTCATATGAAACCATTTGTAGGTGGTAGTCTGAGAAATCCAGGAATAATACTAGCTTTCATACAGCTTTTGTCGATGTTTGAAAATATGTTATCAATTATAGTTTTGGAGTGAAATTGAACTCGAGTATATATATATATATATATATATAACTTGAGACGTGGTCATTGTCGTCTAGACCAGTTAGGTGAAAAATTAAAGCTTCCGCCTTTTGTTGGGTACTTCGACAAAATTTAAGCAAAGAGGACTCTTTATACTTTTTTTAATTCTCTCTAGCTTTCAATGGACTTTGCCATCATCATCAGGAGCTGCAATTACAATGATAACAGTAGCAACAGAAGTGTAAAATGAATTTAAATTGAATCAACTTACAGTAGTATGTGAGGATGTTGCTAATTGTTGTTTTCGTATAGGATGAGGGAAACGTCCAGTAACATGGTGAGAGCTGGATAGATGGTACAATGGTTAAAATTATATAAAATATGACAAGACAAGTTAAAGACAGATTAAAAATTTTTTAGAAAACATTAGAGCATTACGTCGTGAAGCCACTTGATGATTGCACAAAATGGTGGTCATGGAATAATGAGTGAGATGAACCTTTGACAGAAGGCCGAAGGTTGTCAATGTCTGTATTGAAAGATGGAACGAATTGTGGGCGTGTGCCAAAACGTTGCCAAATCACTTCAGATGATGTGATTTTCAGAATGTTATGTAAGAAATTCTTAAACCGACCAATTACACAAGTATCAAAGTTCTTGATAAAGAAAAACAAATTTCCAAACGTTTATTCCTGGAAATGTCCCACATTTTCATGAATAACAACTGTATCAACAAAAGGACAGATATTAAACAACTGAGTGTCATTTACTCATATTTGCTGAACTGCTAAACTTACATATCTCCCCAAATTTCGACTTTTCACAACCATAAATATAATCTGTGTTTTGGCCGATTCCACCAACAAATTTCATTCCACTCAAAATCTAATAATTCTCTTCTCACGATTTATTAATAATTATTAATTTAAAATTCCCATTAATTAAAATATAGTTTATTCAACTGCCTCTGGTCGGTTTAACAATTTCTTACATAACATTCTGAAAATCACATCATCTGAAGTGATTTGGCAACGTTTTGGCACACGCCCACAATTCGTTCCATCTTTCAACACAGACATTGACAACCTTCGGCCTTCTGTCAAAGGTTCATCTCACTCATTATTCCATGACCACCATTTTGTGCAATCATCAAGTGGCTTCACGACGTAATGCTCTAATGTTTTCTAAATAATTTTTAATAAGTCTTTAACCTGTCTTGTCATATTTTATATAATTTTAACCATTGTACCATGTATCCAGCTCTCACCATGTTACTGGACGTTTCCCTCATCCTATACGAAAACAACAATTAGCAACATCCTCACATACTACTGTAAGTTGATTCAATTTAAATTCATTTTACACTTTTGTTGCTACTGTTATCATTGTAATTGCAGTTCCTGATGATGATGGCAAAGTCCATTGAAAGCTAGAGAGAATTAAAAAAAGTATAAAGAGTCCTCTTTGCTTAAATTTTGTCGAAGTACCCAACAAAAGGCGGTAGCTTTAATTTTTCACCTATATATATATATATATATATATATATATATATATATATAACAAAAATAGGAAAATAATGGGCAAAATCCGCAAAAAGTGGATTTGAGCAGAATAGGATAGGTAACCCCGGCGATACGTATTTCTGCTGGTTGGCTTCATCAGGCCCGAAATGAATGCACATATGCAACTACAAAAGTAGAGAAACATGCCCATACATCAGGATACGGGTGTAACCTGAGGAAACAAAGATGGAGAGGAAAAAAAAAGACACACGAAGTCCACAACAAGAGCCAACCTACACATTGTAGTATCAAATGGCTAGAAGACCTATTCTGCTCAAATCCACTTTTTGCCCATTATTTTCCTATTTTTGTTATATACCTTTCTCCGCATGATAATTTACTCTTTGTAGATCCTTTGGGCTTGAAGTACCACAGCAAGTGGCTATAACCGGCCGCGTAGTTGTGGTTATTTGTCGCCTTGAAAATTCTAGGTCTTCTAGCCATTTGATACTACAATGTGTAGGTTGGCTCTTGTTGTGGACTTCGTGTGTCTTTTTTTTCCTCTCCATCTTTGTTTCCTCAGGTTACACCCGTATCCGGATGTATGGGCATGTGTCTCTACTTTTGTAGTTGCATATGTGCATTCATTTCGGGCCTGATGAAGCAAACCAGCAGAAATACGTATCGCTCGGGTTACCTATCCTATTCTGCTCCAATGGGACGCCGGTAGCCGAGGACTCTCCGAAGTGAGCGGGCAGGTCTGGTACACGGACGGCTCGGTCACCGAAGAGGGCTCAGGTGCTGGGGTCTCTGGACCTAGAACTAGGCTATCTGTGCCTCTCGGTGAGTACACCACCATTTTCCAGGCGGAAATCTTTGCGATTCTGGCTTGTGTATCTCACATTCTGGAGGAGGGTGGGCCTAGGAGAAGAATAACAATCTTATCCGACAGCCAGGCTGCAATGAAAGCACTAAGTGCATGTAAGATTACTTCGAGTCTTGTATTGCAATGCAGGGAGGCTCTGGATTGCCTCGCAGCGAGGCATCCGGTATCGTTAATATGGGTACCGGGGCACGCTGGGATAAGGGGCAATGAGACGGCGGACACTCTGGCGAAAACAGGATCAGCCAGCAAGCTCGTTGGTCCTGAGCCAGCTCTAGGAGTAACCGCGCATAAAGCTAGGAGGAAAATGGAGACGTGGGTTGCAAGACAACACTCTCAGAAATGGAGAAGTATCTCTAGACATCTCCGCCAGGCACGAGAGCTCATTGAAGGGCCCAGTGCTAAGGATGGACGCTTCTGCCTATCTCTGGGTAGAGCCAACCTAAGGTTGCTGGTGGGACTGTTGTCTGGCCATAACACGTTAAGGCGGCACCTGCACGTGATGGGGGTGGCTGAGGATCCCTTGTGCGAACGCTGCGGAGTAGAAGAAGAGACATCGGCGCACGTTTTGTGTCGCTGTGAAGCTCTGAGCTACTATAGGCAGACTATACTGGGGTCCATTACTTTGGACCCTCAGGACGTAAAGGAGCTTGGACTCAAGGCGATTCTCAACTTCGCTAAAAGGGCGAGGCTTGTGATTTAAGTATTGTAGAGGTGCATAAGGGCCCGCTTAAGCGGCCTATGCACTGGCTCCTTATGGTGGCCGGGATGCCTCTAAAATTCAAGATTCATTCATTCATACACCCGTATCCGGATGTATGGGCATGTGTCTCTACTTTTGTAGTTGCATATGTGCATTCATTTCGGGCCTGATGAAGCAAACCAGCAGAAATACGTATCGCTCGGGTTACCTATCCTATTCTGCTCAAATCCACTTTTTGCGGATTTTGCCCATTATTTTCCTATTTTTGTTATATACCTTTCTCCGCATGATAATTTACTCTTTATATATATATATATATATTCATCGATTAGTCTGGTGAAATTGTAGCATTTGCATAGCGTTTCGCATAATTGGGCTGAGGTATTGGATGCTGTCGCGTCAAAGTTAATATTAAAATCCCCACATACGAAAGTGGGTTGTCCATGTTTACCCAAATTATCGAATAACTTCTCTGGATTCTCAAGAAAAAAATTAACATTGGCCCAAGGATAGAGGCAAGCTATAACTATTTTTTGAGATATGATTTCAATTTCAACTACTGCATGTTTAAACTTTACAGTTGACCAAACTAAAAAGTATATCACCTCTAATAAATATCGCAACACCACCTCTTCTTAGATTGCTACGAGAAAAGTATTATGCTAACATATAATATTTTGATAAAAACTACTCATTTCGACGCTATCACACCAAGTCTCAGAAAGACATATCACTTGAGGGAAGTTCAATGAATACAGCAGCTCTTCAACTTCCGAATATCGAGGTACCATATTTTAATCCAGACTGGTTGCATCTCAAACTCTAAGTTAGGCTCTTCTGCAACGGTTTTCTCAGAAAAAAAACTAGGAAACATAATATATACACCTTCAGGCCAGTCCGACGAATCCATAGCTGAATCCAGGTGGGCGGCATCAATTGCCAGTTTTGAGGAGGCATATACGCTTGGATGTTTCGATGTAATAGTTTCGCATGTCACCTCTGGAAATTTACTTTACAACGACATCAGATCTTCAGCTTTAGTGCTTTAGTGACAAAATTTAAGCAAAGAGGACTCTTTATACTTTTTTTAATTCTCTCTAGCTTTCAATGGACTTTGCCATCATCATCAGGAGCTGCAATTACAATGATAACAGTAGCAACAGAAGTGTAAAATGAATTTAAATTGAATCAACTTACAGTAGTATGTGAGGATGTTGCTAATTGTTGTTTTCGTATAGGATGAGGGAAACGTCCAGTAACATGGTGAGAGCTGGATAGATGGTACAATGGTTAAAATTATATAAAATATGACAAGACAAGTTAAAGACAGATTAAAAATTTTTTAGAAAACATTAGAGCATTACGTCGTGAAGCCACTTGATGATTGCACAAAATGGTGGTCATGGAATAATGAGTGAGATGAACCTTTGACAGAAGGCCGAAGGTTGTCAATGTCTGTGTTGAAAGATGGAACGAATTGTGGGCGTGTGCCAAAACGTTGCCAAATCACTTCAGATGATGTGATTTTCAGAATGTTATGTAAGAAATTCTTAAACCGACCAATTACACAAGTATCAAAGTTCTTGATAAAGAAAAACACCTTTCCAAACGTTTATTCCTGGAAATGTCCCACATTTTCATGAATAACAACTGTATCAACAAAAGGACAGATATTAAACAACTGAGTGTCATTTACTCATATTTGCTGAACTGCTAAACTTACATATCTCCCCAAATTTCGACTTTTCACAACCATAAATATAATCTGTGTTTTGGCCGATTCCACCAACAAATTTCATTCCACTCAAAATCTAATAATTCTCTTCTCACGATTTATTAATAATTATTAATTTAAAATTCCCATTAATTAAAATATAGTTTATTCAACTGCCTCTGGTCGGTTTAACAATTTCTTACATAACATTCTGAAAATCACATCATCTGAAGTGATTTGGCAACGTTTTGGCACACGCCCACAATTCGTTCCATCTTTCAACACAGACATTGACAACCTTCGGCCTTCTGTCAAAGGTTCATCTCACTCATTATTCCATGACCACCATTTTGTGCAATCATCAAGTGGCTTCACGACGTAATGCTCTAATGTTTTCTAAATAATTTTTAATAAGTCTTTAACTTGTCTTGTCATATTTTATATAATTTTAACCATTGTACCATGTATCCAGCTCTCACCATGTTACTGGACGTTTCCCTCATCCTATACGAAAACAACAATTAGCAACATCCTCACATACTACTGTCAGTTGATTCAATTTAAATTCATTTTACACTTTTGTTGCTACTGTTATCATTGTAATTGCAGCTCCTGATGATGATGGCAAAGTCCATTGAAAGCTAGAGAGAATTAAAAAAAGTATAAAGAGTCCTCTTTGCTTAAATTTTGTCGAAGTACCCAACAAAAGGCGGTAGCTTTAATTTTTCACCTATATCACCTATATATATATATATATATATATATATAACAAAAATAGGAAAATAATGGGCAAAATCCGCAAAAAGTGGATTTGAGCAGAATAGGATAGGTAACCCCGGCGATACGTATTTCTGCTGGTTGGCTTCATCAGGCCCGAAATGAATGCACATATGCAACTACAAAAGTAGAGAAACATGCCCATACATCAGGATACGGGTGTAACCTGAGGAAACAAAGATGGAGAGGAAAAAAAAGACACACGAAGTCCACAACAAGAGCCAACCTACACATTGTAGTATCAAATGGCTAGAAGACCTATTCTGCTCAAATCCACTTTTTGCCCATTATTTTCCTATTTTTGTTATATACCTTTCTCCGCATGATAATTTACTCTTTGTAGATCCTTTGGGCTTGAAGTACCACAGCAAGTGGCTATAACCGGCCGCGTAGTTGTGGTTATTTGTCGCCTTGAAAATTCTAGGTCTTCTAGCCATTTGATACTACAATGTGTAGGTTGGCTCTTGTTGTGGACTTCGTGTGTCTTTTTTTTCCTCTCCATCTTTGTTTCCTCAGGTTACACCCGTATCCGGATGTATGGGCATGTGTCTCTACTTTTGTAGTTGCATATGTGCATTCATTTCGGGCCTGATGAAGCAAACCAGCAGAAATACGTATCGCTCGGGTTACCTATCCTATTCTGCTCCAATGGGACGCCGGTAGCCGAGGACTCTCCGAAGTGAGCGGGCAGGTCTGGTACACGGACGGCTCGGTCACCGAAGAGGGCTCAGGTGCTGGGGTCTCTGGACCTAGAACTAGGCTATCTGTGCCTCTCGGTGAGTACACCACCATTTTCCAGGCGGAAATCTTTGCGATTCTGGCTTGTGTATCTCACATTCTGGAGGAGGGTGGGCCTAGGAGAAGAATAACAATCTTATCCGACAGCCAGGCTGCAATGAAAGCACTAAGTGCATGTAAGATTACTTCGAGTCTTGTATTGCAATGCAGGGAGGCTCTGGATTGCCTCGCAGCGAGGCATCCGGTATCGTTAATATGGGTACCGGGGCACGCTGGGATAAGGGGCAATGAGACGGCGGACACTCTGGCGAAAACAGGATCAGCCAGCAAGCTCGTTGGTCCTGAGCCAGCTCTAGGAGTAACCGCGCATAAAGCTAGGAGGAAAATGGAGACGTGGGTTGCAAGACAACACTCTCAGAAATGGAGAAGTATCTCTAGACATCTCCGCCAGGCACGAGAGCTCATTGAAGGGCCCAGTGCTAAGGATGGACGCTTCTGCCTATCTCTGGGTAGAGCCAACCTAAGGTTGCTGGTGGGACTGTTGTCTGGCCATAACACGTTAAGGCGGCACCTGCACGTGATGGGGGTGGCTGAGGATCCCTTGTGCGAACGCTGCGGAGTAGAAGAAGAGACATCGGCGCACGTTTTGTGTCGCTGTGAAGCTCTGAGCTACTATAGGCAGACTATACTGGGGTCCATTACTTTGGACCCTCAGGACGTAAAGGAGCTTGGACTCAAGGCGATTCTCAACTTCGCTAAAAGGGCGAGGCTTGTGATTTAAGTATTGTAGAGGTGCATAAGGGCCCGCTTAAGCGGCCTATGCACTGGCTCCTTATGGTGGCCGGGATGCCTCTAAAATTCAAGATTCATTCATTCATACACCCGTATCCGGATGTATGGGCATGTGTCTCTACTTTTGTAGTTGCATATGTGCATTCATTTCGGGCCTGATGAAGCAAACCAGCAGAAATACGTATCGCTCGGGTTACCTATCCTATTCTGCTCAAATCCACTTTTTGCGGATTTTGCCCATTATTTTCCTATTTTTGTTATATACCTTTCTCCGCATGATAATTTACTCTTTATATATATATATATATATATTCATCGATTAGTCTGGTGAAATTGTAGCATTTGCATAGCGTTTCGCATAATTGGGCTGAGGTATTGGATGCTGTCGCGTCAAAGTTAATATTAAAATCCCCACATACGAAAGTGGGTTGTCCATGTTTACCCAAATTATCGAATAACTTCTCTGGATTCTCAAGAAAAAAATTAACATTGGCCCAAGGATAGAGGCAAGCTATAACTATTTTTTGAGATATGATTTCAATTTCAACTACTGCATGTTTAAACTTTACAGTTGACCAAACTAAAAAGTATATCACCTCTAATAAATATCGCAACACCACCTCTTCTTAGATTGCTACGAGAAAAGTATTATGCTAACATATAATATTTTGATAAAAACTACTCATTTCGACGCTATCACACCAAGTCTCAGAAAGACATATCACTTGAGGGAAGTTCAATGAATACAGCAGCTCTTCAACTTCCGAATATCGAGGTACCATATTTTAATCCAGACTGGTTGCATCTCAAACTCTTAAGTTAGGCTCTTCTGCAACGGTTTTCTCAGAAAAAAAACTAGGAAACATAATATATACACCTTCAGGCCAGTCCGACGAATCCATAGCTGAATCCAGGTGGGCGGCATCAATTGCCAGTTTTGAGGAGGCATATACGGTTGGATGTTTCGATGTAATAGTTTCGCATGTCACCTCTGGAAATTTACTTTACAACGACATCAGATCTTCAGCTTTAGTGCCGGGCTTTAAGCGAGATGCACGCTTTACGAGGAGTAGCCTTAATGTTACAACTTACTACTTTAGAGCTACCTATAATACCGTTGTTTTGATTCCCCCTGTTAAGAGAGCACCCGACATCGATCTATGCGATATCCGCAATAGTGGTCTTATGACAAGCGTCGTCTGAATCGCATCTAGATGTGGTACTGGAGGCATCAGGCGAACTGCCTGCAACAGCTGTTGTCACCGTTCTGCCGCTCCCTGTTCTATCGACCTTATGCGCTGGATTTGCTTCTATCCGTCACGTAGTTGTCTTCATGCTACTCCCTGGTCTTGTGAGATGACTTCCAACCATTAAAACTTTAGAACGGCTGCGTAGAAAGTTCTAGTTTTGCCGAGAAATGCGGAAGATGCCAGCGATGCTAATTGAAATCGTTAGCTGCGAATGAAAAGCTGGTTAGCAGCAGTAGGACCGGTGACATATCCAGTAGGTCCGTCTGAGTTTCATATTGAGAAATCGCCAAGTTTTAATTTCTATAGGCGGGAGTTGTAACTGTAATACAGGCTAGGACGCATTACCATTTATGCAGGGGGAAGAACTATGCCGATTGTTTACTCGGAAAGTTGGTGTTCGATAATTACAGTAATTTCTAGCCTCGTCACGGTATATTTTTGTGTACTGATCTGGCCAGATAAACAGAAACCTAAATACCGAGGCACCGCGACTACTAGGGGGCACAATTTTCCCACAATCGAGTTTTATTTTTTATCAATCTATTATTGTTGCATAGCCAAATGTCACCCTATTCAGTTTTATTTTCTGGCAACACTGACCATACGTGATATGTCAAATACATTCAACTGCAAGAAAAATTGATTGTGTATTAATTTTACTTGTTCTTTCCCTTCTAACATTTGAGTACCATTCCCTATCTCGCGCGGGGGTGGGGGACTAAAACGCGGTGGGAAAAATATTACTGCTAATAAACAATCGACCGCCAACAGTCTATCAACTCTGTGTAGTACGTAACAAAAATTTTTTATATTTTATTTTTTCTTTTTTGCACATACTAACATGTTGGGACAATTTCTCATTTCCGATTTTCAAAAGCTACAAAGCTTTTTCGTTCTTATCATAACAGTAACGCTGTGTGAAAGCTTCATCCAAATACGAACAGTACTTTAAAAGTTTTTCGTGATGTGCATGTCATGTAATATCCAAAAAACATAATCCCTCATTTTATAAATTTTACGATTACAATACTTTTTTTAGGCCGTTACATTGGTGGTAACATCTTTAAGCGATGTTTCACAGAAAGTGATTCCAATAAATTCCAATTATGCAATGTTCCTTTCAAACAATAAAATTCCCTATACATATCACAACGGGCATAGACCGTAGCGTGCATACATACACAATACACACAAACCGGCCTAGATCTTTAATGAACTCTAAAAAAGTGTGTAATTGTCCGTACCGTATAATTCATTCAGTCATGTGTATTGTGTAATTTTTAAGACATTATTCAATAATAATAAATCGACTTAATTTGTTATGATGTTTAACATAACGTTAGACTAAACCAACAGAGCAAGACGTACGCACCACTGCTATCTTCCACGAGAAATTACCGGTAAGTATTTGGATATCACTCTTAACAACCGACTTTGCGATATCTGACACATAGGTAAGCTAGTTCATAGCGACAACCTTTGACTCTTTGTCGCAGAATTTGGTTCGCCAAAAGTTATTGATTCTCACTTGTCAAGACTTTTGGATGATTCCAACATCTATTCAGGGGTCCCGCACGGGTATTATGTAAAAAACCTATAAAACGTCAAAAAAACCTATAAGATGTCATCTTGCAGACTAGGTAGTTTTTAGGGCGCAAACAGTCATTCCACGTTTGCTTTCTAGGATCGTTGTGAACGTCCATCTATGGAGGAATCACTCAACTAAACTCCACACATTGTTGGTTGCATATGTTTTGTGAAGCCGAGTGATCTGTAGTTTTTATCTCTGAGAAGAAAGTTGATTGAATAGCAAGATCGTATATGGATGATTATGTGTATTTGTCTTCATGTGTATAAAATCAGTTATATTTGTTGTGTGCGAAAATCATTACTGAATATGTTGCGAATGAAGCATATCTATTTGCTGTGCCCGACGGGTTATATATATGTTTGTCCTTTCTGAAAACAGGTTATGTTCAAAGTTATAAATTGCGAAAAACTTTGAGGAGAGTTACGGGAAATCACCACCGCGGTCGCGTTGTGTAATTACTGTTAGCATGTATATGGCTTGTAATTCGACAGTGTGCAGTGAATTTAATTATTTCTTATCTTTCTCATTTTTGAAATTCAGCAAATTTGCATAAGTACGTAATTTCCAGAATGGATACGAAAAAGTTGATGCGCAACTAATTTCTAACTTTGAATCTCAAGTAAGTGTATTTAAGACAAGAATCCAATGGAATTATTATCAACACGTACAACTTACAGCTTAGACCTCCAGTATTGTCACATCTGGAGCAGATTTTACATCACATCAGAGCCAAACATTGATAACTGAAGCCCCATGACGTTTAGGTAACACGTACAACTAAGTGCTAAGTTAACAACTTGTAGAAAAACCTACATAATGTCACAAAAAATACTATAATTTCAAAAAAAATCGACATAACGTCACTTTTCAAGATACGTAATACCCGTCCAGGAGTTGAAGGGGCCCCCGGCCAAAGCGAAATCCGAAGCCCTGCCTTGAGGGAAAATTGAAGAGCGAAAAAGAGAGAGGTGGTACACAGACAGGTTTTTCTAATTGGGAGCCCCAATTAAGATACCTAGGTTATGGTTGAAACATATC
This sequence comes from Acanthoscelides obtectus, assembly GCA_963669975.1. Lineage (NCBI taxonomy): Eukaryota > Metazoa > Arthropoda > Insecta > Coleoptera > Chrysomelidae > Acanthoscelides > Acanthoscelides obtectus. Next base: position 62,777,233 of record CAVLJG010000001.1, read on the forward strand.
CACAACGAAACTGTGTGCAGGTCAAAGGCTTTATCAGGAATGCAATCGACAAGTATAATTTCACAATAGATTGTACGTTTCTATCGCATGATGAAAAAGTAAAAGCAGCTGAAATCTACAAGATTTTATCAGGAAGTTGTATCTCCATCTTCATGGATACCAAGGGATATCGTAGCTTTAATAAAACAGTTCTTCACTTCCGAAGCCCTATTCACCCGCATAATTCAATATCAGTATCGATAAATCGTGGCGAGCACATCAGTGGCGATATTATTTATAGCCCCGAAATAAATAACTGTGTGTAAACGGTTGTCTGGAGTAGACAGGGAGGAGAAAAGAAATATATGGCTTAATAAGAGCCGTTGGATATGCCAAAATCCCAACGAAACGGATAACGTTCCGCTGGTACTTTCTATCTTCAAGTCTCGTTATTATATAAAACTATCCGGCCAGCTTTGAACCAGGGAAAAATATATTGAGGGTGGAACGTTATAGCCAACCACGGGACGAGAACAAGAAAAATCTGGGAAAAATATCACATCTGATCGAGAATGAACGTGTGGGTATGTATCTCCGCAATTAGTTTATTTTGCCCAAAACGACCGTGGACTACAATTTTTTTCTAGAATAATAAAACATCAAACTTTTCTCAAGAGCTAGTGAGTCATCGTTTTTATCTTTTCCTGACTTTATTTGAGGTGGGATTTCAAAATAAATTGCACATTAACGTTGCCACTTTTTCTGCTCTACAAGGTAGCATAATTACAATTTCAATGTGACGTTTCGTCTCTTGTCCGGTCCCATGAACTTTACGTCTATAGACTTTTTAAATCCAAAAACTGTACGAGCCCCTTCCCACTTCAGTTGGCCCACTTCAAGATTTGTACCAAAATATGCCTTTATAAACTAAACATGACGAAACTATTTACTTCTAAAACAATTTATTTTATCAAAAACATTTTAGATACACTCTAGTCGTAAAAAATACATATGTATTTGAAATCACTTAGACCTATAACTAATAGAACATCTGAACAAATAAACAATGTGCGAATAAATGCGCGAAGTTACCAAAGCAACAATTGAAAGATTACCATTGGGTAACATCACCTTTATTTTTTATTACGGCTGAAATTCTTTGGGGCATAGTGTTAACCAAGTTTTGACAAAAATTTGGTGTAAAACAATCCCATATTTCTTGAAGCTTTTGTCTCAGTTCGGTGATTGTACGAACAGGATGTTGTCGTAGAACCTTTTTCATCTCGTGCCACAAAGTTTCAATAGGTGACAGATCTGGACTGCTAGAAACCCATTTCAAAAGTGGTACATTATATTCTTCCATCCAGTTTATAGCCTTTTTTGAGGTATGGCACGCTGCACCATCTTGCTGAAACACAAAATCTTGGCCGGATGTCAAACATTCTTCCATCACTGCTAAAAGCGATTCTTCTAAAATTGCCAAATATTTGTTTGTATCCACATTCTCATCAATAAAATGAAGTTTTCCTACTCCTTTTGATGACATACTGCCCTAGACCATAATGGGTGCTGGAAATTTCACTTTTCAGACAGTCAACATGGAATGCTTCATTTTTTTGCGAATAACTCTACTGCGACTGTCACCAACACAAACTTCGAATCGGGCCTCATCACTCCATTGTATTGCACACCATTGTTGAGGTATCCATTGTCTATGTTCTTTAGCCCATCTAAGCGGATTTTTCTTTTGTAGTCTAGTTAATAGTGGCTTTTCTTTGGCCAAGTTGTGCAACTTTAGGGTTTTTACTTCACTTTTTTTATAAGAAAACTTACCTTGCAAGTGCTAAATCCCAGTTTGTGGGCCTCTCTATGAGTTGTGGACCTCGAACTTCTCCTTCCAACAGCGTCACTCCACAGAGCACTTAATTGTAAATAATTGGCACGCCTGTTTTTCACGATTATTCTTCTTGCTGCTCTTCGGTCGGCATTTGTGATATTACTTTTTTTCACATATCGTGGCTTAATATTAACTGAACCAGTTACGTTATATCTTCTAACAATATTTCTCACACTGTACCGCGATAAGTCTAACAAAGTTGCAATTTCTGAGTTTGCTTTCCCAGAATAAAAAAATTTAATTATGAGTAACCGAATTTTCTCACTAATAACCTTTCCTCTACCCATTTTGAAAACCTTAAATACCCAAAACTATTTTAAACGTATTCTGACAGCTGTGATTAATAAAAACATTTGTCATGGCTTTTATTTTTCACAGCCTCCTATGCGTTATAGACTTATTTTGCATTGAAATGAAAATAGGTTGATATGCTGTAATTGCAACATGTGTTATTTTTATGCTGCACATTTGATTAGGGAGTGACAAAGTTGGTGTTTTCTACTATATATTATCAAAATATTCATTGTTAATATTTTAAACCTATAACACCCTGCTACATTTTTATTATTTGTGTTTGATAAGAAAAAACTAAGATTTCAGTAGTTGGGCCAACTGAAGTGGGAAGGGGCTCGTATATATCACTTATTGACAGTGCCAAACTTTAATTGTAAAAAATATCCTCACAGTTGGCCTTGAAAATCACCGCTTATCACATGTTTATTCTACTGCACCATAAATTAAATATTGCTTGTTTTCAAGAAACTTGTTTAATGGACATTCAGAAAATAGCCGCAGCCGTATAGGTATGATTATTATTATTATTATTGTAATGCAAGATATGTGCGTCGGTTTAGATTTGACAGACTTGAATCGTGTTTATCCCCTTGCAACATCGTCGAAGCTTTTAGTTCCTCTAAAATGTTTCTATCATAAAAAATATGAAAAACTTATGACTATGTTGTTCTTTGTTCCATGATATGGTAGGAAGGAAATTATTTGATAATGCATGACATATTAAACATTTTTGAAATCAGAATTAAAAACTCTATTCATCTGTACAAAAACACCCAATATGGCGTCCATAAGAAAAAGTAAAATTTATGATTTCAAAGGGACGTCATACTGAAATTCTGATCATGCCACCTTATTGAGGAGAATAAGAGTGACAATATCGATATGTAATTTATTTTGAAATCCCAGCTCGAATGAATTCAGGAAAACATAAAATCTCTCCGGAATCACTCTGGGTTACGAAACTTTCGAAGTGATATTTTCTTAGTTACCTAAATGCGCAACGTTGACATCATTTATCCAACCCCATAGCGTTTCCAAGATCTCAATGAGGATCGAATTTGAAGAATTTGATATACTACTCAGTGGCTTTATCCACAACCTCAAACGAGGCTGCAGTTGCTTTGCAATTGCTTTGGTGGAACGGAAAAAGACCACAAAGCAACCGGTGGATCAAGCAGACAACCACATGATAAGTCTGAGTTACATTAAATGTGAAATGTGAACTGGTCGATGACCATCTCATGTTTTAGTACTGCTACATTTGTTTCTATCACTATTCATGTGTATCACATATAACAAACCCACGTCTATTGATGAAATATAGAAATGATATATCTACAATTCTGCTGAATATTTCCAGCAATTTCGAATTTATTACCAATAATAGCTGGGGACGTCAGCATATGGGAAAGCTTTTATCTAAAAATATACATGGGCGAACAGCAGCTATACAAAGATAAAAAATTGCTATTGTAGGACGTGCCAGATATACGAATCGAATTGTATTTTATGACACAAGGCTAATACAAAGCGTAAAATTTGCTGAATGAAAACGGCCAATATTAGAATTTTGGATATTTGGATTAGTCTATGATGATGCAGCGGATAGAAGGTAAACATTATACGTACGTATAATAAATAATACATTGATGGGCAAATTCCGCAAAAAGAAGGAAAGTGAATTCGAGCAGAAAGTAGGATAGGTATCTTCGGGCCTGATGAAGCCAACCAGCAGAAATACGTATCGCTCGGGTTACCTATCCTATTTTCTGCTCGAAATTTGCCCATTATTTTTCTTGTTACATACCTTTTTACGCATGATACTTTTCTCTTTAGATATATATACGAGTATATAACAAGTAGGAAAATAATGGGCAAAATCCGCAAAAAGGAGGAAAGTGGATTCGAGCAGAAAATAGGATAGGTAACCCGAGCGATACGTATTTCTGCTGGTTGGCTTCATCAGGCCCGAAATGAATGCACATATGAAACTACAAGAGTAGATACACATGCCCACACATCCGGATACGGGTGTAACCTGAGGAAACGAATTTGGAGGGGGAAAAACGACACACGAAGTCCACAACAAGAGCCAACCTACACATTGTAGTATAAAATGGCTATACGACCTCGAATTTTCAAGGAGACGTCTAACCACAACCACGCGGCCGGTTATAGCCACTTGCTGTGGTACTTCAAGCCCAAAGGATCTACAAAGAGAATATGATCATGCGGAGAAAGGTATATAACAACAAGTAGGAAAATAATGGGCAAAATCCGCAAAAAGGAGGAAAGTGGATTCGAGCAGAAAATAGGATAGGAGCCAGAATGTGTGCATGTTGCATGCACACGTGTTCCCTCGCCAGAGTCCGTGTGGCGTCCCCCCTTTCCCATGTATCCCCCTATAGCCCCACGATACCCAATGGGTGCTTAGGCCTTAGGCCTTCGTGGTAGCTGGAGTACAAAAAAAAAAGTTAGTTTTTTGCCAAGGACCAGTGATGGGCGCATTGTCTAAAGTCGTGTGTAAAATACCCCATTGTCTATGTATGGAGGCTTGTACAGTGCAACATGACGGTAAACCCCGCAGGCAATTCGATTGAATAAACTCCAGTCCATAATAAAGCCTTTATTGACACCATCTTTTATGTATGTCACTCTAGCTGTAGCGCTGAGTCCTGTAGCCTTTTGTCATACTCTTCGTGAAGATGAATTCCCTATTGTTATCACTTTAACGGATGTACAAACTGTAATTACCTCCCATTATTTCTACTTGCCTTGATTTCTTTATTTTGAAAATAATCCCTCCGAAAAGTACTAAAGGGCATTATAAAGTGTACTTCTTTTGTATATCTGAATCGCATAGATTTTCAGAACAGGTGGAGTGAGTTATTTTAATTATTAGGATCTTTGTGGTAGCTTGCGTCGTGAAAAATAAGCTAGGTATTACAGCATGATTCCAAAATAAATGATAAAATACTTCCTTCATTTTTTAACGAGTCAAGTCAGAGAGTTGAAATTCGGTATGAGAAATAATAATAACAATAATAATAATAATAATAAGGAGAGAGGATAGAGGAGCATGGCTTGTCTACGCAGTTGACCTTCTCATTTTTAAGGTCTAGCGGGTTAAAGTCTGATACTGAGGGATTCATTATGGCTTGCCAAGATGATGTATTTAATACCTTGTTATACCGTTGTAGGGTTATGGGTACGGATGTACCCGATGCCTTCTGCAGAACATGTCGACAGGCGCCAGGGCGCTTATGCATCTCTTGTCAGCGTGTAAAGTATACGCTGGCACTGCTTACGTCTATCGGCACAACGCTGCTCTGCGAGTGCTATATTACCATTTGAAACACTTCTATGGTATAGCTGAAATATCTGTGATGGCCTATACTCGAGGGGATATTGAGTCGGTTGTTATACTCCAGGCGATATTGGAATTGCTCGTTTCCCACTGTCGAGCTAGTGCAGGCGAATAAGCCCGACATAGTCCTTCTCAACCACGAACGGAAGGCGATGTTCGTTATTCAATTTTCGGCTACGGCCGAAGTGAAGATCGTCTCGAAGGAGGAGGAAAAAGGGACCAAATATCAGAAGCTCCTCAATCAGCTTCGCAGGCTCTGGCTACATACTGTCAGCCTGTGAGTCTTGGTCATTGGATCGTTAAGTGGGATGAGAAATACACTGCTAGATGCAATTGAATCCAAACCGGTATGTCGATCATCGGCAAGCATCTTAAGCGGAAGAATGCAGAAAGCGGCCATCATCGGCTCCCTCCATCTACTTAGGGCACACGATTTGCGGACAACTAGTTGCCTACCTCACGGTGGCTAGTTCTTAGTGGAACAGCAGCTTGGTGTGCCGGACCCTAGGTTGTCTATTTTACTATTTTTTTCTCAATAATATTAATAAAGTCACTTTATTAGTAACCCTTCACATCATGGCGAAGCTTAGCTTGATGGCTACTCTTCCGCTTAACCATAATATAGACGAACCATGGAGAGATCTCTAACAGCTGTTTTCTAACAGACTTTTTTAATTAGGCTTGTAAACGTTTTTGTTGATGGACGTACTGAGTGAATTGTATAACTGAACGGCATTGCATGTAAAATATATTTGAAACAACGAAGTCCGGTGAGGAGGAATATCGAACTTGTTATTTGTGTACAAAAAATAACATTAAACACTCAAAAAAGATTTCAAATTGATGCATAGAGCATAAATACTATATTTCTATGTGAAGGTGACTCCTGAAAATTCAGAGGTGGCGGCCAGTCATAACAAACGATAAGGTTCCCCCACACCGACGCGATACAGCGATAGCGGCAGCGTCAGCGTTAAAAATCGCATTTAGGGCGATAGCTGCACGTTCACACGGTCGCGGTACGGCAGTATTTTTATCTGCGCGATATTCTCGAACGGTTTTTGATTTCTCAGACAATATGACTTCTGATGAAGAATAACTATTATTATTGGCATTAGCAGAAGACAAAGGGCGAACAAGGTAAGTATTTCGATGATAATCATTAGTTAATAATAATTAATAATTGTGTTTAAGGAAAAAGAAGGATATATGGAGAATATCATACTTTAATGCCCGAATTACGTAGAGATTCACAACGTTTTTACATATACTTTCGAATGACTCCCGATTGTTTTGATGAAATCTTATGTTTAATGAGATCCCACACTTTACCTTTTTTCCTGCAAGTTTTATAGTCTTCGTGACATAAATCTTACCATATTGGGTACTTCTTAACTTGTTCAATTAATTTCACCGTTGTGGACATCGTGAAAAACGTGGCGTTATACGATACGAACCGCGTCAGCAGCGTTTCTGAAATGAATGCATGGACTGCGGTGCGATTATCGCTATCGCCTCACCGCGTCGGTGTGGGGGATCCTTTATGCGCGAGCACGATCGTGTAGACGTGTAGAGGGCATTCTGGGCTGTATAGTACGTAGCTGTACTCGCCGTTCATCGTCTATGATCGCCTTCGACCCGTGAATTGTCGGTTTTTCGGACACGCATCAAACAGAATCGCCGGGTTATCTTGAGACTTGCCAAACTACTACGAACGCTCTTATGGATGCTTGCACGGTGATCGTGTCTATCATAAACCATCAACCATCATCGCCGGTAGTGAAGGGCAGGCATATAATGCTCATAAGTCCTACAGATAGAGACGTTTATATTCGGCTGTTATAAACTGTTTATTAAATAAATATAAAAAATCCAAAATGACCGCCGCCAGCCGCTATCTCGAAATTTTCAAGCGTATGCTAAAATATAATATTCATCCCCACAAATGCCTTTACACTCTAGAGCTGTAAAGTTATTTTATTATGTTGAACATAATGAGGCAGTCACGGGCACTGTCTTTATTTATTCAGTGCCAGGTGACTCCGCAACCAGTACTCACACGGTAGTATTTATTTTTATTTTTAATTATGCCCAAGAGCTACTCTAAATTTTTGATTTTCTGCAGTCGTATGTATCTCGTGGGCCTACCTAATTGAGATATTTCCTCCCCATCCCTGGCAGCAGGGGATGTTGAGATTGGAGATCTCAACTAATTTCGTTATTTCGTGATTTTTATTTACCAACAAGGAAGACATGAAAAACCGGATTCGTTATGCAATACGCAACATACCCAACATACCTAGAGCTGAGATTGAAGCTGCAGTTTTGTCTACCGATGAGAGAGGCTTCAGGAAGGCATAGAGAGTGAGGTTAGCATTTTGAGCATTTACGGGGGCATTAAAAACCTTTCTTTTGAATCGGACCTTTTTAGGGCCATAACTTAAATAAAAATTAGTGTGAAAAATCAAAATGCAAGGGATTTCGGTATAACATCCTTTTTTGGCCTATATTTTAGGTTATGATCAAGATATCGAGATGAGATTTTTGCGAGCTTGTTTAGACACCATTTAACTACTTTTTTATAAAAAAATCTTTCTAATGCATTCCATTTTTTTGATAAAATTAACCATTTCTGACGGAATGTCGAAAAAATCCCTCTAGCGGCCACATGTGAAACTAATAAAACTTCAAATATTTTAACATCTGTAGCCCAAGAATAGCTGTATTCAACTAGCCCTACTTTGTTAAAATCAACTCAGCCATTTCGGAGATACAGGATGTTTTTTTGAGGAAATCTTTGAATACACTTCACCACTTTATTTTTAGAGATACAACAAGAATTGTCGAACCAAAAAAGTTCACATTATCCTCGACCTTAAATATCAGGTATTCTTTCGTTAAGTTAATATAGCGGAATTCACAGAATCATCATTTTTTTAGATTTAGGATTGCATATTTTCCAGGTTGGTTTTGTGTTATTTTTTTACCTCTCTATCTTTGTTTCCTCAGGTTACACCCGTAACCGGATATATGTGTGTACCTATCCTATCTTCTGCTCGAATCCACTCCTCTTCTTTTTGCGGATTTTGCCCATTATTTTGCTATTTTTTGTTATATATATGTGAGCAGTAGTCATTGCCAAAGCCAACGACCAGTTGGGCATAAAATGCAATTAATTGTTAATTGGGAAATTGGCAGGAATAAATGACACTAAGCTGCGTAACATCAGCCTTTTTACTCATGCAATGATCTGTCATGAAAATGTGGAACATTTCTAAAAATAAACGTTTTGAGAGTCTTTTTTAATTTAATTTAATTAATGAAGATAAAGCTAGTGTGGCTGATTCAACAGAAGCCACAATAGGTCTTACTGACAGTACAGGTTTGTGTATATTGGGAAGAGCATAAAATTTAGGAGATACAGAATTATAAGTGATTAAGGACTTCTTTTGGTCCTGGTTGATTTGCCCAGTGCTGAGTAGATTGTTATCAATGTCATTGCAACCTTTCTCTACTTTAGATGTCTTTATTGATAACCTTGTAAGAGGGATCATTATCAATCAAATTATTACATAGGTCAAAATATTGTTGTCTTAACATAATTACGGTAACATTGCCTTTGTCTGATTTTGTAACAATTAACTCGGGATGATCCTTAATAAATTTCCTTGTTTTATTTAACAGATTGTGGTAGAAAGCCATGGCTGATGTTGATTCTATATCTTCTTCCATTAGTGATGACACAGAAAGGAACATTGCGATAACTCGTTCTACCAGTATTATCACAAATTACATTCATAACAGCAGCATCAACAAAAAACACATAAAATGTTGAGCAGCTTAGTGTCATTTATTCCTACCTGTTGAATTGCCAAAAGCTAGAACGGCTACATATCCAAATCGAACCAACATCGTCCCAAAATTAGAATACATTTCCAATTGCTATCCTGGTAATTGAAATTTCTCACTCACAATCTTCAATACAAACTCACATAACCCATTTTTTCAAGTGTGTATCACTATCTCACATTCGTACACTCATATGAACTACACATTTTTACAAAACAAATTAATTCAGCATTTTAGTAATTTGGGTGGAGGTTTACCGAGCGTCCCTCGTATACTTCATACCCAAATTGGACAATGAGGTTTACAGTTCCACGTTCCGTCGCGACAATCACTTGTCATCTGTCGACGCATTATCTTTCCGTTCCGTCCCCCACTCCACGTTTAGCGGAAGTAGGAGGTTAGAGACTGCATTCCGATTGTTTCCCTAAAATGTCTTCTCATGTTTAATAATTTTTAATATGTTCGGGTGTATTGATATTTTTAACATGTAACGCAGCTATCTGTCGTTATCAACAAGCCCAATGTCTCCATCCTTTTATTTTTATATTTATAACAAGTTCTATCTTCTCTACGTTCGTTTTGAAACACCTTGTGGCTGCAACCTCAACGACGAGTAAGTTGTTTGACAATTTAAGTCGGTCCTGTATTCTTTGCTAGCATCATAATTGTGTTTTCAGAATCCTGATGGAGGCTCCATAGAGAATGCCGAAGGCTTGATTTTATCGTCAAACGAGTCAACTTAAGCCAAAAAATTTGCCAATTTCCCAATTAACAATTAATTGTATATATATATATATATATAAATTTTCATGACAGACAATTGTATGAACAAAAAGGCTGATGTCAAGCAACTTAGTGTCATCTATTCAATTTGCTAAATTGAGAAAAGTTGGAACGATTACGTATATCTCCCGATATTGATTTATCACAATAACAAGTATATGTATAACAATAGATAAATTCAACAAGTTTTCGAAAAAACAATTAATGGAGCTTGAATGTTTGGGGAGGAGTTATTGACAGACAAGTTATCTTGCCTTTCTTTTTCGACAACAGATTAACAGGTAAAGAATACTTGAATTTTTTGATCGAGCATTTGCCTTTGCTTTTGGAGGATGTCAACCTGCCAACTCGGATGCATATGTACTTCCAACATGACCTCGCATCTGCGCATTATCATAATCGTGTGCGTAACTATTTGGACATCTGGAGTAACAATCGTTGGATAGATTGAGATGGGCCTATATCTTGGCCTCCTAGATCACCAGATATCACACCGATGGACACTGAGTAGTGATATTTGTTTGTTTATGTTGTTGTTATAGTTGTTTTTCTCTTGAAGGCTGATTTATACTGTTCTGCTTGTTGTTAGTAATTTTTACGACAAATCTGTACTTTTAGTGGCAATATGGAACTAGCTCACTGTTTTTTTTTTTTAATTTTGGTGTTTGTTTTGCTCGGTTGTTTTTTATTTAGTTTTTTCGTTTCGTTAATATGTTCACCCGTTCGCGCTTATGTCATCTTTGCTCCCTTCTTGGTCATTAACATGAATGGCCGGGCAAAGTCGTTAAAATGAAAATATTAACAACATTGCCAGCCCTCAGAGGGCATTCATGTCGATCCCCTCTTATCGTCATTGCACGAAACATATGTATAAACTCAACTTCAAAAAGGGCCCCCCTCCCAACTTTATTCCAGGTTAAGTAGGGCCAAGTTAGCGAGCTGAACTTTATCTAATGAAGAAAGCTTCAAGATGGCGGCTGGGAAATGAACGATAGCTCATTGCAGCGATGCCTTGCTGAGCGTTGCCGTTCATATGCGGAATTGCCAGTAGGGCAGTAACTACCATTAGGACAGGAAAAGAATGTCTACGGACTAATTGTATGGGCCTGTTTGACTGACTTATTCCGTTTAATTTATCTGTTATACATGTTCGTAACTAACTCCTTATAGGATTTAAATTGCGCTGAACCTAATCCTTTACGAACTCATGACGGCGTTGCGTGGAAAGTGCAGTGTCAACCTACTTGATGCCATTTTTAATCACGTTGTCCCTGATGTATAATTAAATTTCCATTGTGTTTAATTCGTAATTAGAAAATGTGATGTTATCAGTATTATGCTACTATGAATCGTATGACTGATCAACATATTCCCCAAGATGACCAGCCGTATGCTCTATTTAGACGTTCACTCACAATTTCCAACATCTCAACCGCTCTATCAAGCAGGATCGTAGTAATTTCCTTATAAGTAACATAAATAGATTCATTTTCCTGTTAAAGATAACCCCTCAACCTCCATGCAATGATTTCTATGATTCCGTACTCTCGATGACGGAAAACGAAATCCCATAACATGCGGCTACAATCCGAGAGGTGGCACCGCCGCTACCTAAAGACGGTGGCCGGCGGGTATAAGTTGTCACCACCAGTGGTTGGTCGTGGTACGAATTCCTTTCAATTGGATTGAGTAGGTATCTTCTGGTGTAATATGTTAACCAACGAATGCATGCATGAGACTACCAGGAAAATATACCTATAATACAAATATAACAAAAAATAACAGATAACCTAGGTCGAATCCAAAGTAAAAATGGAGAGTGCCCTCTTACCTCGATTGCACACGTGTTTTCCATCGTTAAGAGCGGCAGCAGCATTACACAGCTCTAACAAGGCGAGACTGGTCGGGTTCCTACTCGTTATAATTTTAATGAATATAATTAGAAACTGCGTAACATGAGCTTGGAACGGTATGTGTGACTTGCACCTAACAATCTTCCAGGGACTGTATTTCTTAGGAGTACCTATTGGGAAATAGTAGTGGAGTAATATAGTGCAGACAATGGTAAAACTGAATATGCAAAATATGTATATATAAGATCCTCATTTGTCAATAAACTTCATTCAGCTCACAAGTATAAGCCGAATTTTGTCATGGAACCTTTTCTAGATCTTCTCAAAAATATTGTAGATTGTAGATGTTCTTGCTTGTGAAAACTCCTTTTTCATGTGATTGTATAGTACAGTTTGCTGTACAAGTTCCACAGTAGACATGGGAGAAATAGTAGCGCATTTTGTAAAACTAATACACTATTTGCTTTTTTCTTTGTTACTTCATTATTTTCTTTTCTCATTATTATGAGAATATAATTTACGATGACTGCATTTGTACTTCTTTGAGGAATACCTCTAGAGAAAGTCAACAGTCACAGTCAAAGGCTCCTTATAATATATCATGCCTAAAAATCAGTTAGCTGGCTTGTTTAATTTGCCAGAGCCGGGCTAACCCTAATGCAATATAGTTCATTTTTTAACCCTGTATGTATAATATCTTTGGAAAATATCATCATTTATCTGAAAAAAATTTTTTGAGATAACAGTTTTATCCCAATACTATTTTATGTGCCTTTTTGATAACAGATACTATTTTGCGACAGAATAAGCCTAATGAAATTCCAGGGTGTAGACTAATCGCTAAAACTGCAAGTGTGTAAAACAATCGCACAAGTGCGATCTATGTATTCGATGAGGCTTAGTATATAGGTAGGACAACGAATGAAAGGAAAGAAAAGCATCCTCTATCGGAGGTACAAGGTCTATCCAAATACAATCGCACAAGTGCCATTTGTTACCACTGCGATAGTTAGTTTACAACAGTGTGTAGACCATCATCTACTATATCGCCTGAATCGATGCCGTCAAGCGGTCACAACGATTACCCTACTTTCGACGTCAACTGAGACACCTTTACCAACAGTGGTCAATTCTGGTATTAGATGGGACTATAGTATTTGGATAGATCTGATGCCTCCTGCTTTCGTTCGTTGTCTTACCTAGAGACCAAGCCTAGACCGTGCTGACGATTACCAATAAGCATGAAACAGCTGTACCCATGTAGCCTAATTTGATTCACCCCTGAATATACTCCTCCCAGGGCATACGAAGCTGCACCCAACTAGCAAAGTGGTGCTATAAGTTTTTGGAAAAGGAACTGTTCAGTCGTAAAAGCTCTCTTTGGTTGTTGACTGCTGGCTTAATGTTGTGTGGAATGCAAATTTGTTTTCAGCAGCATATTTGTTCTAAAATAAGGTGTCAAAAACATTCTTACAGAATAGTTATACAACATCTTATAAGATAATTTTTGAACTGTTCCATAAACGTTTATCCAACTATTTTTTACTGCATATTGCTCCCAACCGTTGTTTAGTAACTGTTGTTAAAGGCTGCTGTCATCTTTTTAGGTTAAATGCGATAACCAATATTTCAAGACAATATTAGTTTTAAATGTACTATCAACTTCGCAAACAGAAGATATAGATCTGGTAGAAACTCCGAGTAAAAGCACTTGACTCTATGCGTATTTCATTTCAGAGATTTGCTGAATAACACCTGCAGAGAATACCAACATGTTCTAATACACCAAACACAATACGAGGGATTGTTTTCCGAGGTATTCTCCACGAAGATTAATACACGTCTGCATGCGCTCGAACCAATTTTCGAAGCACTTATTCCACTCGTTTGCTGGCAGATCCAAAACGGCATTATTGAATGCGTTAACTGCTTCTTCTGGTGACTGGAACCTTTGACCACGCAGTCTGTTTTTAATTTTCGGGAAAGTAAAGAAATCGTTAGGACTTAGATCGGGACTATATGGAGGATGGTCTAATAATTCCACGCTTTCTTCCGTTAAATGCTGCCTTGTTTTTTGGGCTTGCATTGTCTTGGTGGAGGATGATTCTTCTTTCGGGGTTGATTTTACGAAGCTCAGTGATGACTTTTGGCAAACAAATGGTGGTATACCAACCCGCAGTAACAGTTCTTTGCTCATTAAGAGGAATTGTTGCAATATGATCCGCTTTTGACACAAATGTCACGACCATCTTTTTCGAAACACTTCGAGAACGGATGACTTTTGTTGGCTTTTGTTCACCTTGGAACACCCAAACAGCCCACTGTCGTTTATTTTCTGGTTCAGAACAGTAAATCCACGATTCATCACCACTAACAATGCTGTACACATTTTTTGAGTTTCCGGAATTGAAACGGTCAAGCGTTTTTTGACACCAATTAACCCTGGCTGCTTTCTGCTCGTCAGTCAACAGGTGGGGTATCCAACGAGAAACTAATTTTCTTACTCCTAATTCATCATGTAAATTTTTTTGAATTGAGGTCTTTGAGATCTTCAAGGACGCCTCAATCTCACGATATGTCAGATGTCTATCTTCAATGATGAGTTTGCGCACAGCATCGATATTTTCCTGGTTGACTGCCGTTTTTGGTGCACCTACCCTGGGATCGTCGCTAAGACTCACCCGTCCAGGTTTGAATTCTCCATACCAACGGGAAATTGTCGACTGATGTGGCGCTTCGTTGCCGAAAACCGACAGTAACTCAGCAAGGCATTCTTGTTGCGATAATTGTATCTGAAGGTTGTAATAAATGATGGCGCGAAAATGTTCTCGGTTGAGTTCCATTTTTCTAATGGTTTGGTGACACTTAAAAATTCACTGTAGTGAGAACACTGCACGTATTGTTGTGAAACTTTGAATTTAAGTTTACTAAAGAGTGAGGTTAAGATTTAGTACTGACGTTCGATCCGCGCGAACTACTATGATTCTATATGCAAAACTTGACGTCCCTCGTATGCACGATGCCATGATTACACATAACCGCCCGCCATATTGGGTAATATATGTATATTCCTCAATTGAAAATCAAATAATTCTGTTTTAGTCCGATATTACAGATATAAAGTGATAAACATTAGTGTAATTGTGTCTAAATATCGGATTTGTGGAAGTTTTAATGCAAACAAGTTCAGATTTATAAGACATATTTATAGTATATATATCATTATTAAAATATCAATCAAATCCGAAGCCCGTAGAAATTGCGTTCCTACTTTGTAGGATGGTCACAATAAAATTTGCTGTGCAAGTCTTTCAATATCCCTATATGGCGGTGAAGAAGTTTATTATATCTATACCTGTGTATGAAATTCACAATGGCCGATACGTAAGTAAACGCCCAACCAGCAAAGTAGTGCTATAAGCTTTTGGTAAAAAAACCGTTCAGCCATAAAAGCTCCCTATTGTTGTTGCCTGGAATACAAATTTGCTTTCTGCAACAAATTTGCTTTAAAATGAGGTGTTTTTAACTGTTGCATAAACGTTTATACAACTATTTTATACGGCATATTTGCACGTTAGTCAAAATGGTTGTGTTGTTGAATCCATGGTAACGTTTATACAACAAACCCGAGCCTTGTTGTTTTGGTGTGCACATTTACTACTTTAGCCAACAAATTGCTCCCAACGGAAGCACTTATACGACTGTTATTTAGTAACTGTTAAAGGCTGTACATATGCAACAATATTACAACTTTTGTAGTACAAAATTGCTGTGCTCGGCATACATTTGTTGGTAAA
Organism: Acanthoscelides obtectus; assembly: GCA_963669975.1. Classification (NCBI taxonomy): domain Eukaryota; kingdom Metazoa; phylum Arthropoda; class Insecta; order Coleoptera; family Chrysomelidae; genus Acanthoscelides; species Acanthoscelides obtectus. Next base: position 62,793,052 of record CAVLJG010000001.1, read on the forward strand.
CAACTTCACCATAACCTAACTTTCTGCTGTCATATTTTTGTTAAAATGCCATAACCAATGTTTTAAGACAAACAACGCATGCATATTGGTTCAAAAGGTTTTATCAACTGTTCAAACAGAAGATATAGATCTGGTACAAATTCTGGGTAAATCATTCGACTCTGTCGGTATTTTATTTCAGACATTTGTCAAATTGTTGTATACCAACACCAAAATATTCTAATAAACCAAAGACAACATGGACGATGCCATGATTATACACAACCACTCGCCATATTAGGCAAAATTTATTTCTCTATTTAATATTAAATAATTATGTTTCAGTTCGAAATTACAGATACAACGTGATAAACATCAGTGTAATTGTGTCTAAATATAGGATTTGTGGAAGATTTAACGCAAATAAGTTCAGTTTTCCATCTTAAAAATCTAGACATACTTTTGACGATTATTAAAATATGTATCAAATACGAAGCCCGTAGAAATTGCGTAACTACTTTGCACGATAATCTCAATAAAATTTGCTGCGCAAGTAATTCATTAGTCCTATACCACAGTGTAGAAGTTTATCATATACCTGTGTATGAAATTCGCAATGGCCGATATGTAAGTAAACCTGATTACTGTAATGTGTTAATTATATATTCTTCACTACGTCTATACATTACATAAGAAATAGTTTGGTTGCAATAAAGTAGAATCACGTTACAGAATAGTTGTATAGTTGACAAAAACTGAATCTTGCACTGACGCAAATGTCCTATAGCGGCTGCAAGAGGCTTACACTTTTGTTGTATAACTGTTACCTGCAGCCCTTATACAACCTCGTAAATGACTGAAGTGTCCTATTAGGTGTGCCCATTCCGCTTGTATAGCTGTTCTAAGAGGGTTTTTCCTATGTTCTTACAGTATACTGTGCTGTTTAAGGTATACTGTATAATCATTCTTGCAACTCTAATAGGAGTGATAATTGTTAGTTGGGCAATATATGACTGTAATGTGTTAGTTATGTATTCTCCACTTCGCCTATACAATATACAGGGTTACAGGAAAAGTCGTGCTAGATCCGTTAAGGGCGTGTAGTACCCATCATTTCTGACTTATTTCATTATGAAACACCCTACCCTAAACTTAACCCTTTTCGAGATATTCAACTTTTAATGTTTTTATTGAAAATTGCCGATTTTTAGGCTACTAAATGTATTTATTTTTATTTTGTGTGTTATTATTACTATTATTGCATTTTAACATGTGTAATAAGATGCTTTAGGACGTCAATCATTAAAATAGTCCATAAGTTAATTGAATAGGCCGTAGTAGATAAGTGAATGTTAAGAAATTGAAAAAAATATCAGAAAGTTTATTTTTCTCTAAGGGATATCTAAAAAAAATATTATGGCAATTGTTCGGCAGATGTGTTTTAAAATATCTATGTTTTATCAGCTATCTAACGAGGTATAACAATCTAGGATTTTATTTAAATGCATTGAAAAAACTTAGTTTCATAGGCGACAGTGGAGAAGAAAATTGATACTTAGCCCTAAAAAGTAAAATAAAACAATAGGTAAGCATGAAATATCATTTATTAAATCAGGTTTTCACACAACTTTTTCTTACTCTACAGTTCATGTTCAACATGGCTGCCTCTGTTTCTAATAAATTGTCGCATCCTTCTACGGAGACCAGTCTTTACAACTGCAGTGGTCAACGTTGTCCTTAGTTGATTTGCTGCATCGACAATCCTTTCTCTTAATTCTTCCACAGACGAAACTGGATTTGGCTCGCTGTAGACAAGACTTTTCATGCACCCCCACACATGAAAATCCATGGGGGTTAGGTCCGGACTTCTTGCTGGCCATGGCAACGGCCCACCTCGTCCTATCCATTTGTTTGGATAATTTGTGTCCAGCCAGTCTCTGACACTTCTCCTGAAATGGGCAGGGCAGCCATCATGTTGGAACCACATGTCCCTTCTCAAGTTGAGTGGCAGATCATCCAGCAAATCTCTGAAGTCTCCTCTCAAGAAGTTTTCGTAATTTTCCCCATTTAGATTGTCCGGGAGAAAGTAAGGTCCAATCAAATGGTTGGAGATAATGCCCATCCACACATTCACGCTGAATCTTCGTTGGGACCTCGCCACTCTTTTCTTATTGGGATTCCTTAGTACTTTTGGGGCCCAGTAATGGGCGTTGTGATAGTTAGTTATGCCATCGTTATCAAATTTGGATTCATCTGTCCATAAGATATTTCTTAGAAAATCTGGGTCTTCTACGTCAGCATTTAGCATAAATCTGCTGAAGTCCAACCTTCTCGCGGGGTCTCCTTCTTCAATAGTGTGTACCGGCGTGTAATGATACGGGTATAGGCCAGCAGTATGCACTGTAAACCACACTCTCCATTGCGAAAGTCCCAGATCACGGGCAACACGATTAGTGGAAACGGCCACATCCGGCACTCGACGACCGGGGAAGCGAGTTCTGTATTCGTTGCGAGCTTGCGCAGATACACAATCGCAGTATCCGTAACAAATAAGCATATCAGCATATTCCTCAGGTGTGTAGGACGTCATCTTCAACACTTCCGTATCACAAGTACAAATCAGAGTCCAGTGAACAAGCACAGTATTCACAAATCAGAAGAAATAGTCCAGAATCGTAGCCAAGTCGAGGAAAAGAGCAAAACGATATCACATCTACTATGTACGAAGCACAAAAGCAGACTGACAACCAAAACAACATCCCGTGTTGGATTTCCAGCCCTAACCGGTTATTATAATATGTTTTCTTTCATTCGCACCCACATTAAATCGTCATGTCTCGCTCGCACGGTGCGTCTAAACTTGAAGGAGAATAGGCGTGGGAACTGCTACTGGAGCGTCCCAACTACTTTTTTTCTACGAAATGTAATACAAATCCTAGATTGTTATACCTCGTTAGATAGCTGATAAAACATAGATATTTTAAAACACATCTGCCGAACAATTGCCATAATATTTTTTTTAGATATCCCTTCGAGAAAAATAAACTTTCTGATATTTTTTTCAATTTCTTAACATTCACTTATCTACTACGGCCTATTCAATTAACTTATGGACTATTTTAATGATTGACGTCCTAAAGCATCTTATTACACATGTTAAAATGCAATAATAGTAATAATAACACACACAAAATAAAAATAAATACATTTAGTAGCCTAAAAATCGGCAATTTTCAATAAAAACATTAAAAGTTGAATATCTCGAAAAGGGTTAAGTTTAGGGTAGGGTGTTTCATAATGAAATAAGTCAGAAATGATGGGTACTACACGCCCTTAACGGATCTAGCACGACTTTTCCTGTAACCCTGTATAAGAAAAAGTTTGGATTGAATAAAGTAAAATCATGTAACAGAATTATTGTATAGTTGACAAAAATTGAATCTTGCGCTGAAGCAAATGTTCCTGAGCGGCTGCAAGAGGTTTACACTTCCGTTGTATAACTGTCACTGCATCCCTTATAACATACTTATACAACCTCTTAAATGACTGCAGTGTTCTATTAGATGTGCCCATACCGCTTGTATAATAGCTGTTCTAAGAGCGTTTTACCAATGTTCTTGCAACATACAATGCTACCTGTATGTAAGGAATACTGTATAATCGTTCTTGCAAACCTAAAGGGAGTGATAATTTTTAGTTGGGCATGTACCCGCGAGAGATCTAGTGTGAATGGATTACAGGATGCTTATCCATTTCCCATTGCAGACGGCAGCCATGATACAGTGATGCAGATGTGCATGCATTTGCGCCAACCGTTTATAAGAGTTTTTCATATTTGGTGGAATACGGTCTGTCGCTGTCGGGTTGCAGTTATTCTGTGTTCAAATACCTGCACGCTCGAAAGTGATGCAACTGATAATGTCCGAAGCGGCGATGCAATGTACTCACTTTCCGATTTTATGAATGGCTACTTTCCGATGTGGATGCTGTGCATTTCTATTAATACATTGAACATTGTGTTTCTGGTACAGTTGCTAGCCGCCCATATACATTGTCCCTAATAGTACAGTTAGTTCAGTTATAAAAGGTGATTTATTTAGAGGAACTTTTCAAAAGCATAGAAAATAAAAACATTCAACTTATTTACTGTATAGAGGTGGTACAGCATTGGTAGACTTTTATCCTGGATTTTCTTAAATTGCAGTAAATTGGCATTTTCAATATATATATACCTGTTCAAATACTAATTTAATCATAGGAGTGTTACTCATAAAATAATAAATTTTAAAAAACTACTTATGATATTATATATGATAGAGATAAATTTCTAAAATATACACAATTATACACAGTGCCCGAATTTTGACCCACATATCAAAGTTGTAAGTTTAAAATGAAATGCCCTAAATTCTATTGCATAAGGTAAACTAATGCAAAAGAAGAAAATTGAAACATTGGCCGAAAGTTGGCACCCCTTTTTGCAGCACCCTTGATTATTTTCGAATAGTTCTAGTTCTCAGGGGGTTGCGAGAATAGTTCAGCAGTTTTTTTTGCGAAATTTTTAAAAGAAGTTTTAGGGTGCTAGCTTAACTTCGCACCCCTTTAACGTAAAACGTGAGTTCTGAGCTGGGGATTCTCAAGGTAGTAGTTTTTAGCAAGAGTTCTGCAAAATTTCAAAGTTAAAAAGAAATCAGCAGAATATTGCCAGAAAATTCGACAAGTACACGACACTCCAGCACAGTAAGCTTCACACATTCATCCAACAAATGATGTTCAAACTCTGAACTTGGGGATTCTATGAAAAAAAGCTACCCTGTTGGAGAAAATGTGGAGAAATACCTCTGAAATAGCAGAAATTCCCACAAAAGTGATAAATCGCAGAGCTCTAGCATAGCACCCCTTTAGATAGCTCTAATATATTACCCAGTTCGATCAGATATCTCTAGCATCATACCCAGTACAATTTCAAAATCAGAACTCGAGGGTGACATCAGAAAAAAACACCCTTGGTTGGGAAAAGTGACGAGAAATATCTTGGAGACTTCAAAAACTCTCATGAAAGTGAAAAAACGGTGGGTTCTAGCGTAGCGCCCCGTCATACATTCAATATTATATTCTGCACAGTTTCAAAAGCAGAACTCGGGGGTGCCATTAGAAAAAACTATACTTGTTTGGAAAAAACTACGAGATATACATTGAAAACCACAAAAATTCACATAAAAAAGGAAAAAACGCAGGGTTCTAAGGCAGCACCCCCTCAAATATATTTAGCAACATTCTGTACAATTTCAAAAGCAGAACTCAGAGGCATCATTAGAAAAAGCTACCCTTAGTTGAGAACATGTCGAGAAAATCCTTCGAATGTCTAAAAATTCCCCCAAAAGTGAAAAAAGGCAAAGTTCTAGCGCAGCACTGTATTTAGATATCTCCAGTATAATATCCAGTACAATTTCAAAAGCAGAACTCGGAACTCGGGGGTGCCATTAGAAAAAACTACCCTTGGTTGGAAAAAACGACGAGAAATACGATGGAAACCACAAAAGTTAAAAAAACGCAGAGTTCTAACCCAGTACCCCCCTCAAATACTCTGCCTTTTTCACTTTTGTGAGAATTTTTAGACATTCGAAGGTACTTCTCGACATTTTTCCAACCAAGGGTAGTTTTTTCTAATGGCACCGCCGAGTTCTGCTTTTAACATTGTACTGAGTATTATGCTAGAGATATATAAAGGGGGTGATGTGCTAGAACTCCGCGAGTTTTCACTTTTGTGGGCATTTTTAACGTTTTGGAGGTATTTCTCGACATTTTCCCAAACAAGGGTAGTTTTTTCTAATGGCATCACCAACTTCTGGGAATTTTTTGACATTCGAAGGCATTTCTCGACATTTTCCTAACCAAGGGTAGTTTTGTTTTCACTGCAATATACACAATTCGCGTACTCTCTCTTTTCCTACCCTCTTCAGGTAGCTGTCATGTCCTGTGAGGAATTGTGCAGAGCAGATATCTATCCGCACCGCTCCCTTGTCAATCCAAGTTTTAATATCGGGGATCAGCATTCTGGTCCATGCGCCTTGGCCAGTTGCATCCCATCTCTCCTGCCATCTGACCAAGAATGCCTCTCTTTCGTCGCTTGCAGCTTCGCTACCCTTTTCATACAGCGAATATATCTCCGCAGCTTGCAAATCAATTGGTGGGATACCAGCCACCACCAGGAGTGCGTCGGTCGACACCGTCTGTAAGCGCACACCACGCGCATCACTACTTTTCGCTGGCTTCTCGATATCAGCTGTCTATATTTCTTTTTCCTCAAGTCCTTGTTATATATATAGGACGTACAGCATAATCGCATGGTCGTCAGCATACCCTATCAAGCGAATTCCCGGCAGCATCTATAACCGAAGAACCCCACCCCAAAGCAACGGCCCTAGGACGAAGCCCTGCGGCACTCCCATGAAAACCTTGATAACCTGATAGCTAGGGGTATCTAGCTTCTCGAGAGATTCGACGATTTTTTGCCTTTGTGTCGTATTAAAGGTATTCTTAACGTCAAAAGCAACCATAAAGCAAAGCTTCTTACTATTGTAGCTACCGCTATCCGCTGCTTTCGCCAGCTATGCCACTGCACTAAGTGCATCTGTGGTAGACTTTCCGTTTACCGTAATGCAAGGGAGACAGCCCGTTCTTTTCCTCGTCGTATTTTCTCAGCCTACCTTATATCAGTCGTTCTAGAAACTTTCCAAATGAACTAAGCATACATAGAGGTCTATATTTGACTTACCTATCGGTGGCTTCCGGAGGTTTAGGGATGAGTACCAAACCAGCCTCCTTCCACCTCTTCGGAAATACTCCCGTTCTCAAGCATTCACTCATCACATATAGCACGATTTCGGGTGTATGAGCTTTTCTAGTTCCTTTTTGGTATAGTGGTGTTGTTTTTTGTACTCAAGCATCAAGACGTTACTCCTTGTTTCATTTGCTCTATGGTACTTTGTATTTTCTCTTGTTATTCTACGACTGATAGTTAGGCATTCTTTTCTTTTTTGAGCTATTTCGTTATTCCACCAATACTTTGCTTCCTTCACTTTACCATTTTTGTGGACCACGCCGAAGATGGTGTATTGAATATTATGCTGGAGATATCTAAAGTGCTTTCGCGGAAAGTTTTTAAGTTTTGAAGGTATTTCTCGTCATTTTTCCCAACCAAGGGTTATTTTTTCTAACGACACACCCGAGTTATGCTTTATAAATTGTACATAATATTATGCTAAAGGTATTTGAGGAGGATGCTGCGCTATAATTCTGCCTTTTTTCATTTTTGGGTGAATTTTTGACATTCGAAGGTATTTCTCGACATTTTCCGAACCAAGGGTAGTTTTTTCTAAGGGCACCCCCGAGTTCTGCTTTTGAAATTGTACAGAATTTTATGCTAAAGATATTTGAGGGGAGTGCTGCGTTAGAACTCTGCTTCTTTTTACTTTTGAGTGAATTTTTGTGGTTTCGAAGGTATTTCTCGACATTTTCCCAACCAAGGGTAGTTTTTTCTAATGGCACCGCCGAGATATGCTTTTAAAATTGTTCTAGATATTATGCTAGAGGTGTCTAAAGGGGGTGCTGTGCTAGAGCTCTGCGATTTAACACTTTTGTGGGAATTTCTGGTCTTTCGGGGGTATTTCTCCACATTTTCCCCAACCCTATTCATCTGCGGATCTTAAAAGAAAAAATAAATTTAATGCTGGAGGACCAATGACGAAACGTTAAATTCTAATTATGCCATCTTGTAGAGAAGAAAAAGTGGCAATGTTAATGTGCAACATTTAAGCAACTTCGCATCTCTTACAGTCTCCGAGAATGCACTGGTGAAGGTCGAATTTGAAACGCCCTGTATAATAAGTTCACAATCAATGAAAATAAATTAGGGTTACAAAAAAAAGTTTGAATTTTGATTCGAAAATATCAATACTACAAATTGCTTAAAATCCTAGATTTGTCAAAGAACAGTTATAATACAGAGAAATCCAAATACGAGAGAGAAGCGTGCAATAGGTATGTTAGAAAGAGTGCGCCGATGGGAACGAGGTAAGCTGCAACTGCGTCCTTGGCCTCGTCACTCGGGCTACTAGGCAACGTGCCTCTATCTCTTTCCAATATATGCAATGCATGCTTCTCGCGCTTCTCTCTCGTGCACCTTACAACGTAAGTGGTATATGGATTTCTCCATATACAACATTCACTAAAATGCAATTTATTGTTTTAATTGCCAAATATACTTTTAAATCTAAAAAATATAACTCAATTTAATAATAGGCAAATACTTTTGCCTACACTGATTAAACACATTTAATAAATTTAGTTGGGTTCTAATAGTTCTTTAATTTTAAATAAATTGGTATGTGTCAAATAGTTGCATTCACGGTATTTATAAAGCGGAGGTGGGCCACTGTGCAGCGTGATATCCTCCAAAAGCTGACTAAAATGCTCCAAAAGCTGACTAAAATGCTCCAACAAAAAAATCAAGTATTCCGCACCTGGTAATCTGTTCTCGAAGAAGAAAGACCCGATAAATTGTCTGCCAATAATCCCTCCACAAACATGTATGCTCCAGTGGTTCTGGAAATCTATTTGTCTAGACCAGTAGGTGCTTTTCCATCGTATAATAGTGCATGGTATATTTGTTTACAACACATATGCCGCTAAAAGTTGCCTCATCGCTAAAGAGAACTTTATGCAGAAAAATAGCGTCTTACACTCCATTGGAGCTACGGAACTTTGAGAGCGAATACCTTAATGTAAGTATAGGTGATATGATGGAGTCTATAATTGTTAATAATTATTTGGACAGAACTTCTTATATCAATTTCTGCTCCGATTTGCCGTGCAGTTAAATATGGATTGCTTTGCAACTTTAATAGAACCTTCAACTCCTCATTGGTGACTTTTGTACTGTAGTGCACTGATCCATTTGATTCAAAACGTTCTTATAGTGCGGAAAAGGCTTCCGACCTTGGATGCCGCAAATTAGGGTATCGTGGCTTATTAATGCGAGATGCTAGGAAACTATTTCTTTGCGCTTCGCGCAAAACGAACAATTTATGATGATGCGATATTTTGATTAATTACTTCGTTTGATATTAAACTTGTTAATAACTGAAAAAAAGCTGTAAAAACACTAATGTTCCTCATATCAAAAAAGCTCATGAAAAATTGAATCTGAAGATGCAAACATATAGAGGGTGTTGCATCATCAATTTTTTTAAACGTTCATTTAGCATTTTAAGTATACTCGTAAATGAAAATGAAAGTTCGAAAGCTTATTGAATAAGATTAAAGCTGAGGTGTGTAAGTCTTTTTGGTAAAAAATTCATTGCTAAATCGTGGCGGAGTGGCAGGATACCGAGATTGGGAGTTTTTATAAGCAAAACACCTAATAGCTCATCAACTTATTACTAAAACCCCATAGTATGATATATATCCTTAAATTTCTTTGGGATGAAGGCAAAGTTTTGCATAAGTACACCCTTTTAACTTGAACTCCAGAACAGTTAAGGCAATTAACTATGAATAATATATATATATATATAATGTTTTATCTACATACGAAATAAAATTTGAAGCATTCCATTTGAAAAGTTATAACTTTGATATGTGCTTCCAAATACCATGTATGATTTTCATAGGAGAGCTTTGCCCAATAGTAATCATCCATCCTCGCACGCTCGAGCCAGCCCAAATTATAACACAAGGTTAGTGAGATACCCATTTCAAATATATCTGTCAAAAGGTTGATCCATGGTAATATTGTTCATACCTGTTGAGTTTATTTTTTAATAAATATAATATGTTTTACACATACACACACCTAACACGAATACGTAATTCAGCACACATTGTTTATATCTAACTGTTAAAAATGTTTTTCCCATGAACCATGAAATACCTGCATAATTATGCAATTCCTATGGAACAGATATTTTCTTGTCATTAGCCCCGCAATACCATCTGCTATGTTATCAACATATGCGTGTTTGCATGTACAAGAAAATACTGTACATACTCCGAACAAGTACAAATCGTCTTACATCATTAACGCAATAGCTAATTACTAACTGTAAATTCATTCAAATAGCGCCACATCCGTGCCAACAAAATGTTCACACGTTGTGGGGCGTGCAGCTGTGTGTCGTAACCGTACAAGTATGCCAGTTTACATTCATTTGGGATTTTTCATGCTCATATTGTCGGATTTGCCTGATTTAAATTTCTCGCTGGTTTCTTCCTGCGTTTTTCAAAAATAACATTTCATTTTTATCACACTTCATTTTAATTCAATAAAATCTCTATAATGTTATTTGAGCCCTTTGTTCAGAGTTGTGAGGTATAAAAATGTAAGTACGCAAAGCTGTTATATATTTATCGTATAAGAAAAGGAGGCAAACTCAAAATCATAACTGTTTCATTAAGGTCATCCAAAGTGACCCCAATCAGTAGCCAGGCTTCTGACAGACCCTAAGGAAGATCAGAGATGCAGCGGTAACTCATCTGGAGAATGCAATATTTGAAGATCATACCTGTTATAATCTCCACAAATCATAATTCGATAACCAGTGATGATTCGTACTGCTTTTTGTCCTAGTTAGTTTCCATATTTCGTTTTAAACCAGCTATTTTCAGAGCAGCAGGGTTGATTTATACAAAATTACTATAATTTAATTTTAAATCGAAGCTAAGCTGAAGATCAAAAACGGCTAAGATGCAAATCAATTTGCTCATTATTTTGGATTTACCTATTAAGGGAAGCTAGAGTCTATATTGACAACTAATATATATATATATATATATATATATATATATATAGTTGTAGTCACCGTTCTTGGCGCCATATGAAATAGGTAAACAAATCGAGTCTCCGTATCATGGGCGCAGACTGATCTTCAGCGCATCTGCTACTCTGTTGTTGAGCTTACCGAACAACTGGCGTAGGTTGCATGTGTATGTATGAGAGCAATGGAGAAGTTTCGCATAAGTAATGACATACCAGCAAAATTAAAAAATAAAAATAAAAATAAATTATTGATATCGGCCAATAAATGACAGAGAAATTGATACTTAAATGTGGCGTATTATAGCGCGAAATTATTTCTGGCCTTCGTTCGCGTCTGACGTCACACTTCTCTAGTGCCCAGCGTCTCGTCGCGTAGATGTTCGACAGGGTCTGTGCGTTTAGTCATTAGGCCTCTTGTTCACACACGTTTTTTCTGTGTGAAAATTTACGGTTAATTCGCCGTGGGTAGGCACGGTTGTCAGTGTTATGCCTCCACTACACGTCTTCAGATGCGTCGGCGGACGTCGGCAGATGCATCGGCAGGTGAATCCCCACGAGCTGACCACACGTCTGCAGACGTCTGCAGGTCGCTCAGTCTGTGTCAAGCCTCGACAGATGCAACGGACGCAATATTTAAAAAATGGATGTTGAGAAACTGCCGCAGCTATTTATTTGTTTAGTACTTTTAATTACTACTTGAGTGCGTATACTTACAACATTTTTGTTTTTGTGGTACTTATTCTTTGGATTCCACAGGCAGTTTTCTGCTTGATATAGCTCAATAAATTTGAAGGTTTCATCAGTGGTCATATTAGCCATGTTAGCGAAAAAGGTTAAGGTAAAAACCTTAAGAAGCGCGAGTACAGTCTCTTTCCCGATTCCGATAGCACTGATGCGTGCTCATTCGTCGTCAGACGTGTGGTCAGACGTCGGACGCTCGCGCCTTAATCCCTTTGTTGCGTGTCACAAAAACCGACAACAGACGGAAGAGCGCCAGACGCATCTGCCGACGTCCGATACCGCCCACAGTCGAGCAAATACCCCCCTCTACACGTCGGCGGACGCACCCGCAGATGACGTCTGCCGACGCATCTGCCTACGTGTGGAGGAGCCTTTATACGGATCATTATGGGAGCTTGTTGACATTCACGACGGCCGCCGTATTCACCGTACCTAGCCCTCGGCGTGATTTTCATCAGTGTTGTATCACAGACTATGGGCGCTTGTCGACGGTGCCGAACGTATTCACGTTTTTGTCACACAAAATTTTTGGAGCAATTTATCGATTATCGTTTTCTGCATTCTAAAATAACTGTAACACTTGTCTTCATCTTCCTTAAGTTGATTCTTGACAAGTGTATGAAATGCGCTAAATTTCTCCCGTTTTTCTAAAATTGGATGTATCCAAATTCTTTTTTTCTGTTCTCTTTTTTTGAGTTTTCTGTATAATACATAGTATGCAAGGATAATATTTTTCTTATGAGGATTCATGGCGAGGTCGTCTGTAGCTTGCCGGAGAAAAATCTCAACTGAGCCTGGTCCCCTAGCCGTTGTCTCGACCGGTAGCTTTGTCGTGCCATGTACAAGCTTGCACGTTTTGTTAACCGTGCGGGTAACACGTCGTACGATGAAGAAATCTTCCCATATACAAGAGGCCTTAGTCTACACAAAATTCATAAGACACACCTCTGCGCTCGGACACGTGGTTCCCAATTGATAACTATTGAGTACTGCGTAAGTTCATACCATTAAGGAAGCCGGATTTGTAAAAGGGTTAAATGACAATTTGCCCAAAATTGACATTTATGCCGTGATGGAATTCATTTCTTCAAATCCATCATATACAAGCGCGGAAATACAAGGTGTGAAACTTTGGAAGTAAGTATTTATGTCTACTGCTACACTATCACAACTAGCGGCAAAATGTGCGATACCCTACTGAGGTTTTAAACAAATTAGTGTTGATGCTTAATATGAGTACAGATTTGCGAATATGACATGATACTTTTCTAAAATCTCATTAAAGTATAGGGTGTTTCAGAACTAAGGGATCAAACTTCTAGGGGTGTAACAGTAGAAAACATTTGAGTATAGGAACCCATATCCGGAAAAGTGTCACTACGGCCCGAAGACGCGTTAAAATTTAGAAAGACGATTAATTGCCTAAATAGGATTTAATGCATTTAATTTTTGCCTTTTGTACATGATATCATCACAACAATGGTTCAAAACGTCTTCCTCCAACCAGAATACACCGTTCCTGTGGAGACATGTAAAGTCTTTGGTTTACGAAAGTTTGATCCCATAGTTCTGAAACACCTTGCATAATAAGATTGCACATGCACAGACTAAAGAGTCAACCTACTTGACGCCTTTTTAAGGGGGGTAAGTGACACTAGAGTAGCTCACAGCTATTCTCGCTAAGTTGAAATAAGTGACCTGTTATATTAGTTGATAAATATTTCCCCGCCAAATGCCGCGTGTACAGTGAAATGAGCTTGGAAATCATATAATAACATAATCATAAATAAATAGTAAAGTGATATACTCACATCAAAGTGGTGCTCACAGACATATGTTGTTCTTTTTGGTCTAATTAAATCACGCTTCATAAGTTTGCACCATTCCTTCGTTATATATTCATGTGAAGGTACGTAGAAAAATGTTTATTAGGGGTTGTCATTATTGTGCTCGTACATTTTATATATATATAACAACCTTTAATCTTGTTTCGCTCATAACCGATCGCATATTCAGTCAACTGATAAACAAATTGGGGCGGAGACGTCTAGCCTACCATGTGTCCCGCTGTATGTGTGCCTATGCATGTGTTTAGGAGATCGAGTCGGCTCGGGCCCAGGAATCGGCCGCGGGCGTTGCAACTGGATACTGAAGTGTGACGTCACGCGTAGCGTACAGACGGAATAAAAACATTCTCGCGGGGCGCAACTTTGATAGGCTCCAACTTTTTTGTTTTTAGAGATAAATTAATAATTTTTTCACCCTCTTGTTTCATTTTTCATAAACTTTCATTTGAGCTAATATCAAAAAATGGTAAACTTCCATTCCATTCCTGTAGTCTTATTTTGAATCGCCAAAAACCGTGAAAAGAAATATACCACTAAAAGCTGTCTGTCATGATACAAAATGTTGTGCATAATTTAGTACCAAATGCGTTACCGAATTTAGTTCTCAATTTGTTTACAATTTAATTACAATCCTTTCTGTCACGTAAAGAAATTTTTGAAAAAACTATAATACTGTCAACTTCGAACTGCCATTCATTACGTCAAAGTCATACAATTCGCATATGTAGCTGCCCACCAAAAAAAAAGGTAAACAAAACCGTAAAAGAACATGGTATCGAAAATGGATCAGGAAGATGAACTGGGGAATGAACGTGCTCCAGATGCTGAAAAAAGGATCTCTAGTGGAGCACCAACTGGCTTAGAGGCCTAATTGGCTCTAAAGTCATTCTGATTTTATCCAACGCGGCCTATTTGGCGTTTATGTTTTTATAGGTCTTGCTTTTTACAGCATATAAACGATCATATTCCTCAGACTCGTTTAGTAGTTTGTCACACTTCTCATTTGACCACGACATCTTTCAAATTTTTCAATCTACAAGTAGAAATGAATAATCAGGGGAGTTTCGCGAAACTGATAACAACTGATAAAAGTGCTTGAGGTTAGGCTTGTTTTTGTCAACCAACTATCATCTCATCTAATCAACACAACACATCAAGAGAATATCAAGGAGTCAACACAAAACATGTGATTTCTTGTGACGTCAAACATATTATGCTTACTTTGTAATGTTGAGTATCTTTTTCAAAAACCGTACATTTAAAAATTAAATATCTACCAAAACTCGACACCTAGTAAGAATTAATTAATTCTTTAACCAAGATACAGAATATACTTAAAACATAAATGCATTCCTTAATGACAAAAATAAACCCAATTTCTTTTCCGAAAAGCATCAATAGCTTTTCCTTCAAAGATAACTGTATAAAAATGGCAGCATATAACAAGAAAAAGATGCTGAAAGGTACTAAAATTGTTGTTAAAGAGGACCTAACCATTCAGCGTTTAAAAGCCGTGAAAGCAGCTTCAGAAAAGTTCGGGTTTAGAAATGTTTGGACTGTCAACGGAAATGTGTTCGCTAGAACTGATAAGGGGGTAGAGAGAATTCAATCTGACTAAATGTGGCTGTCGTGAATTATTGATTATTTTTTATTTCATTATTCGTATATACTTACTGTAATGCACTTTAAAATTGGTCATCTGAATGTATGTTCTGTTGTTCCTAAATTGAATCGGCTCAGAGAGCATATTTTAGACCATAATTATGGAATTTTTGCAATGTCACAAACTTGGCTTAATTCGACAGTCGAAATGGAGCAATTCAGATCCCTGGATATAATATTGTGAGAGCTGACACAGGGGCAAGGGGCGGAGGCGTTGCTCTTTATATACATGACAGTCTGAAGTTTTCTCTAATAAATACATCTTCTAATATCGAACAGTTATGGGTAATGTCGCAATTTAGTGATGTTTCATATACTGTCGGAGTTGTATACCGTCCTCCTCATTATAACTATAGGAATTTTGTAGACGAGCTAGAAGAATCATTATCTCTGGTCGCCATTCAGACCGATAAAGTGATATGTGTTGGAGATGTGAATATAAATTTCTTGGATACCCAACCTGCTTCTACAAGATATATGCTAGATATGTTAAGTAACGTTAATTTTTATCAAATTTTGAATGAACCAACTCACATCACTCAAATATCCGGCTCATTAATCGATGTTATTATATGCAATGATCTCTCAATAATACACACGTCTAATATCGGTGGGCTGGATTTGACCAATAACGAATTATTTTCATGTCAGGTATACAAGTCTGAGCCTAAAACTGAACCATTCTACTGTACTTATCGTAGTTTTAAGCATTTTAATGAGCTTGAGTTCTACAGTGACCTACAAAAGCTTCCTCTGGTAGATATTTGCTATGCTTCTGACGTCGATGAAAAAATTCTTTTGTTCAACAACATGATCCTTCAGCTATTTGACAAACACATGCCTCTTAAAACATCAAAAATTGGCAAAAATAAGGCACCTTGGCTTAGCAATAACATAAGGAAACTAATGAGAGATAGAGATAAAGCTAGGTCAAAATTCCGGAAGAATCCTTCTGCGCAGAATGGTGTGGCTTACAAAAAGCTCAAAAACAAAACTAATCATACCATATTACAAGAAAAAAAGAAATATTTCTCACAATTGGCTCAGAATAGAAACAGTAAAGTCATATGGAAAAAACTAAGATCATCAGATATAAAATCAAAACAGCTCTAATAACTCCAATCCCTAAGGGTAAAGATGTCAAACAACTTGCAGATCTTCGCCCTATCAGTATCTTACCTGGCCTTTCAAAGTTAGTGGAAAAAATAATAGAATTACAGCTACGTGACCACATAACCAGAAACAAAATTTTACCTAGTACTCAGTCAGGTTTTCGTCAAGATTATAGCTGCACCACTAGTTTTGTTAGATTATAGCAAAGCATTTGATACTATAAATCATGATGTTCTGATTGCAATACTTGAATCATGTGGGGTATCAGGTCATAATAAATCGTTATTCAAATCTTACCTTAGCGCTAGAATGCAGCGTGTGAAGATTAATAATAATCTCGCGAGTAAGGACAATAAATCAAGGGGTGCCGCAGGGTTCGATACTCGGACCGCTGATATTCAAGCTATATACTAGTCAGCTCCCCAAATCCCTTGAATACTGTAAGCCTCACATGTATGTAGATTATACTCAAGTGTGCCTTTCATTCCATTGTGATGATTGACCAATGGCGGAGTTTAAAATTAATGCTGATCTTGACACTCTATTTAAAACTTCTAATGATCATTCAATGTCACTGAATCCAAAAAAATCAGCAGCAATAATTTTTGGGAAAGATCGGTCAGAGATAATGAACAATATAACGCTACATATAGATAATGTTCTAATACCGTTCTGCGATTCTGTTAAAAATTTGGGTCTCATAATAGATTTTAAGCTCAGATTTAAAGATGCGGCTGAAGTTCCGATCGATCACGCTCTGATCGAAACGGTAAAAAGGCAGCAGTGACGAAATTTTGCCATTACCACTTCTACTGACGTAATTTAGGTCCAAATAAACATAAATCGATGCGGTTTTCACGTAGTTCGATTGTATTACGGGCTTTCTATGTACTGTAAGAGTTTTATCTCCCTCCTCCAAAATCTTCCTCAAAGTGAGGAGAAACGCGAAAAAATTGATATTACATTAAAATAAACCTGGAGAAATGCGGTTTTCACGTCAATTGATTAGAAAAAGCATATTTTACTTACGCTAAGTTCAAATCCGTGCTATCTCGTTCACAGATACCGCAAATTGACCCCCCTTTAAAACCTAATATTTTAGAAGCTATATAATCATGTATAGCTTTTCAAAACCGCCCAAGACCAAAATGTTTTGGACACTTCTCGCATGTATATGATCTAGTCAATCACACCACATCAGCCGTTTCCCCAAAGCAAGTCCGGAACCCTCCGTTTTTGACCCCTCTTTATTTACACATGAGAAATTTGAAAAAATCTATTATTCGTCAAAACAGCCGAAGACCCAAAAATTTTTTACATTTCTGGCATCAATATAATCTACCTTATCACTCCCTACTAGCCGTTTCCCCAAACCAAGTCCGGAACCCTCCGTTTTTGACCCCTCTTTATTTATACATGACAAATTTGAAAAAATCTATTATTCGTCAAAACAGCCGAAGACCCAAAATTTTTTTACATTTCTGGCATCAATATAATCTACCTCATCACTCCCTACTAGCCGTTTCCCCAAACCAAGTCCGGAACCCTCCGTTTTTGACCCCTCTTTATTTATACATGACAAATCTGAAAAAATCTATTATCCGTCAAAACAGCCGAAGACCCAAAATTTTTTTACATTTCTGGCATCAATATAATCTACCTTATCACTCCCTACTAGCCGTTTGCCCAAACCAAGTCCGGAACCCTCCGTTTTTGACCCCTCTTTATTTATACATGAGAAATTTGAAAAAATCTATTATTCGTCAAAACAGCCGAAGACCCAAAATTTTTTTACATTTCTGGCATCAGTATAATCCACTTTATCACTCCCTACTAGCCGTTTCCCCAAACCAAGTCCGGAACCCTCCGTTTTTGACCCCTCTTTATTTATATTTGAGAAATTTGAAAAAATCTATTAGGTATTCGTCAAAACAGCCGAAGACCCAAAATTTTTTTACATTTCTGGCATCAGTATAATCCACTTTATCACTTCCTACTAGCCGTTTCCCCAAACCAAGTCCGGAACCCTCCGTTTTTGACCCCTCTTTATTTATACATGAGAAATTTGAAAAAATCTATTATTCGTCAAAACAGCCGAAGACCCAAAATTTTTTTACATTTCTGGCATCAATATAATCTACCTTATCACTCCCTATTAGCCGTTTCCCCAAACCAAGTCCGGAACCCTCCGTTTTTGACCCCTCTTTATTTATACATGACAAATTTGAAAAATCTATTATTCGTCAAAACAGCAGAAGACCCAAAATTTTTTTACATTTCTGGCATCAGTATAATCCACTTTATCACTCCCTACTAGCCGTTTCCCCAAACCAAGTCCGGAACCCTCCGTTTTTGACCCCTCTTTATTTATACTTGAGAAATTTGAAAAAATCTATTATTCGTCAAAACAGCCGAAGACCCAAAATTTTTTTACATTTCTGGCATCAGTATAATCCACTTTATCACTTCCTACTAGCCGTTTCCCCAAACCAAGTCCGGAACCCTCCGTTTTTGACCCCTCTTTATTTATACATGAGAAATTTGAAAAAATCTATTATTCGTCAAAACAGCCGAAGACCCAAAATTTTTTTACATTTCTGGCATCAATATAATCTACCTTATCACTCCCTATTAGCCGTTTCCCCAAACCAAGTCCGGAACCCTCCGTTTTTGACCCCTCTTTATTTATACATGAGAAATTTGAAAAATCTATTATTCGTCAAAACAGCCGAAGACCCAAAATTTTTTTACATTTCTGGCATCAATATAATCTACCTTATCACTCCCTACTAGCCGTTTCCCCAAACCAAGTCCGGAACCCTCCGTTTTTGACCCCTCTTTATTTATACATGACAAATTTGAAAAAATCTATTATTCGTCAAAACAGCCGAAGACCCAAAATTTTTTTACATTTCTGGCATCAATATAATCTACCTCATCACTCCCTACTAGCCGTTTCCCCAAACCAAGTCCGGAACCCTCCGTTTTTGACCCCTCTTTATTTATACATGACAAATTTGAAAAAATCTATTATTCGTCAAAACAGCCGAAGACCCAAAATTTTTTTACTTTTCTGGCATCAGTATAATCCACTTTATCACTCCCTACTAGCCGTTTCCCCAAACCAAGTCCGGAACCCTCCGTTTTTGACCCCTCTTTATTTATACTTGAGAAATTTGAAAAAATCTATTATTCGTCAAAACAGCCGAAGACCCAAAATTTTTTTACATTTCTGGCATCAGTATAACCCACTTTATCACTCCCTACTAGCCGTTTCCCCAAACCAAGTCCGGAACCCTCCGTTTTTGACCCCTCTTTATTTATACATGAGAAATTTGAAAAAATCTATTATTCGTCAAAACAGCCGAAGACCCAAAATTTTTTAACATTTCTGGCATCAATATAATCTACCTTATCACTCCCTACTAGCCGTTTCCCCAAACCAAGTCCGGAACCCTCCGTTTTTGACCCCTCTTTATTTATACATGAGAAATTTGAAAAAATCTATTATTCGTCAAAACAGCCGAAGACCCAAAATTTTTTTACATTTCTGGCATCAATATAATCTACCTTATCACTCCCTACTAGCCGTTTCCCCAAAGCAAGTCCGGAACCCTCCGTTTTTGACCCCTCTTTATTTATACATGACAAATTTGAAAAAATCTATTATTCGTCAAAACAGCCGAAGACCCAAAATTTTTTTACATTTCTGGCATCAGTATAATCCACTTTATCACTCCCTACTAGCCGTTTCCCCAAACCAAGTCCGGAACCCTCCGTTTTTGACCCCTCTTTATTTATACATGAGAAATTTGAAAAAATCTATTATTCGTCAAAACAGCCGAAGACCCAAAATTTTTTTACATTTCTGGCATCAGTATAATCCACTTTATCACTCCCTACTAGCCGTTTCCCCAAACCAAGTCCGGAACCCTCCGTTTTTGACCCCTCTTTATTTATACATGAGAAATTTGAAAAAATCTATTATTCGTCAAAACAGCCGAAGACCCAAAATTTTTTTACACTTCTGGCATCAGTATAATCCACTTTATCACTCCCTACTAGCCGTTTCCCCAAACCAAGTCCGGAACCCTCCGTTTTTGACCCCTCTTTATTTATATTTGAGAAATTTGAAAAAATCTATTATTCGTCAAAACAGCCGAAGACCCAAAATTTTTTTACATTTCTGGCATCAGTATAATCCACTTTATCACTTCCTACTAGCCGTTTCCCCAAACCAAGTCCGGAACCCTCCGTTTTTGACCCCTCTTTATTTATACATGAGAAATTTGAAAAAATCTATTATTCGTCAAAACAGCCGAAGACCCAAAATTTTTTTACATTTCTGGCATCAATATAATCTACCTTATCACTCCCTATTAGCCGTTTCCCCAAACCAAGTCCGGAACCCACCGTTTTTGACCCCTCTTTATTTATACATGAGAAATTTGAAAAAATCTATTATTCGTCAAAACAGCCGAAGACCCAAAATTTTTTTACATTTCTGGCATCAATATAATCTACCTTATCACTCCCTACTAGCCGTTTCCCCAAACCAAGTCCGGAACCCACCGTTTTTGACCCCTCTTTATTTATACATGACAAATTTGAAAAAATCTATTATTCGTCAAAACAGCCGAAGACCCAAAATTTTTTTACATTTCTGGCATCAATATAATCTACCTCATCACTCCCTACTAGCCGTTTCCCCAAACCAAGTCCGGAACCCTCCGTTTTTGACCCCTCTTTATTTATACATGACAAATTTGAAAAAATCTATTATTCGTCAAAACAGCAGAAGACCCAAAATTTTTTTACATTTCTGGCATCAGTATAATCCACTTTATCACTCCCTACTAGCCGTTTCCCCAAACCAAGTCCGGAACCCTCCGTTTTTGACCCCTCTTTATTTATACTTGAGAAATTTGAAAAAATCTATTATTCGTCAAAACAGCCGAAGACCCAAAATTTTTTTACATTTCTGGCATCAGTATAACCCACTTTATCACTCCCTACTAGCCGTTTCCCCAAACCAAGTCCGGAACCCTCCGTTTTTGACCCCTCTTTATTTATACATGAGAAATTTGAAAAAATCTATTATTCGTCAAAACAGCCGAAGACCCAAAATTTTTTAACATTTCTGGCATCAATATAATCTACCTTATCACTCCCTACTAGCCGTTTCCCCAAACCAAGTCCGGAACCCTCCGTTTTTGACCCCTCTTTATTTATACATGAGAAATTTGAAAAAATCTATTATTCGTCAAAACAGCCGAAGACCCAAAATTTTTTTACATTTCTGGCATCAATATAATCTACCTTATCACTCCCTACTGGCCGTTTCCCCAAAGCAAGTCCGGAACCCTCCGTTTTTGACCCCTCTTTATTTATACATGACAAATTTGAAAAAATCTATTATTCGTCAAAACAGCCGAAGACCCAACATTTTTTTACATTTCTGGCATCAGTATAATCCACTTTATCACTCCCTACTAGCCGTTTCCCCAAACCAAGTCCGGAACCCTCCGTTTTTGACCCCTCTTTATTTATACATGAGAAATTTGAAAAAATCTATTATTCGTCAAAACAGCCGAAGACCCAAAATTTTTTTACATTTCTGGCATCAGTATAATCCACTTTATCACTCCCTACTAGCCGTTTCCCCAAACCAAGTCCGGAACCCTCCGTTTTTGACCCCTCTTTATTTATACATGAGAAATTTGAAAAAATCTATTATTCGTCAAAACAGCCGAAGACCCAAAATTTTTTTACATTTCTGGCATCAATATAATCTAGCTCATCACTCCCTACTAGCCGTTTCCCCAAACCAAGTCCGGAACCCTCCGTTTTTTACCCCTCTTTATTTATACATGAGAAATTTGAAAAAATCTATTATTCGTCAAAACAGCCGAAGACCCAAAATTTTTTTACATTTCTGGCATCAATATAATCTACCTTATCACTCACTACTAGCCGTTTCCCCAAAGCAAGTCCGGAACCCTCCGTTTTTGACCCCTCTTTATTTATACATGACAAATTTGAAAAATCTATTATTCGTCAAAACAGCCGAAGACCCAACATTTTTTTACATTTCTGGCATCAGTATAATCCACTTTATCACTCCCTACTAGCCGGTTCCCCAAACCAAGTCCGGAACCCTCCGTTTTTGACCCCTCTTTATTTATACATGAGAAATTTGAAAAACTCTATTATTCGTCAAAACAGCCGAAGACTCAAAATTTTTTTACATTTCTGGCATCAGTATAATCCACTTTATCACTCCCTACTAGCCGTTTCCCCAGAGCAAGTCCGGAACCCTCCGTTTTTGACACCCCTTTATTTATACATGACAAATTTGAAAAAATCTATTATTCGTCAAAACAGCCGAAGACCCAAAATTTTTTTACATTTCTGGCATCAGTATAATCCACTTTATCACTCCCTACTAGCTGTTTCCCCAAACCAAGTCCGGAACCCTCCGTTTTTGACCCCCCTTTATTTATACATGACAAATTTGAAAAAATCTATTATTCGTCAAAACAGCCGAAGACCCAAAATTTTTTTACATTTCTGGCATCAGTATAATCCACTTTATCACTCCCTACTCGCCGTTCCCCCAAACCAAGTCCGGAACCCTCCGTTTTTGACCCCTCTTTATTTATACATGACAAATTTGAAAAAATCTATTATTCGTCAAAACAGCCGAAAACCCAAATTTTTTTTTACATTTCTGGCATCAATATAATCTACCTTATCACTCCCTACTAGCCGTTCCCCCAAACCAAGTCCGGAACCCTCCGTTTTGGACCCCTCTTTATTTATACATGACAAATTTGAAAAAATCTATTTTTCGTCAAAACAGCCGAAGACCCAAAATTTTTTTACATTTCTGGCATCAATATAATCTACCTTATCACTCCCTACTAGCCGTTTCCCCAAACAAAGTCCGGAACCCTCCGTTTTTGACCCCTCTTTATTTATACATGAGAAATTTGAAAAAATCTATTATTCGTCAAAACAGCCGAAGACCCAATTTTTTTTTACATTTCTGGCATCAATATAATCTACCTCATCACTCCCTACTAGCCGTTTCCCCAAACCAAGTCCGGAACACTCCGTTTTTGACACCTCTTTATTTATACATGACAAATTTGAAAAAATCTATTATTCGTCAAAACAGCCGAAGACCCAAAAGTTTTTTACATTTCTGGCATCAATATAATCTACCTTATCACTCCCTACTAGCCGTTTTCCAAAAGCAAGTCCCGCCTATTGTGAGCCCCTATGTATATAGCAAACTTGAACAAAGATATTTGTCAAAATGTTTGAAAGCCAAAAAGCCAAAACTAAATGAAATATCGATAACTTGACAAAAATGCATTTTTCAGGCAGTATTACATCATGTATTCGATATCTGTGTAAACGTGAGAGTTTCCGTGTAAAGCGCAACAGTGTTTTCCGTTTTTTTTTTTTTTTCATTACGTTTGATGAACGTTGTTTATCTAGGCAACTACAACGGTAACCTGGGGCCTGATTCTAAATGAGTTTCGACCGTTGAAATTGATTTCAATGGCGTCTTGTGTCGATATACTTGATTCGCTACGACAATTTTTACACTGCCATGAAGATTTCAATATTAAATAATCGATATAACCATATGGCAAAAGCATCATTCGGAATCAAGTAAATCGTCACAAGACGCCACCGAAATTGATTTCAATGGTCATTCAGATTCAAGCCCCTGATCTCATAAGATATCAACCAGTGCAACTAAGGGCGGTTTCCAATCTAACAAACTGGAACTGAAACATGTGTATGCAACTTGTTAGAATTGAAACGCCCTTCTTCCTCACCAGTGCCGCAACATGCTTCACTGTTTTCTTTGCCCTAATTGTTTAGCCCATGTTGACAACAATCGCCCGGCTCATACACCATAACATTTTGCGGAGGACATTTCAATCTAACAAGTCGCGAACCTTATTACGCAATACATTTTTGACCCTGAAACTTCTCCTACAACATGTTTCAATATCTACTTTATATTTTTGTGTGTCATTTATGTTGTTAGTTTTAATATTTGTATTGATAGGTTTGTGTACCGCATACCTTTGTATTATTTTTATTAGTATTTTTATTACTCCCGACAGGAAACACCCTCAACCTTTACGATAGGGTAACAGGTAAAAACGACCTATTTACTGCATTTGTCGGCACCACACTTCCATATTTCAGGATTTAATAACGTTTTATGAACAGCATACCTCTGTATTGTTGAATTTGATCTCACCCGTTTTGTTTTACTCAAGTACAGATTACTTTAGTTAGATTTTAACATCTAATCATCTAACATTAACATCTGACAATATTCTAAAATCACAGCTATACTTACGAGTTATGATTATGTTTGAAATTCCATGTAGTAATATAAACGAGGGTGGTGAAAAATGAAGTACTTGCTTTGGAAAAACAGATGGTATGATGTGAGAGAGTAGGTTATATTGATGCCAGAAATGTAAAAAACTTTTGGGTCTTCGGCTGTGTTGACGAATAATAGATTTTTTAAAATTTCTCATGTATAAATAAAGAGGGGTCAAAAACGGAGGGTTCCGGACTTGGTTTGGGGAAACGGCTAGTAGGAAGTGATGAGGTAGATTATATTGATGCCAGAAATGTAAAAAAATTTTGGGTCTTCGGCTGTTTTGACGAATAATAGATTTTTTCAAATTTCTGATGTATAAATAAAGAGGGGTCAAAAACGGAGGGGTCAAAAACGGAGGGTTCCGGACTTGGTTTGGGGAAACGGCTAGTAGGGAGTGATACGGTGGATTATACTGATGCCAGAAATGTAAAAAAATTTTGGGTCTTCGGCTGTTTTGACGAATAATAGATTTTTTCAAATTTGTCATGTATAAATAAAGAGGGGTCAAAAACGGAGGGTTCCGGACTTGGTTTGGGGAAACGGCTAATAGGGAGTGATAAGGTAGATTATATTGATGCCAGAAATGAAAAAAAATTTGGGTCTTCGGCTGTTTTGACGAATAATAGATTTTTTCAAATTTCTCATGTATAAATAAAGAGGGGTCAAAAACGGAGGGTTCCGGACTTGGTTTGGGGAAACGGCTAGTAGGGAGTGATAAGGTAGATTATATTGATGCCAGAAATGTAAAAAAATTTTGGGTCTTCGGCTGTTTTGACGTATAATAGATTTTTTCAAATTTCTCATGTATAAATAAAGAGGGGTCAAAAACGGAGGGTTCCGGACTTGGTTTGGGTAAACGGCTAGTAGGGAGTGATAAAGTGGATTATACTGATGCCAGAAATGTAAAAAAATTTTGGGTCTTCGGCTGTTTTGACGAATAATAGATTTTTTCAAATTTGTCATGTATAAATAAAGAGGGGTCAAAAACGGAGGGTTCCGGACTTGGTTTGGGGAAACGGCTAGTAGGGAGTGATAAAGTGGATTATACTGATGCCAGAAATGTAAAAAAATTTTGGGTCTTCGGCTGTTTTGACGAATACTAGATTTTTTCAAATTTCTCATGTATAAATAAAGAGGGGTCAAAAACGGAGGGTTCCGGACTTGGTTTGGGGAAACGGTTAGTAGGGAATGATAAAGTGGATTATACTGATGCCAGAAATGTAAAAAAATTTTGGGTTTTCGGCTGTTTTGACGAATAATAGATTTTTTCAAATTTGTCATGTATAAATAAAGAGGGGTCAAAAACGGAGGGTTCCGGACTTGCTTTGGGGAAACGGCTAGTAGGGAGTCATAAGGTAGATTATATTGATGCCAGAAATGTAAAAAAATTTTGGGTCTTCGGCTGTTTTGACGAATAATAGATTTTTTCAAATTTCTCATGTATAAATAAAGAGGGGTCAAAAACGGAGGGTTCCGGACTTGGTTTGGGGAAACGGCTAGTAGGGAGTGATAAGGTAGATTATATTGATGCCAGAAATGTTAAAAAAATTTGGGTCTTCGGCTGTTTTGACGAATAATAGATTTTTTCAAATTTCTCATGTATAAATAAAGAGGGGTCAAAAACGGAGGGTTCCGGACTTGGTTTGGGGAAACGGCTAGTAGGGAGTGATAAAGTGGATTATACTGATGCCAGAAATGTAAAAAAATTTTGGGTCTTCGGCTGTTTTGACGAATAATAGATTTTTTCAAATTTGTCATGTATAAATAAAGAGGGGTCAAAAACGGAGGGTTCCGGACTTGGTTTGGGGAAACGGCTAGTAGGGAGTGATAAGGTAGATTATATTGATGCCAGAAATGTAAAAAAATTTTGGGTCTTCGGCTGTTTTGACGTATAATAGATTTTTTCAAATTTCTCATGTATAAATAAAGAGGGGTCAAAAACGGAGGGTTCCGGACTTGGTTTGGGTAAACGGCTAGTAGGGAGTGATAAAGTGGATTATACTGATGCCAGAAAAGTAAAAAAATTTTGGGTCTTCGGCTGTTTTGACGAATACTAGATTTTTTCAAATTTCTCATGTATAAATAAAGAGGGGTCAAAAACGGAGGGTTCCGGACTTGGTTTGGGGAAACGGCTAGTAGGGAGTGATAAAGTGGATTATACTGATGCCAGAGATGTAAAAAAATTTTGGGTTTTCGGCTGTTTTGACGAATAATAGATTTTTTCAAATTTGTCATGTATAAATAAAGAGGGGTCAAAAACGGAGGGTTCCGGACTTGCTTTGGGGAAACGGCTAGTAGGGAGTGATAAGGTAGATTATATTGATGCCAGAAATGTAAAAAAATTTTGGATCTTCGGCTGTTTTGACGAATAATAGATTTTTTCAAATTTCTCATGTATAAATACAGAGGGGTCAAAAACGGAGGGTTCCGGACTTGGTTTGGGGAAACGGCTAGTAGGGAGTGATAAGGTAGATTATATTGATGCCAGAAATGTTAAAAAAATTTGGGTCTTCGGCTGTTTTGACGAATAATAGATTTTTTCAAATTTCTCATGTATAAATAAAGAGGGGTCAAAAACGGAGGGTTCCGGACTTGGTTTGGGGAAACGGCTAGTAGGGAGTGATAAAGTGGATTATACTGATGCCAGAAATGTAAAAAAATTTTGGGTCTTCGGCTGTTTTGACGAATAATAGATTTTTTCAAATTTGTCATGTATAAATAAAGAGGGGTCAAAAACGGAGGGTTCCGGACTTGGTTTGGGGAAACGGCTAGTAGGGAGTGATAAGGTAGATTATATTGATGCCAGAAATGTAAAAAAATTTTGGGTCTTCGGCTGTTTTGACGTATAATAGATTTTTTCAAATGTCTCATGTATAAATAAAGAGGGGTCAAAAACGGAGGGTTCCGGACTTGGTTTGGGTAAACGGCTAGTAGGGAGTGATAAAGTGGATTATACTGATGCCAGAAAAGTAAAAAAATTTTGGGTCTTCGGCTGTTTTGACGAATACTAGATTTTTTCAAATTTCTCATGTATAAATAAAGAGGGGTCAAAAACGGAGGGTTCCGGACTTGGTTTGGGGAAACGGCTAGTAGGGAGTGATAAAGTGGATTATACTGATGCCAGAGATGTAAAAAAATTTTGGGTTTTCGGCTGTTTTGACGAATAATAGATTTTTTCAAATTTGTCATGTATAAATAAAGAGGGGTCAAAAACGGAGGGTTCCGGACTTGCTTTGGGGAAACGGCTAGTAGGGAGTGATAAGGTAGATTATATTGATGCCAGAAATGTAAAAAAATTTTGGATCTTCGGCTGTTTTGACGAATAATAGATTTTTTCAAATTTCTCATGTATAAATACAGAGGGGTCAAAAACGGAGGGTTCCGGACTTGGTTTGGGGAAACGGCTAGTAGGGAGTGATAAGGTAGATTATATTGATGCCAGAAATGTTAAAAAATTTTGGGTCTTCGGCTGTTTTGACGAATAATAGATTTTTTCAAATTTCTCATGTATAAATAAAGAGGGGTCAAAAACGGAGGGTTCCGGACTTGGTTTGGGGAAACGGCTAGTAGGGAGTGATAAAGTGGGTTATACTGATGCCAGAAATGTAAAAAAATTTTGGGTCTTCGGCTGTTTTGACGAATAATAGATTTTTTCAAATTTCTCAAATATAAATAAAGAGGGGTCAAAAACGGAGGGTTCCGGACTTGGTTTGGGTAAACGGCTAGTAGGGAGTGATAAAGTGGATTATACTGATGCCAGAAATGTAAAAAAATTTTGGGTCTTCGGCTGTTTTGACGAATAATAGATTTTTTCAAATTTGTCATGTATAAATAAAGAGGGGTCAAAAACGGAGGGTTCCGGACTTGGTTTGGGGAAACGGCTAGTAGGGAGTGATAAAGTGGATTATACTGATGCCAGAAAAGTAAAAAAATTTTGGGTCTTCGGCTGTTTTGACGAATAATAGATTTTTTCAAATTTGTCATGTATAAATAAAGAGGGGTCAAAAACGGAGGGTTCCGGACTTGGTTTGGGGAAACGGCTAGTAGGGAGTGATGAGGTAGATTATATTGATGCCAGAAATGTAAAAAAATTTTGGGTCTTCGGCTGTTTTGACGAATAATAGATTTTTTCAAATTTGTCATGTATAAATAAAGAGGGGTCAAAAACGGAGGGTTCCGGACCTGGTTTGGGGAAACGGCTAGTAGGGAGTGATAAGGTAGATTATATTGATGCCAGAAATGTAAAAAAATTTTGGGTCTTCGGCTGTTTTGACGAATAATAGATTTTTTCAAATTTCTCATGTATAAATAAAGAGGGGTCAAAAACGGAGGGTTCCGGACTTGGTTTGGGGAAACGGCTAATAGGGAGTGATAAGGTAGATTATATTGATGCCAGAAATGTAAAAAAATTTTGGGTCTTCGGCTGTTTTGACGAATAATAGATTTTTTCAAATTTCTCATGTATAAATAAAGAGGGGTCAAAAACGGAGGGTTCCGGACTTGGTTTGGGGAAACGGCTAGTAGGAAGTGATAAAGTGGATTATACTGATGCCAGAAATGTAAAAAAATTTTGGGTCTTCGGCTGTTTTGACGAATAATAGATTTTTTCAAATTTCTCAAGTATAAATAAAGAGGGGTCAAAAACGGAGGGTTCCGGACTTGGTTTGGGGAAACGGCTAGTAGGGAGTGATAAAGTGGATTATACTGATGCCAGAAATGTAAAAAAATTTTGGGTCTTCTGCTGTTTTGACGAATAATAGATTTTTTCAAATTTGTCATGTATAAATAAAGAGGGGTCAAAAACGGAGGGTTCCGGACTTGGTTTGGGGAAACGGCTAGTAGGGAGTGATGAGGTAGATTATATTGATGCCAGAAATGTAAAAAAATTTTGGGTCTTCGGCTGTTTTGACGAATAATAGATTTTTTCAAATTTGTCATGTATAAATAAAGAGGGGTCAAAAACGGAGGGTTCCGGACTTGGTTTGGGGAAACGGCTAGTAGGGAGTGATAAAGTGGATTATACTGATGCCAGAAATGTAAAAAAATTTTGGGTCTTCGGCTGTTTTGACGAATAATAGATTTTTTCAAATTTCTCATGTATAAATAAAGAGGGGTCAAAAACGGAGGGTTCCGGACTTGGTTTGGGGAAACGGCTAGTAGGGAGTGATAAAGTGGATTATACTGATGCCAGAAATGTTAAAAAATGTTGGGTCTTCGGCTGTTTTGACGAATAATAGATTTTTTCAAATTTGTCATGTATAAATAAAGAGGGGTCAAAAACGGAGGGTTCCGGACTTGCTTTGGGGAAACGGCTAGTAGGGAGTGATAAGGTAGATTATATTGATGCCAGAAATGTAAAAAAATTTTGGGTCTTCGGCTGTTTTGACGAATAATAGATTTTTTCAAATTTCTCATGTATAAATAAAGAGGGGTCAAAAACGGAGGGTTCCGGACTTGGTTTGGGGAAACGGCTAGTAGGAAGTGATAAAGTGGATTATACTGATGCCAGAAATGTAAAAAAATTTTGGGTCTTCGGCTGTTTTGACGAATAATAGATTTTTTCAAATTTCTCAAATATAAATAAAGAGGGGTCAAAAACGGAGGGTTCCGGACTTGGTTTGGGGAAACGGCTAGTAGGGAGTGATAAAGTGGATTATACTGATGCCAGAAATGTAAAAAAATTTTGGGTCTTCGGCTGTTTTGACGAATAATAGATTTTTTCAAATTTCTCATGTATAAATAAAGAGGGGTCAAAAACGGAGGGTTCCGGACTTGGTTTGGGCAAACGGCTAGTAGGGAGTGATAAGGTAGATTATATTGATGCCAGAAATGTAAAAAAATTTTGGGTCTTCGGCTGTTTTGACGAATAATAGATTTTTTCAGATTTGTCATGTATAAATAAAGAGGGGTCAAAAACGGAGGGTTCCGGACTTGGTTTGGGGAAACGGCTAGTAGGGAGTGATGAGGTAGATTATATTGATGCCAGAAATGTAAAAAAATTTTGGGTCTTCGGCTGTTTTGACGAATAATAGATTTTTTCAAATTTGTCATGTATAAATAAAGAGGGGTCAAAAACGGAGGGTTCCGGACTTGGTTTGGGGAAACGGCTAGTAGGGAGTGATAAGGTAGATTATATTGATGCCAGAAATGTAAAAAATTTTTGGGTCTTCGGCTGTTTTGACGAATAATAGATTTTTTCAAATTTCTCATGTGTAAATAAAGAGGGGTCAAAAACGGAGGGTTCCGGACTTGCTTTGGGGAAACGGCTGATGTGGTGTGATTGACTAGATCATATACATGCGAGAAGTGTCCAAAACATTTTGGTCTTGGGCGGTTTTGAAAAGCTATAGATGATTATATAGCTTCTAAAATATTAGGTTTTAAAGGGGGGTCAATTTGCGGTATCTGTGAACGAGATAGCACGGATTTGAACTTAGCGTAAGTAAAATATGCTTTTTCTAATCAATTGACGTGAAAACCGCATTTCTCCAGGTTTATTTTAATGTAATATCAATTTTTTCGCGTTTCTCCTCACTTTGAGGAAGATTTTGGAGGAGGGAGATAAAACTCTTACAGTACATAGAAAGCCCGTAATACAATCGAACTACGTGAAAACCGCATCGATTTATGTTTATTTGGACCTAAATTACGTCAGTAGAAGTGGTAATGGCAAAATTTCGTCACTGCTGCCTTTTTACCGTTTCGATCAGAGCGTGATCGATCGGAACTTCAGCCGCATATTTAAAGATCATATTTCAAAATGTATACAAAGAGCACTCAAGCTGCTTTACCCTCATAGACACTTTCTTAGCAGAGACATCAAACGTATGCTGTGCGAAACGTTGGTTTTGTCCCAGTTTTCGTATGGTGCTCCTGTCTATTATCCATGCTTGGATGCTGATACGATATCTAGAATTCAGCGTGTTCAAAATTCATGTATAAGGTACATTTTCGGTATAAGGAAATATTACAGAGTTAGTCATAAGCTGAACGATTTACAGTGGTTGAACATGAAACAGCGTTCAGAACTATTAACACTATGTTTCTACAATAATATTTTGTCGAGCAAGTCACCGCCATATTTGTATGAAAAAGTCAGGTTTAGAGAAAGTCTTCATTCTGTCAATGGTCGTTCGAAACAGAATATTTCTGCTCCATTCCATCGAACATGTTTTTTCGAACGTGGCTTCTCTTACAACATCTATAAATTATACAACTCCATCCTCCAGCAAATCAAAAATATGAAAGGTTGCAAATTCAAGGCAGCTCTGAGATGATTCCTTTTAGATAAGTATAATTAACTTCACTGATAATACTGTAACATTTAGCTTTTTTGGGTGAATCTCATGATTATATGATGGAATATTTTCAGCTTTATATTTTCAGTGTTATTTGTTTTTTGTACTCATGCTTTTATTTCCTGCTCTCAAGTAGTTAGTAGTAGTCATGTAACAGTTGATATCACTATTTTAAAATAGCGCAAGGGATGAGTGGAAGAACACGCAGGTCGTGAACTCCCCCTTGAGATTCGAGAGCAATTATTCCTTTTTGTTGAACGCTATTTTTTTTTTCTCGAATAAAGTCATTTATTATTATTACCTTAGTAGTACTACTCTGTCAGCCTACTTCTATTGTAGGCAGTGCAATGTATGTTACTATATTCTTTGAGATCAATATTGCTAAATAGTAACTCTCCGCGCCGACCAAATGAAATGCTTTTCTGTTTTTTTTTTACCAAAACCTTGCAACAATCCACATTCCTTCTATTAGTAATACAGAGTTCAAGTTTGGTGGTTCATTCTCGTCCCTTTCAAGCAGAACACCAGCTTTTATATGCCCTTGCAGACTAGATAAATCAGTTCCATACGTGTTAGGCCGTGAAGTGACATTGTCATCTTTGGAACTCAATATGTTGAAATCGGTAAAACCTCTCAGCAATGAATATTGAGAACAATTTCCCCAGGTCCGCAAGAAATACAAGATAATTTTCTCAAATGAATACTAGCAGGATTCTCAAGGTCCCAGGTAATTTTGCTTTTTAGCACGCTTTTTCTTCGATCGACTCCATGCTTTGCGTTCTTTCCATGCTTTACGTTGTTTCCGCTGTTCTCTTGCTGTCATTTCAGCTATTAGCTTCACTTGCTTCTTCTTCCTTTTTTCCACGTATCGCGCTCTATCTTTTTCTTTAGCAGCTTCATATAAAACAGGATTTTCTTGAAATTCGAGCTCTTCGTCTTCGCTCACATTGCTTTTTCCGCTGACGCACCTCTGCTGCAGTTTTTGTGCCTTTCTCCATCTAAAATGAAAAAGAAGCCACATATTCCAAAACAACAAACATAAAGTTCATGACATTCTTAAAAAAATAACACAATTGCAAGATACTAAATGCATCGGTCACTACCATGGATAACGCGTCACTTCCATGGTAAAATTTTTATCCATGGAACCATGGAAGTGACCTCCTTGGAAGTGACTATTTCCGGTAAAATTTCGAATAAGATAACCTTTAAATCAGGCATGGTCATTCAAATGTATCAACTTGTTTTGACATGAAAACATTAAAAATATTCAAACGGGAGTACATAATTGAATAATACATACCTGTATGGACCTACACGGTTGTTACAGCTTATGCTCGGCGAGTTTTGAGAATGAACACTTGTTTTGTAATTTCTCGTAGACGTAACGCCGTTGGGATAAACTAACGACTAAACGAAAAGATGGCGTCTCACAGCTAGTGTATGGCCAGCTGCGTTCCGATTTGCCCGCGTTATTTTCAAAAGATGACTGGTGTGACATACGTCCATGGAAAGGACGAAAAAATCGATCACAAACTTTGAGGGAAAAAATTGTGAATTTCGTAGTAGCAAAAGATAATTACATTTTCATATTTATAGAACGAATGAATTTAAGATAATATTTGCATTCGTTTTTAAGCATTTACTCTGACAGTTGAGCCACATGAGTGTTTTTTCTTTAAGACGCCAGTTCCCTCACATCCACGGAAGGGACATTTTTGATAACTAAACATTTAAAAAAATACTATGAAATAATGTTGACCATTGTTTATCTAGAATAACTCTACATTACGTATATTCAAAACACCACAAATCACCAATACAGTATTCAGCTACGATCATTTAGAAAATTCATAATCCCAGTACTATTTTTCAAAAATGATAATTACCCATCTGGGAACCTATCCATTGTAAGTAGAGGTTTGCGGCAAAAAAGTTCTAACCAAAACGGCCAACAGAAAAACCTGGAAAATATTTGTTTCTGACATGGCCGCTAGTGGGCATAACTGCAGTCTAAGAAAGTGATGTTTCTGATAATTCCGCTATATTAATCTAACAAAAAAATACCTGACCTTAAAGTCGACGATAATGTGCACTTTTTTTCTTTGACAATTTTTGCTGTATCTCTAAAAATAAAGTGGTGGGGGGTATTCAAACGTTTCCGTAAAAAAACACTCTGTACCTTCGAAACGGCTGAGAGAATTTTAACAAACTTGGGTTAGTTGAAAAGAGCTATTCTTGGGCTACAAATGTTACAATATTTGAAGTTTTGTTAGTTCCACATCTAGCCGCTAGAGGTTTTTTCAACATTCCTACAGAAATGATTAATTTTCTCAAAAAAAATTAAATGCGTTGATATGACTTGTGTTATGAAAAAGTAGCTAAATAATGTCTAAGCAAGCTCGCCAAAACCGTATCTCGATATCTTGTTCCTAATCCAAAAGTTAGGCCAAAGAAAATTTATATGAGTAAATATCGCAATCTGCGTAAGTGCTCCGCATTGTTCACACCACACTTTTTTCAACCGTTTAATAACTTTCCAAAATATTTATTCGGATTTTTCGTGATGACAATTATCACTTTCCATTTAACCGGGCAATGATTGAACGCCTTGTGAAACTGCGGTCTGACGAAAGCGCTTCTAAAAAACAATTAATGGTTACTGGTTGGTGGAATTACAAAAAAAAGATGTCTTATTTCGTCGGTCACCAGTTATGATTTTTTCTCTGACATCAAACTGCAATTACCACGCTAGTGGATCGCCAACCACATTCGATGGTAGGAAGGTTTTATTTCCCTTCCATAACCCTTCTTGTTAGATATCGAATACATGGCAATTTTGGAACAATGCGGAAGCAAGCGTAAGTATGATGAAATCAAATATGCTAATTGCTAATGAATCCGATAAAGAGCAATCCTCTCAGTCTCATATAAATAGTGGTATTTTTCCAAACATATATATGTACATTTATATATATATATATATATATATATATAACACAAACATTTGGAAATTGCCTTGGAACTCTTAAATAGTGATATCAAAAAAATTATGACTCAAATGTTAATAAACTAAATTAAACACTAATAATAAAATGTATGCCAATAGGGAAACACTCAGGTGACATTACAATCAAGCTCATGATTAATGATGAAAAAATTGAAGTAGCCTTCAAATATCCACTATTTTCAATCTGTTTTTAGCTCCTGATGATGGCAGCATAGTCTGTCGAAAGCTTGAGTATTTGTCAGTCAAAAGGGTACACTTAGCATAATAATTTGTCGGTATCCCCAAAGACAAGTCTTCCACTTAGCTAGTCATTATCAGCAATAACTATGAATCGTATATATATAACTATATAAGCAAAACTTAAAGCGTAGTGAACTCTTTAGACGGTAACCTCCAGCTTTCGATAAACTGTTGTTGTCATCTTCAGGAGTCGTCGCTGCAGCTAAAAATATACAGTTAGTTTTTAATAACTTGGGTGTTTTCCATTTATTTAATTTGATTGGGTTTTTTAAGAAATGGTTGTAACACGTAGATATGTGTTCCATCGTTAACAACAAACCCAATGTGTCACGTCTTTTGATTTTATAATTTTAACAATTGTTCTCATTCACGCTTTCGTTCTAAAACACCATTTAGCTGCAAGCTCTTCGGCGACTCCTGAAGATGAAAACATAGTTTGTCGAAAGCTTGAGATTACCGTCAAAGGAGTTCACTATGCTTCAAGTTTTGCCAATTCCCAATAAACAATTTACTACTGGTCGTATATATATATATACAGGGTGGCCCATCCATGTGTGGACGGAATATTACTCATAAACAAATACATTTTAGGAAAATCTATTTATGGCATGATATACATGACATTTGAGACCACATTTCTAAAATATTGGCAATTATAGGGTGTCCCAATTTTGACCTACATATGAAAGTTGTCAATCCGTCATTTTGAAATTTGGAGTGCTGAATTTTGTATCAAAAAAAAATTGCACACGTCAGCTTTTATCTCATTTGTTACTTTTTCGAATTTTCATTTTTGCTTATACAGGGTAGTCAAAAACGCGAATTGTACGTTTTCTCAAAAATTTCAAATGCATCACTCTATATATTTGTGCAAGTTTGGATTCGATTTTTTATAAGCTTTTTTCAGGTTTTATTCAGATAAAATCACTAGAGTTTGAGTTATTAAGCTTTTAATAGAACAACGCACCAAAATTAAGGAAAAAAGTCACATTATCCATGGAAACAAAAGACAAACAGTGGGCTAGTTCCATATTGCCACTAAGAGTACAGATTTGACGAAAAAACTAATAACAATGAGAATAGTATAAATTAGCTTCAAGCGTAATAGAGAAAAACAACTATAACAACAACATAAACAAACAACTATCACTACTCAAGACCCAATCTTCAAAAACTACTCGAAAATATCTCCACCATGTTGAATACACAGCCGTAGTCTTTGGATAAATGACCGTCGCACAGCACTCAGCATGTGTTCCCTTATGTTCAGAAAAGCATCCTTATCCTTTCCTTCATATTTTCCGGGGTAGCTGGTGGATATCTATGAACCTCTTGCATAACGTAGCCCCATAGAAAGAAGTCCATCGCTGTCATATCTGATGATCTAGGAGGCCAAGATATAGGCCTATCACGACCGATCCAATGATTGTTACTCCAGGTGGCCAAACGCACACGATTATGATAATGCGCAGGTGCGCCATCATGCTGGAGGTACATTATGCATCCGAGTTTGCAGGATGACATCCTCCAAAAGCAAAGACAAATGCTCGATCAAAAAATTCAAGTATTCTGTACCTGTTAATCTGTTGTCGAAAAAGACAGGCCCGATAACTTGTCTGCCAATAACTCCTCCCCAAGCATTCAAGCTCCATTTATTTTGGAAATCTATTTGCCTAACCCAGTAAGGGTTTTCCGTCTCATAATAGTGCATGTTATGCCTGTGAAACAACACCTATGCTGTTAAAAGTTGCCTCATCGCTAAAAAGAACCTTATCCAGAAAAGTAGTGTCTTCACTCACTTTATTTAGCATTATTCTACTAAACTCCATTCGAGCTGCGAAATCCTGAGGACGAAGGCCTTGATGCAAGCGTAGGTGATATGGATGGTACCTATGCTTGTGAATAATCCTTTGGACAGAAGTTCTGCATATGTCAGTTTCTACTCCAATTTGCTATGCACTAAAATGGGTATTTTCCTGCAACAACAATACAACCTCCAACTGATTCGCCTCATTGGTGACATTTGGATTATTTATACATTTTTTACTATATTCCATTGCTCCACTTGATTCAAAACGTTCTCGTAGTGTGGAAAATGTTTTCGGCCTTGGATGCCGCATATTAGGGTACCGTTGCTTATAAATGCGAGATGCTAGGAAACTATTTCTTTGGGCTTCGCCCAAAATGAACACCATATTCACCATTTCTTTTTTAGAAAAATTCATTTTCAAACACGTTTTTATTATAATGCTCACAAAGCTAATTTTGTTAGTTTGTAACTAATCAACAATTTATTTGTTTCCAAGAAAGATGCGGTATTTTAGACGTGCTAATAACCGAAAAAATATCCGTAAAAAACCCTTATGGGTCTAGTATCAAAAAAAACTTAAGAAAATTGAATCCAAACTTGCACAAATATACAGGGCGATACATTTGAAATTTTTGAGAAAAACTACAATTTGCGTTTTTGACCACCCCGTAATGACAAAAATTAAAATTCGAAAAAGTGAACAATAAGATAAAAGCTGAGGTGTGCAAGTTTTTTTTTGATACAAAATTGAGCACTCTTAATTTCAAAATGGCGGACTGAGGGGTTGCCGAAGTGGTTTTTTTTTTTGACAACCTTATATCTCAGTAGCTAATTACCCAAACCCCAGAGTATGTTATATCAATCTTCTTCTTTTGAATTGGTTTATCCAAATATGCAATAAAATTTGAGGCATTCCGTTCCAAAAAATCACAACATTGATATTGGGGCACCCAATATTTTAGAAATGCGCCCTCAAATGTCATGTATAACATGCCATAAATAGATTTTCCCAAAATGTATTTGTTTATGAGTAATATTCCGTCCACACATGGATGGGCCACCCTGTATATATACTATATAACAAAAAATAGGAAAATAATGGGCAAAATCCGCAAAAAGAAGGAAAGTGAATTCGGGCAGAAAATATGATAGGTAACCCGAGCGATACGTATTTCTGCTGGTTAGCTTTATCAGGCCCGAAATAAATGCACACATGCAACTACAAAAGTAGATACACCTACCCATACATCCAGATACGGGTGTAACCTGAGGAAACGAAGATGGAGAGGGGAAAAGTCCACAACAAGAGCCAACCGACACATTGTAGTATAAAATGGCTAGAAGACCTCGAATTTTCAAGGCAACAGCTAACCACAACCACGCGGCCGATTATAGCCACTTGCTGTGGTACTTCAAGCCCAAAGAATCTGCAAAGAGAAAATTATCATGCGGAGACAGGTATATAACAAAAATAGGAAAATAATGGGCAAAATCCGCAAAAAGAAGGAAAGTGGATTCGAGCAGAAAATAGGATAGGTAACCCGAGCGATACGTATTTCTGCTGGTTGGCTTCATCAGGTCCGAAGTATATATATATAAACGGGAATCCTACAGCCTTTGCCGCTTCCAGCATTTCGATCGCCATCGCGCTCTGTTCCGCCAGTCTTCCTCCTCCAAAGCTCGATCTGTCACCATCCGACGGACACCATCTTGCCATGAGACTGCCGCCTTCCTCGTTCCCTTCTCTGTTGTGATATGTAATTTAATGCTTTTCAGCCCACCGTTCTTCGCCCATTCTCATAACGTGGCCATACCACAATAACTGCTTCATTTCTATTGTGGAATATACCCTTATGTCCTAGGTCGTATCTCTTCATTCCTCATGTGTTCCATCCTGGATATCCGAGATGCTCTTCTCAGAAAATCCATTTCTCCCACCTCGATGTTTTTCCTATCAAGCCGTGAAAGCTGCCAACATTCCAATCCGTATGTCAAAATAGGCTCTACGAGTGTTCGATAGATTGCCATTTTTGTTTTTAATTGAATATTCCTTGAAGGGTTTAAAATGCGAGTAGATTTTTTCCTTGCTGAATTTTGTTTCCTACGTCTCTTCTAGTATTCCCTTCTTCTGACAATATGCTACCGAGGTATTTGTATTCCTTACATCTCTTGATCCCTCGGATTTCTAATTCAGGATCCGCTGCTCGATTTCCCAGTGGCAGGTACTCTGTCTTAACCACATTCATGTTTAGTCCCCACTTCTTGTACTCTGCTTTTAATTTTTTAAACATGTAGTCCGTGTACTCGTCGTCACTAGCAATAACCTCCTGATCGTCTGCGAAAAATAAG
The DNA here is from genome assembly GCA_963669975.1 of Acanthoscelides obtectus. Lineage (NCBI taxonomy): Eukaryota > Metazoa > Arthropoda > Insecta > Coleoptera > Chrysomelidae > Acanthoscelides > Acanthoscelides obtectus. The sequence continues at coordinate 62,832,339 of CAVLJG010000001.1, forward strand.
GTTGTCAAATGTTGATTGTTATTAGCAAAGATATGAAAGTAAAATAAGTATATTTTTCATTAAAAACGGATTTCTATATTTATTACAATTGAACATACGAGTACATACCTACAATAAAGCATTCTCCTTCAAAAACAACGGAGAAATTACTGACCAGAAACAGTTCGTTAAGAATGTTGGAATATGGACTATGCGCTTAACCCTTAACTGGTGACATGCCGTCTGACAGACTACACGCCAGTAATATTTGTCTATATTTTGGATTTTGTCCCGCCCACATTATTATACCCCCACCTATTCCTCGTGCTATTAGCCGACAACAGATCATCAAATTTGTGGTGGCGGCGCGTCAGTATCTTGCTGGTTATTGCGGAGTTTATTAGAACCACAGTCTGTCGGACGGCACGTCACTGTTAGTGTTAGTTGTTTTGTTATAGTTAATTTCGAAAATATGGCCGGGCCCTCGAAACGTGTCCGTTTAGGTGATCCCCATTATGAAGAAACCCTTCTGAAGTGGTTTAATGAGGCGTCTGACAGAGGAAGTGACATAGATGATGTACCTGAAAACTTTGTTATTGAGTCCGAACATGAGTCAAACTCGGAACTTTCATGTGACGGTGGTGATAGTGAAGTTGAGGTGAACACTGATGATCCAAATATAGACGATTCGGATACAGACGGTAAAAAAACCTATGTGTACGGAAAAAATCGTTATAGGTGGTGTACGTCAGAAGTTCGCCCTTCATCAAAAACGAGAAAACATAATATTGTCATAAAAGTTCCTACTTTGAAGGCAAGGGCTAAAAGTCTTGGTGAGGCAGCTGATCCGTTGTCAGTTTGGAAGTTACTTTTTGGGGACAACATGTTGCAAGAGATTGTGGAGTGCACTAACAGAAAGCTATGTGCAATACGTGTACGTTATTCTGATATATCTAGAAGTGAACTTGGAGAGACAGATATTACTGAACTGAAAGCATTTTTGGGCCTCTTAATTTATACAGCTATATTCAACTCCAATCACGAAAATATTGACAAAATATTTGCCACCGATGGGACTGGTCGCGAAATGTTCAGAGCAGTGATGAGCAAAAAAAGATTTTCTGTTCTCCTTGCGGTGATTCGATTTGACAACTTTGAAGATAGAGAAGAGCGTAAAAAAATCGATCCGACTGCCGCAATTTCTTTTATTTTCAATAGCTTCATCGAAAACTGTCAAAGCTTATATGGACTTGGTCAGTCTACAACAGTAGATGAAATGCTTGTCAGCTTCAGAGGCAGATGTTCTTTCAAAATCTATATGCCTAATAAGCCGGCAAATTACGGCCTAAAAATTCAATGTTTGACTAATGCAAGAAATAGCTAACTGTATAACGCGTACATTTATTGCGGAAAAGATTCTGATGGATTTGGACTACCTGCCGAAGATAAAAAATTATTAAAACCTACCCAAGCCGTATTACGCCTGAGCAGTCCAATTTTCGGCACCAATCGTAATATTACTGCCGACAATTGGTACACATCTATACAGCTAGTGGACGTCTTACGAAAAAATAATCTCACTTATGTCGGTACCATGAAGAAAAATAAGGCTGAAATTCCACCAACTTTCTTGCCAAATAGGAAAAGACCTCAAGGCTCATCACTTTATGGATTTCGAGAAGAATGTACATTGATAAGTCACGTTGGAAAAATTGGAAAGGCCACAGTCTTGATATCTTCAATGCATGATAGCATTTTCTCTGATCCCTCCACAGGAAAACCCGAAATAATTTCGTATTATAATGAGAATAAAAGCGGAGTAGATTCACTAGACGAGAAATGTTCGAAGAGTTCTTCAAGTCGAAGATCTCGCCGATGGCCGTTAGTAATTTTCTTCCGCCTTCTTGATATCTCAGTTACAAACGCTTGTATACTTCACCAATGTTATAAAAACAACACTATAATCAAAGAGAAGAGCATTTTTGGGATGCAGTTGGCTAAGCAGCTCGTGCAGGAACATATGAAAAGGCGTATGGTCAATCCTCGAATCCCCCGTGAAATACGAACTTCAATTAGGCGTATTATTGGAATACCAGAAGAAGAGGAACTTATTCAGAGGCAGGAACTGGTTTTAGAAAAACGTAAACTTTGTTATTTATGTCCAAGAAAAAAAAACAGAATGACAAAGTTCCTTTGTTTGCAATGCAAACGACCCGTTTGCTTACAGTGCACCCATCCAATGTGCAAAAATTGCTCTGAAAAACAATAAAAATTTATAGTTGCTGGAATGCATATTTTTTAAAATAAGTAATGCATAAATATTTTTACATTTTCCTTATATATTTTCAACAAAACTTCAGAAGGAAAACGCTTTTGGTTGTCTTCTTCTTTTGATTGTGCAGCCTTGTTCGATGGTCATATTTTTTAAGGTGTTTGTGCAATATGTTTATTATGTTTTTTAGTTCATGATTTTCTAGGGTATTTTTTTTGTTAATTTTTGTGAGCTTATATTCAAAAACGTCCGGACTAATTATGTTTAATAAAAAAATAATGAAAATTTTCAATTGTGTTTCATTTTTAACCTCATGTAAAAAATAGTCTGCCAGACGGCACCTCACCGTTTATGTATCTCATACGGCACGTCACCAGTTAAGGGTTAAAAACACAGTTGGCCTCGCCGCACACCTAGCCATTCATTCATTCATTCATTTCTTTATTGATGCTTAATACACTTGCGTCCTTACACAGGTCAAAGTAGAAGTTAAAATACAAAAGCGTAAATGCACAAAACAATAAAAAAATGTAAAATGATATTGTGAGTTTAAAATAAACACAAAACTATAGAACAAGCACATCTGAACAAATTAATAAACATAGTAAAAGTAAGCACACTACATCACCATTATAAGAGATCCGAAAATTTATTACTTAAAAATTCTTCAATGATACGAAAAGCTTTCTGAATAAGGTAAGCTTTAATCTATACTTAAATAAGCCGGGGCCAGACATTCTAAGTGCCTCAGGAAGAACATTATAAAAGTGGATTCCATAGTAGTTAGTACCGTTTCTAGTTATTTGTAGATGAGGTTTACGAATATCTAACTTATACACGTTAGGTGTATTGTAACTATGTACATCACTGTGCCTTTCGTATACATTCAAAATGTTGTATACATAAGCAGATACATATATACAGAGATGGCAGAGTGAGGATCATTAGGTTGATGGATGGCTCCCTACATGGGTGCTTATAACTCAGACCTGCGATGACTCTAAGCGCACCTTTGTCGTTCGAATACTTTAGGCATATGCACAGAGCGATCCATCCCAGTCCAAGATTGCATAGGACGTTCTCGAGTTGAAGTATCCATAATATGTGGTTAGCAACGTACCACCAGAAACACAGCTTTTCAGATTCCTAATTAAACAAGCGGTCTTGGATAGTTCTCGAATAATATCGTTTACATGTCCCTCCCAAGTCACGTGTGTATGAATACTGGCACCCAAAAATTTACTGTATCTTTGGTATTGACGTTATGGTTCAAGTAGTATACCATAGTATTACATGGTATCTGTATAAGATGTTACTTTGTGAATCTAGTTACTTCCCATGCCTACTGGCGAGGAAGTGTTGTAATCGCGAATAATTTCGAAAATGAGATATTATGTTTTTTGGATGTTATGAAATGTAGATCCAGAAAAATCATGTCACTAATTTCCGTCAGTCTGAAAGTCGGTCTGTCTGTCTATCCGCTAATTCTTGTCCTGTTCATAACTTGGAAAGTACCGATCGGATATTGATGAAAATTTCACACAAGGTTACCCCTATGCTAAAGTCGAAAAGGTTATGCAGTTTTTGAGAATCGATCCACTGGCGACGGACAAAAAGGTCAAAAACGAAAAAACAAAAATCGCTCAATCTTCGTTTGTTTGCTGACGGGTCAAGGGATCCTGATCTGTTTTTGAAATTTTTTTAGGGGTGATAAATTGGGGGTTGTAGGAGGGTGTATCGCAATTTTTTGATGTTAGTATATTAATTCACTTCCAACCTCGATAACTCTACGCACCTATCAGGCGGATTTCACATGTCATAAATCGCCCCGTACATTTGGCCTTAAAACTTAGAACGATAGAAAAATGTTTACCCTAGGGTCCCTGCGCCTGCAAACAAACGGCCACTGTCAGCGTGCCGGTGATCGTATATGTCCTGCATCACTGTCATTGGAGAGAGGCGAAGAGACGTTTTGCCAAAAGAGGGGTTCTACGGGTAGGGCAGAAAAAGAATGTTATGGACTGATTTTACGGACCTGTTTGTCAGACTTGATCAATTTAATTCCTCTGTTATACATTTTCGTAACTAACTTTTTTCTTAGAGAAAGCATAGGCAACTATCCTCTATCAAATTAAGGTCAAGGGCGCTGTCTTATTTCGAGAGGGTCTAGCTTGTGCTTAACATAATCCATTATGAACTGATGACAGCGTTGCGTGGGAAGTGTACAGTAAACCTACTTGACGTCCTTTTTTTCTTGCATTCATTACCGACCATCCTGCATTTGATCGTTTAATTTCAACTAATAGATTACATTACAGATTAATTCTTCATAAATCACAATTAATGTGATGGACAAAATTCAGTTCTCCAACCATTTCTCTCATTTGGGGATAGTTGTAATAACGACAGCCTCCTTTCTAATCACCACTGGTAAAATTGGTCCTCAGAGTAATAGAGGAAGAGGGATCTGAAAGTGGTGGGTGGGATAATTTTTCATCTTATGTCTGCCGCACAAAGCTCCAAAACTCGAGCCAAATCTAATTTGTCTTTTGTGCCCCGAGTCAGGATCGATCCAAATCTAGCGCAATTTAGGCTGCATTTCCTCCTACACTGAAAAATCGACAGCTTTCCAGACAAATGCTTGTACTAACGATATGTACTCGTATGCACTAGCATTTTATAGCAGGCAAGGCCTTTTATTAATACTGAAACTAAACATAGACGTAGTTTAATGTAAGGTTAATTCAAAAAATGATTCATTTGCTGAGCTTAACAGGTTACAAGGATATTATGATTATATCTCACATGACATACACATCATGAACGTCCTCGTTTTTCCACATTTTCAACCTTCTGGAACGTTTAGTGCTCAATCAGGAGGATAACTACTAATTAAGCTAGAATTTTGGGATTTATATGGATGTTATCAGTCCATTTCTTAGTTCAGTTGTTTTACTACCCCCTCCCCCTCACCACATTCTTAATCTACTGCCTGACTTACAGTGCATTTTCTGGATCATCAAAAACATTTTAAGAAGCTCTAATTGCCTATTTGATCTCAATAAAGAAATCTAAGTCAAAAAAAAAATCAAAATTGCACATTTCAAAATATTATTCTTTAACGGATGTTTAGATTATCCATGCAGTTTTTAGTAACTTTTGTATAATAAAGTTTATATCTATCTTTAACCGTTGTGAAGCTATTTGAGTTTATAATAGAATTCTAGAAATTGTGATAATAAGGGATTGTATCGTAAAAATAACAAAAATATAGTTCCCATAGGAACAAGACGTTAAAATTGAAATCAAGTCTCCGAGTGTTAAAAAACAAAAAACAACTTACAGTTTACACCCACATTGAAGTTTTAGTAAAAATTAGTTTGTTATAAAGATGTAGGTCAATATGGTAATATAGTAGGTGCTGAAAGTGGTATCCATTAATCTCCATGCAATAATAAATTTTTTGTTCGAATCTATTCCTCACATTTTCAAGCATGTCTTGAGTTATTTGTCTACATTCAGCCGTAATCCGTTGACAAAGATCTTGAATGGAATCTGTCTTCGCACTAAACACTTTGCTTTTCAAATGCCTCCAAAGAAAGTAATCTAATCTAAATGGCTAAAGTCTGGAGATCTCGGCGACCACTCGATGTGGCCTCGTCTGCCGATCCACTGATCTGGTAAATGGGTGCCCAAAAACTGTCGTATTGGAGCCACATAGCGGCGGTGCACCATTTTGTTGGAAATGAATGTAATTTTCATTATAATTAACGTCAGTTTCTATTATTACGGTAATTCGTGGCTCTAATGTATTTTCTGACATGTTCAAGAACGTCTCGCCAGTCAAGTTTCTAGAGATAAAGAAAGGTCCTACAATATGATTCCCGGAAATGTCGGCCAACGAATTTATTTTTTCAGGATATTGCGAGTGTACCTCTCGAAAAAAATGTGGATTCGAGTCACTCCCATATCGACAATTATATCTACTTACAGCAGCATGTAAATAGAACGTACACTCATCTAAGAAACAAATATTAAATAACAGATTTGCATTTTTGATTAAACGTTGGGACATTAATTCAACCTTCTGTCAAAATCGTCTTCATTAACGTCATGGACAAGTTTTATCTTGTATTGGTGCAATTTCTTGTCTTTCAAGATTCTTTGTACTGTTGTACGTGTAAATCCTGGAGAAGTAGCCAGTCCTCGAGTGCTTCGGGTGTTGTTAAGTGCTACGTGTCCCAACAGTTCTTCGGCTTCATTTCTAACTGGTCGATTTTCTCGATGGCGATTACGGCGAATATTAGACACTGATCCAGTTTCTTTATACAAATATACATTGCGTATTTTATTACATACAGGGTGGCGCATCGAAAACGAAACAGACGCATTTACTGGCAGCTCAATTTTTTTTTTGAAAAACGCTCAGAACCGTCGATTTTGTTTTCGAGGGGGACTCAAGTTTGGCAAAAAATCACGTTAGTACGTGCATCCCCCTAAGCGGGGGTGACACCACCCCCAAAATCTTAAATGGAAGGGGGATCGAGTGATACCTTAATTTAAAGGTCTTTCAATTCCCTTTATAATGATATAAAATTAATGTACTTCAATAGTTTTGAAAATTTATTGATTTGAAGCTTAAATAAAACTAATACATCATTAGTGGAGATCAATACATTTGGCAGCAAAGTAGTCTAAAAATGAAGAATGAACTGACCTGTTAGGCAAGTAAATGTTGAAAATGGCCACCATGACTCTCCATGCAATAATAAAGATTTTGGTCAAAACATTGCCGCACATTTTGCAATATTTGAGGAGTAATTTGAAGGCACTCATTCACAATTCTTTGTCGCAGGTGTTCTAATGATTTTGGCCGAGTAGCATAGATTTTGCTTTTTAAATGACCCCACATAAAGAAATCCAAAGGTGATAAATCTGGCGACTTTGGGGACCATTCAATGGCACGGCACCTCTTCTACCAATCCATCGATCTGGAAACACGTAATGCGTAATGTGGTGGGGCACCATCCTGTTGGAACATCAACCTATTCGCAATGTACCGCCGATCATTCTGATTTTCAATTATGGCTGTTAATGCAGGATCTATGGCGTCTTCCAGTAATTCCAAATACATTTCACCGGTCAAATTTCCAGGTAAGAAAAAAGGACCAACTAAATGATCGCCAAAAATACCAGCCCAAACATTTAATTTTTGTGGCTGCTGTGTATGAACCTCATGATAAATTCTGGGATTAGAATCGGACCAATATCGGCAGTTATGACGATTTACTACGCCATTTAAGAAAAAGGAACATTCGTCGGAAAACCAAGTGATGAATAGAAAATGTTCATCGTTCATAATTCGTTCACTCATATCTTCACAAAATTGTAATCGCCGACCAAAATCGTCTTCATTAAGTTCTTGTACCAGGTGAATTTTATACGGATGAAAACTATGGGCCTTTAGAATCCGTTGAACAGTACGTCGACTAACACAGTCTCCAATTTGCGGGTACTTAACGTAGGATCTACATAAACCTTCCCTAAAACCCCTACTTAATAATAATAATAATAAAATGTCTTTATTAGGCACATTATATAAACTACAACATAATGTGACCTCTACGTAGGCGAAGTCTAGCTCTTGGCTACTCTACTTAAACTACATAAATAATAAATTGAAACACTTAATCAAAGGAAACTTTGACAAGCAGCAAAAGACGCTTCAAAACAACGAGCTTGATAGCTTCCTGACATACATATATACTTCTATTGCTTCGTTCCTTATGGGACTTTCAATGTTGCGTTTATTGGCGCCTATTCCCGAAATTTAGCTACAAGTTCTAGAACATATTTTCGATGCACGTTACTGTTCTCATGTCGCTCATTAAATATTTCTGCGCACCGATTATTTCCGAAAAATATTTCGATAATTTCAACTCTTTCTGCTTATGTAATAAAGAGTTACAAGTTATTTTAGCAACAAAGTTTGGTCAAATCAATCGCAAACTATGTACCTATTAAATTCCTATTTAAAATAAGTACGAGATATTTCCTTATCTTTCTTCAAGAAATAACTTTTTTGCCACAAAAAAACGCTCCAATAGCTATTTTCAAACAACAAAATGATGAACAAACCATGGGCGTAGAGAAGAAAAGCATTTACTTACTTATTAAGTAAATTCTTTTAGTCATTTTTTTTCTGAAAGTAGTACAAACTAATCTGATGTACCTATTAAAGTCTACTTTAAGCTTTAAATCAATAAATCTTCAAAACTACTGAACTGAAGCTCATGTATTTTACATCATTATAAAGGGAATTGAAAGACCTTTAAAATAAGGTATCACTCGACACCCCTTTCCATTTGAGATTTTAGGGTTGGTGTCACCCCCGCCCAGGGGCTGCATGTGTTAACGTGATTTTTTGCCAAACTTGTGTCCCCCTCGAAAACAAAATCGACGGGTCTGAGCGTTTTTCCAAAAAAAAAGTGAGCAGTAAATGCGTCTTGTTTGTTTTCGATGCGCCACCCTGTATATTCATTTGTCTTCAAATCAATACAACTTTTTGCCACGAAAATCAGTGCTACAATGTGTCCTTCATATCCGGGATCAATTATATTCCGTGGCCGGGATATTAAGCCTACCAGGGGGAGCGAAAGTGACCTGTACAAAACGCACATGCAAAATTCAAAATTAATTTTCTCAATTTTTCTTCTAATCAACACCACTTTTTTACGAATGTCAGCGCTACAATGTGTCCTCTGTATCCCGGATTAATTACATTCCTTGGCCGGGGCATCGTAAACCTATCAGTGGAGCGAAAGTTACCTGTGCAATGCGCACATGCAAATTTCAAAATTGGTTTTGGCAATTTTTCTTGAAATCAAAACCACTTTTTTTGTTTTACGAAAGTCAGTGCTACAATGTGTCCCTCTATTTATCTCGGATCAAATACATTCCCTCGTCATGGACAAGTTTTATCTTGTACGGGTGAAATTTATTCTCTATCGAGATTCTTTGTACTGTTGAGCGTGTAAATCCTTAAGAAGTAAAAAGTCCACGAGTGCTTTGGGTGTTGTCAAGTGCTACGTGTACCAAAACTGCTATTTCTGCTTCTTCATTTCTAACTGGTCAATTTTCTCGATGGGGATTACGACGAATATTAGACACAGATCCAATTTCTTTAAATTTTCTTATCAACTTAGCCACACACTTCTCGTCAATATTTTTGTCTGGATGTAACGCATTGGACAACAGGGCAGTAGTTCTTGCAATGCTCCCAATTTGGTAATTACAGTTTTGTTATTTATACCCTTTCTTGAACTGAATGAGTCATTGTTCAAAATATATCGCAGCTAGGTAGGTACCTTAATTTGAAATGAAAGTCAAAGTTTTTCTATGACAAACGATGACCCTGACTGATACTAAATGTTCTTGCTGGTACCCATGATTATTATTTTTGGCCGTGCATTCCATTATTATCAGTATTAAGTTAGTCAAATTTTATCATAAACTCAAACAGGTTCACATCGATTGAAGATAGGTATGAACTGTATTATACAAAAATTACTAAAAACTTCATGGATAATCCAAAAATAAAAAACATGAGGGTTTCCATTTAAAAATCTAAAGTGTAACGGAATATCTTACTCTTTGATCACCCTGTATTGTGCGGCTATAGATGAAAAGACTTCCCTCTATAAACCAAAATTGACGTGTCCGAGGTTTTTCACAAAATATACCACACGTAAACAAATATGCCGCTTTTTGTTTCGAATAATTCCGATATCTTTTCGGTTTGTAATGAAATATTTCCTAAGTGATTGCGAAGCCTGACTCATTCACCTTCCTTCATTAATTCTCAAGGTTTCTTGTGCATAAGTCCGGTAAACACCTAGTTTCACCAAACAACTTTTACAAACACCACAAATATATTGAAATAACAATTAAAGAATTATTTTCCTTTGTATGTCATTACCAATGTCGATGGACGACAAAAGAGATTGATCGAATGCATGTGTTTGGTGTTAATTGTTGATAGTAAAAGATTCACAAACACGTACTTGGAATTAAAAGAACATCAAATACGTGTCCGTGCTAAAAATGTTAATGTTCTGTCTGTTGGTATGCGAGATGTGAGGTAGGTGTGTGCATATGAAGGAATGCTGTAGTGGTATTATGATGTGTAGATAGCTGATATATAATGTTAGTAGAATACAGAAATACCTGACAGTATTGTCGTTATTTTGTAAATAGATTATACAGGGTGTTTTTAAAGCTGAGTCATTTATTTTAACTGCTTGTAGGACTCGTCAAAAGGAGTTGACATACCAAAAATCACCTATATAAAAGTTGCATAATAAAAGAAATAGTGAAATATTGAAAATTTTGAAAAATAAGAATATTACACAGATAGATAGAATTATATGTCACTTAGTATACATTCTTAGTCGTTCGATAGCGCACAAGTAATGTTCATTGAGAATTGTTTATTAAAATATATTTGTTAGAGATTCCGGTGTTTCCAACGTCTTGAGTCTCAGAGTATCTGCAAAGAGCGAGGCGCCACATTGATTACAAATGGATATCTGAACCAAGTTTCAAGTAGATCGCACGAAGACATCAGCCCTATCGTCACGAAACAATACTTACATGTCGTAGCTTCTTGAAGAATTGGCTACTTCGCTAAGAAACCGGTCACTTAGCTACGTAGCCCTACTTAGACTACTGACTTTGTAGGTTCACGTCCATTTTCTCTATAAAGCTGAAGAAATCAGCCTTTCACAAAAATTTCTAGTATTTTTGTCTATAAAGCTGAAATCTCCAGTCACTTAGTCTGATCACGTTCCGTGGACCCTCCCATTTTCTACGTGGATGAAGCGAGACCAGCTTTAAAAAAACACAACAACCAATTCTTCTAAGAAGCTAAAACCATCAGATTATTAGCTTGGAAGAAAAGAGGAGTGAGTCAATAAGAGTCATGGTCAATTTTATATTATTGTTATAGTTTAATGGTAGGTGGTATGAGTCGACGGATGTCTGTTCATATCTGAAGATGAAAAATTCTAAGTTTATTTTTTACGGAACCATAAAACATATTTAATATCGCGTACCTTAGGCACTGTTAAATTTTGGCGAAATGTTGCACGCTGCTAAAGTTAACTAGAAGTAACCTTTATATTAATTGAGGTTGAAAAGACTATTGAGCGAAAAGTATATTGTCATACACAAATTTTATACAGTTTATACAGTTTAGAAGTAGCACGTTTTTTGAAACGGGACTATTTGTGCTATTACGAAAACCGTCTAAAGATCTTACAGGACTAAGTGCTACATAAGCTTGTCCAGCAGCAAATAGTCGCGAGCCTAGATAAATGACCGCATGGTCGACTGTACAACCTTGCATCTTGTGGATGATCGAAGCCCAACTCAGGATGAATAGCAATATTCGTCTCTCAGCAGTTCCATAGCTTTATTTCGCTAGGAACTGTATCGATATCGGTTTAATCATGTGCATACCATCTGAACCGAAATCGATACGGACAATAAGAAGCCTTTTGTGAATCACGGTTATCATATAATATATTATATGAATATTATAAACAGTAATTCGCGTGTATTAGTCTCATTAGTGTAAGAAAATTTATTACTTTTTAACACAAAATTTAATCAAACACGTACAAGTCTTTCGTATCTCTATTTCGACTGACTGTACAAAACCATGATACCCGATATTTCCACGGCTAGTAATAAAAAATGATGCGATAAGCCGTCTGCACCATATCTGCCGGCTGGGACGTCAGTCCCAGTCTATATTAGTTAGGCATGTATGAGGAATGAACAAGGTGAGAATGCACTCACTAACTTAAAAAAGTATCTGCCTCCGATGTGCTGTGCCGAGTGCCCGAATCAACAAAGAGTAAGTCCGAAACTGCAGGCATGCGCAGGGGATCTATAAAACAATTTATCAATCCTGGCGGTCCTAATAAGGATAATATAAAACTGTTATCAAATTGTCATCGGTCCTTGATACGTGTGCGACGTTTTAAATTAATCAAACTTCTGGAAATTTTACATACATACAAAATACATACATACAAACAGGCCAAGCTTATAAAAGCGTGCTAAAAATACCGCTGGCCTCTTGCACATCCGACACTTTATACATCGCTATTCTGTATTAAACTGAAGTGCCATTGCCATCCGTCTATCTGACTTGACCTTTTCGCAGCGCGCCTCTGGTTGTTCGACCTATGCGACGTTGCCGGTCCTAACGTTGCTTAAGTACCGCATACTTGGGCATGCTGTGTTGCTTTGTGAAACATACCGGAAGTTCCAAATTCGACCGACTCCATTCGGAACTGGTAACAGATACGAAATGTGAGTTAAGGGGGGAGGGATAATAATAATAATAATAATAATAATAATAATAATAATAATAATAATAATAATAATAATAATAATAATAATAATAACAATAATAATAATAATAATAATAATAATAATAACAATAACAATAATAATTCTTTATTGCCCAACAGAAGCATCCATTTATAGGACAATATAAGTGAAAAAGAACAAAAGAGTTCATAAAACATACAAAAATAAAATATTTAAATGTAAATAATTGTAAATACAAAATAGAAAAAAATATTTAGAAAAGGACTACTACCATTTAGACTAACATTAAAGTATGCACATCAAAAGTTGTATATTAGATAGTAATATTCATTGGATTTAGTCGTTACCTCAACGATACTGTCATAATGAATATCACAATTATCTGCTATTTCATTAAAGTTGGAACACATAAAGTATATGGGAAACATTTGATCTTGGCGTATTCAAATAAAAAGCCGGACATCTACGTGAAGCGCGAGATGGCACATGAGAACTGAGTTTGGATAGCAAGTCCGGGAAGTCAATTTGATTATGGACGAGCTTATAAAAAAATCTTAAACTGTTATTAATTCTTCTTAACTCTAGCGGCTGCATCTCGAATCTAAACAGCATAGTCATTTGATCACTGCCTCGCATCGGATAGATACCATCCTATTTGAATGTCAAGTACTTCAAAAAATCGCGCTGCACGCCCTCAATTGAATTAATATGATTTTGGTAGCAAGGGTTCCATACACTTGATGCATATTCCAGCTTTGACCGAACTAGCGCACAGTATAGAGCTTTCAGCGCAATTTCACTAGAGAAAGATTTGCAGTTTCTTATCAAGGACCCGAGTGTCTTCATAGCAGACGAGACTATGTTATTAATATGACAGGTGAATTCTAATTTGTTGTCAAACAAAACTCCTAAATCGTTCACCTCGGAGCATCTCACTAAGCTCTCGTGCTTCAGTTTGTAGTCAAAAGTTATCGGATGTATTTTACGGGTATATGAACAAATTTTACATTTTGTGACATTCAGAAATAACTCATTATTCTTGCACCAATCTGAGAGACGATCGAGATTATTTTGCAAAATTACGCAGTCTGCAGCAACATTTATTGTATATAAGTATATGAACATTTTTTGAGCTTAGTATATTCATACACTCTCATCCCTGATAATTATATGCACCTATTATATAATTATGGTAGGCTTTTTCTTTGGGGTATCGACAAAATAGGCTAAGTGTACCCTAACCCTATTGACTTACTACTCAAGCTTTCGACAGACTATGCTGCCATCATCAGGAGCTAAAAAACAAATTAAAAATAATAAAATAGAAATCATGTTCAATTGGTTAGTAATCTTTTTACTTACTACATCAGTGAGAATGGTGCTAGTATTCGATGTTAAAAAATTTAAAAGAGGACACATGGTGAGGTGATCAAAAAACTGGATCTACGTCAAAAAACGAGTCAACAACATGGCTGTGTTTTAATACTCCACTACAGAAGGATTTGGACTACAATTGATTAGATAAATTTTTTCCATTAAACTCACCAAATTTACAGTTTTGAATAACCTAAAAATGAAGATGTGTGACATTTCTAAGAGTAAACTTTTAGAGAGATGTTCTTCTTTATCAAGGACATTGATATTGTTATAGCACATCGAGTGACCTGTACTGTTTACATGTGACGCCAAAGCCTTTTTGGATGCAATCCGAAATCACTCCAGTGGGATGTTATTATGGCCTTCAGTGATCTAGAAGTTTGACCTATGTATACCAAATTGCAACCATTACAATTAATGGAGTAGACAGCATTGGTTAAGCCGAGCATCGAAACTTTCATTTTGGAAAACACATTATTGATTGATTTACAAGCAATACGACAACTTAAAGTGCTACAAAGTCTGGACAGTTTTGGAGTTACATCTTGAATGTATGGCAATGTTACAAAACTGATTCTGGGATTTGATGATGTATTGGCATTATTATTATTGTAGAATTGTCTGTAATGTTGTTGGAAGGGGTGGAATTATTATTATCATTATTTGGATTTGGCACAATACTAGAAGGAGAACTGTTAATCAAGTACCTTGAATAGCCATTGTTCACGAAGAGTGTTGAAAGTTTTCTTAGATTCGACATGTGGTTATGTTATGGTAAGATCTGAAATTTAGAAACCTTCCTGTGGATATTGGTTTCATGTACCAGTATACCAACAAAATGGTGTTGTTACCGATGATTCTCGAGTTCAAAAATGGGAATGATTGATTTTCATCTTCTTTTTCAATGGTGAGTTAAATGTACGGGTCACAGCTATTGAAGACTTCGACAATATCATCCACTCCTTGTGACGGAAGACAGACAATGATGTCGTCTACATACTTCGTTATGAAACATAGGTTGAAAGGTAAAACTTGAACAACAATATCAAGCAGGTCATCCATCACATATTCTGCCAAAACTGGTGATAGCACTGAGCCCATTGGGCAACCGTGTGTTTGTGAAAAGGCTTTATTATTGAATGTAAAAGAATTGTTATGGAAAAGGTATTCTAAAATGGAAACAAATGAATCCAGAGTTAGATTGCAGCACTGACATATTTGATCCCAGTGTTTATTGATGATCTAATGCAAACATCTTCTAGGCCTAGGCAAACATTACTAAAAAGTGAAACCTCGTCAAGACTGGCAATGGCGTGACCAGGTGGTATTTGTATCCTATTAAACTGTTGGGAGTCATCAAAAGAGTCTTTAATGTAGTAGTCACCTTTAACATGGGCTTTCTTTAAAATATCCGAGATTAATGAAGATAGAGCTTGCGTGGCTGATCCAATTGAAGCTACTATAGGTCTTATTGATAGAACCGATTTATGTATCTTAGGAAGAGCATAAAAACAGAATTATAAGTGGTTAAAGATTTTTTCTGGTCTTGATTGATTTGTTCAGCGTTAAAGAGTTTGCCAACAATGGCATTACAACATTTTTCTACTCTTGGAATAGGGCCTCAATTGAGTTCAGTATAGGGATGATCATTTTCAATTAAGCTGTTAGATAGATCAAAATATTGTTGCCTTAACATTATCACTGTGACATTGCCTTGTCAGATCTTGTGACAATTGGATCAGGATGTTATTTCAGGAATTTTCTCGTGTTTAAAAGATTGTGAAAGAAAGAGTATTTTGGTTTTTCAATGTTGGTTTTTCAAGCTCTTCTCCCTCTGATCATCATGCACAAGTCATACCTAAGTGCAAATAGTCTATCTGTTCTACAGAGAACTTCGAAAACTTATCTATAGAAGGGTCTTTCCGAGAAGTAAGATTGTTTCATTCAAACAAGAGACTGATTTTTCACAGGATTATGCCTCTCAGGATGTCAATGATGCTTATTGTAGTTTTTCAACTATAACCTTCAATTATTTTAATGCCATCTTTGTGGTTAAAAAGATAAATGAAACAAATAAAAACAACTATTGGATTACTACTAGGGGCATACGAATATCCTGTAGGAATAAAAGAATTCTTTATTATGAAAGAACCAAAGGATTGGTCTCCGATGCATTCTTTAAAACTCACTACTAATCAAGAGTGTCTTTGAGTAATTTCAAAGAATTCCCTGTTGATTTGATTCTGAATACATTATATAAAAATAGCCTAGCAGCTGCAAGTTATCCGAAGTCTTCAACTTTGTTGTAACATTTTTATATACAGTTTTGATTTTCTCTAGGTTTTTGATACCTTCTTTTCTTAATTATTTTTTCGCATAACTTGGATGCTATTGATCCTCTCTTGAGAGTAAAAGCGTTACTTTCAGAATCAAGTATATTAGAATACAAAGCGCAAGTAATAATTCTCCATAGACAATTTACGCGAACTAGTATTAGCAAATGGTGCATTGACAAACTGTATGTTTGGGATGGAAGAAAAATCGATTGTCTTCAAATAAGTCATGTTTGAGGATTTTCTTTATATTTTGAATTTACCCACGATTCTCAAACATTGCGTAATATTAGAATGTGTCACTTTACTTTTCTTTTGGCCCGCTATGGTTACGAAAATACTAAAAATGGCCCTCCACAAAATTATGTTGGGCAGGACTGTGCTAGACTATCTTGTTAATGAAAAGCATATTGATTTCGTAGCTAATATGGATAGTATAAACTAGAAGTACAGCATTGAGAAAATCCTAGTCAGTAAGATTACTCTCTACACAGAAGACCAAGTGACACAAACATGCTGATTTTTATTAGTTCAACATTTAACAATCATTACAAACCTAGGGACAATCATTATTTTAGAGAGATGCTAACCCACGTTAATTTAACTCAATTATTGTTAACAGCAACGTATTACGAGAGTATGAAATATTTCAGGAGATATACATTTTGTCATAATCCGAAAGCGAGCATATTATCCGCGCCAGTATTATATAAGCACTTTTACTTTTTTGTCTTAGGAACGCATGAGCTGTTAGAATAGAAAAGCTGAATCAGTTGAATGAATTAATCCTACAAGAATTCCAGCTTACGGACAAGTACCTTATAAAACAGTTATCTAAAAATAAACCGTTGGGGCATTCGTCAGATGACACCAAATTAATCGGTGTTGATGATATTTTTAGGTCTTATTATTTTAGCATCTGTATTTTTACCTCACTCTCTTTGACAGGACAACAGGACGTACGTATATTTATGTTATATTCTAAGACACCAACGTAATTTTTTATGTTTCCGTGGAAGCATTTTTCTTTTGTATCAACGAAAAGTCGCGAAACTTGCCATTCAAAGTTAAAACGTTTATTTTCTCCTCCACCCCTCTTTGCTCGAATGCTTGTTTATTTTTATCTATTCCTAATAATTATTTTAATTTGAAAGTGTAATTTATTATCTTTTGAGATTACGTTGGTATGCGGGAAGTTTACTGAGGTACTCCATGCAGCATATTTGGAGGTTAAAGCCTTAGTTCACAGTGTAGATCTAAAAACACATACTAAATTTTATAATAATTAATTCTTAAACATACATATTTCGGCTAAATAAATATTACAGCATTTAAATATTCTTGAAACCAACATTCAGCGTGCACATTTTTAAATGCACCTCTTGAACGTCTTTATATCTTTCATGAACCATGTCTGTTAACTCACCATTTAGTGTGCACTTGTAGATGTCTGCCCAAGTCACCGTTTAATCCCAGTTGTTATGAACGGCACTCACAAAACACATCAGTCACAGTAAGCCACTGTTTATATTAAAACGATGACATATCACCTCGAACGTTGTCAGTTCTCACGTACCCGAACCGAAAAAACAAACGCCGAGCACAAGCACAAAATAAAAGAATACGGCGTCCTCAAGCTGGTTACCTACTCTTGGCTTACACTGATATCGATGACTCGACAACATCTATTCCCACTATTCCCAGCACGGCTGTATACACATTCAAAGTACTCGACCCGCGGCAACTGCCAGAGCCAGACCATTGCCTCTCAACTGGTACAGCGCTACAGCGGTACCTACCTTCAACCGCGCTGTTGCCATGTCTACTACTCGGGCTGCAAAACACCGATAATCTCAAACACTATAAAAATGTCGTCGGGGAATGAAAAAATCGAAACTGTGATAAACTGCTGGAATGCGTGAATTAATAAAATCATCAATCAGGCAGATCTGACGAATTATCCATCTGAACCGCCTATTTTTTGGTTGCCCAGTCCATAATAATAATAATAATAATAATAATAATAATAATAATAATAATAATAATAATAATAATATTAATTAATAATAACAACAATAACGATAACGGTAGCGATAACGATAGCGATAGCGACAGTGACAGCGATAGCGATAAGGATAATGATAATGATAATGATAATGATAATGATAATGATAATGATAATGATAATGATAATGATAATGATAATGACAATGATAATAATGGACTGGAGTTGCTAGCCTCCCATCGGGCGCCTCCCTGTGCGAATTGGGAAACGCTCTCCAGATATGGAGGGTACCGGGGAAATAAAATACACGGGGTGGACAAAAACTAGCACCACCGCTCTATGGGTTAGCACACCCTAGAACGTGTATATCTAAATGCTCTTAAAACGAGAAATAAGAGATACTCAGGCGGGCCGGCGCTGCAGGAGCCGGGTCGGAACCGTCTTGAAGATTTACCTGCAACCTACCGCGGCAATGAACAAGGACCAACCAGATTGCCAACCCAGTCGAGTACACCACCACCAAACTTACCAAGCCAAGATGTCGGTGTTGCTGGACCATCAGAGCCCATGCCCACCACGTCACAAGGCACAGTTAGGCAAAGAACCATGTGGACAGAAGAAATCAATGCATTCATGGTTCGCTGCTATTACAGATTAACCCGACTAGAAACCGCCAAAACTCCATACAGCCGAGAACTACATAGACTGGTAACTGAAAAATTTCCAATGCTTCGTCATAAGACTATACAAAATATCATAGACCAGCGAAGATCTATATTTAGAAATAGACGCCTATCACCAGGTATTGTTACACAAATAAAGCGCGAAGTTGCGATAGAACTATCTATAAATTTACCTGCTGATCTCCCCAATGCTGACGATGAACCAGCGGCCCCAGTACCGGAAGCCAACAGACCACCATCTGCTGCTGAGCTGGAATTCGAAAGGGTTCATTTGCTTTATGATAGAATGGACCCTATGATGAAACCTAGACTTCCCAAAATATACTAAGTGACATATAAATCCGAACACCCAGTTTAAATGGTTTTATTTTAATAGAAGTTGGTGAATGTATTTATCTTACTGTAAATAACAAGTGAAAAAATTTTCAGCCTTATTAGTTGGACATTCCGGTTTTTATACTGCTTTTTTTTAATTCACTAACGCTCTAAAAATGAATATTTCAGCCGCAGTAAAGAGTCAACGTTGGCGGATTTTGGTTCTTGACATCCTTTACGATCGGTTACGATGCCTAGAGTACGGAGACCTGTACGATTTCGTCAACTTAGTGAGTTTGATAGGGGCCGTATAGTGGGACTTCGGGAAGCTGGACTTTCTTTTCGGGCAATTGCAGTTAGAGTGCAAAGAAGTGTAGACACTGTGGTTAGGTGTTGTCAGACATGGCTTCGAGAAGGCCGCACGCAAAGAGCAAGGGGCACTGGACGCCGCCTTAGAACAACAGACCGTGAAGATCGCCGGCATGCACGATGGTCATACCAGGGTTAGAAGGCGACGTGGTGAAAGGAGGAATCCACAGTTTTTTGTTGAAAGACATGTTCATCACACTGTTGGAGTTATGGTTTGGGGTGCTATAGCTTATGGTTCCAGGTCACCTTTAATCTTCATCAGAGGTAACATGAACGCGCAGCGTTATATCCACGAAGTTCTAGAACCCCATATTTTACCCTATCTTGACACCCTGGCAGATCCAACTTTCCAACAAGATAATGCCCGACCACATGTTGCAAGAGTCACAATAGACTTCTTTCAACATAATGATGTCATATTGTTACCATGGCCACCAAGATCTCCCGATTTATCCCCAAGCAGATTGCTCAATTTGCAACGTCCTCCTCAGACTCTAGAAGTACTTCGAGAGGAGTTGGTGGTTGCCTGGAATGAGATACCACAGGAGGACATTGACCACCTGATCAGAAGCATGCCTAGGCGCGTTGGAGAATGCGTAGCACATCAGGGTGCATCCACACATTATTAAAGGTCAAAGGGCTTTAAAGCAGTGAAATCATTTTGAAATTTTTAGTAGTAGTACTTATACAAAATTTTATTAAAATAAAACCTTTTAAACTGGGTGTTCGCATTTAATATGTCACTTAGTAAATTTTCAGTCTATCAGCTCGTCAGAAAACTACAGCGATAACTTCAAACAAATCAAACAGACTAACGAAGTTTATATAAAATTTGATGAAACGCAGACATCTATATACAATGTTGCGTTCACAATGGACGAGCTGAAAAGGGCACTGCAACAGGTAGATGAGAAAGCTCCTGGTCCCGATCCTATTCGATGATAAAAAACCTTCCAAACACGGTAAAAGAGAAACTATTAGATATCTACAACTTGATGATGATTGAATAAAGACCCCCAACTTTTGTCCAGTTATCGTCCAATATCTTTAACGAACTGCCTAAGCAAAATATTGGAGTCGATGGTAAATTTCAGGCTAATTTGGTATGCTGAAAGAAATGGACTGCTGGCGACAACTCAGTTTGGTTTCCGAAAATTCAGATCAACATCGGATTCAATAGCAGCTCTAGAAAGCACAATACAGTGCAGTTTTGCAAAGAGACAACATCTAACTGCGGTGTTCTTTGACCTGGAAAAGGCGTCTGATACTACCTGGAGATATGGTATATTAAAAACATTGTATAATTGGAATATCAGGGGTAATTTATCTGAATTCAGCAAGAGCTTTCTGCTAACAAAAAGAATCAAAGTCGGAATAGGTAACACGCTACCCGAGCAACATTTACTTGAAAATGGAATTCCTCAGGGTTCGACATTGAGCGTCACGCTCTTCGCCATAGCGATAAACCCAATTCTAGATCCCCTTGAACCATATACAGGTAGGTGATTAATTGTGGATGATCTTGTTCTTTTCTATTCATCAAGAGAGTTACAAGGGATACAAAATGGATTGCAAGATGCAGTCTCTAGTATTTGTCTTGCTGCGGAACGTAATGGGTTTGGCTTCTCAGAAGATAAAACAAAAATCATCCATTTCTGTCGTCTTAGATCATGTCAAAGGCAATGCCGACTTACCCTTAATGAATCACCAATAACTCAAGTGGACCAAATAAAGTTTTTGGGGGTGACTTTTGACTCGAAATTACTTTCTAAAGCACACATTGCAGATCTAGTTTACAGTTGCAGGAAAGTCGTGAATATAATCAGATGCTTGGGGAGTATCAAATGGGGTGCGCATAGAAACTGCCTGTTGGATCTACATAAAGCAACAATAATGCCAAAGCTAGAGTATGGCTGCCTTACTTTTGAAGGAGCAAGGAAAACAACACTTCACGCTCTAAATTCGGTACATTACCAGGGTGTAAAAGCACAAATAAGAATGAGGACAAGAATATTGAACTAGATCGCCAATGTCAACAACAGATATTACTATACCTGAGTTATACACCCAAACATACCACACATCTGCACCATGGACACTCATACCAATAAAAATGCACTTAGAATGCACGAGACATGGGAAGGAAAATACTAATGCGACCTTCATCGTCAAATTTTCCTAGAGACGTCCAACAGATACCCTGATGCAATACATATACATATACACTGATGGCTCCAAAATAGAACATAATGTCGGTTGTGCAATCGCTGTTAAAGACAGGATATACAGTTGGAAACTACATCCCACAACATCTATATTCACGTCAGAGCTCTATGCTATTTGGCAAACCCTCCGATACATTGAGTACCAGCAAAATAACGTATTCCTGATCTGCTGTGACTCTCTAAGTGCTCTACAGACCATACATCAAAAATTCACCTATGATCCTTTGGCACAACAAATTCAAGAAACCTACCAATGGCTCACTGACCGAGGTAAAGATGATACATTCATATGGGTTCCAAGCCACATAGGTATAACAGGAAATGATAGGGCGGCCAAGCAGGCTACTAGCAACACAACTGTTGATGAGATACCTTCACGGCTAGATGACGTTAAAACTTATATAAACCGAACGCTTTTGTCATCATGGCAAAACGAAAGAGGCAATGCTCAGTACATTCAGCAGTTACCTGGTGGGCTTACAAGAAGAGAACAGATCGTACTAGCCAGACTACGCATAGGTCATACAAACATTACTCACAGCCATATCCTGCTAGGCTCCAGGGTTACTAGATGCCCCACGTGTGAGAGCCC
Organism: Acanthoscelides obtectus; assembly: GCA_963669975.1. NCBI lineage: Eukaryota > Metazoa > Arthropoda > Insecta > Coleoptera > Chrysomelidae > Acanthoscelides > Acanthoscelides obtectus. The sequence goes on from CAVLJG010000001.1 coordinate 62,854,890, forward strand.
GCTGTCAGTTAGCCACATCTTGTTAGACTGTCCAACACACGCACCTACAAGGCGTCGATTTCAAATCCCTGATAACCTACACGACTGCTTCAGAGAGGTCCATAACAAAAATATACTTGGATATGTAAAATCAATAGACATGTTCTGGAAAATATGAAAAAAACATTACGGTAAAAATACAAGATGCAAAAGCAGAGGCATTATATATACCAACGCCAATTCATTCTGCCAAACCCTGGCCTTTTCCTTCCCCCTTTCCCCCATCGTTTCTCCAACACGCCACTTTGGTGCGGCGGTCAGTCTAGAGGGGCGGCCGCGCCTAGCCCAGCGTCGGTCAATCGTTTGTGCCATCCCGTCAGAGGGCTGGTTGGCCTCCACAGTTAGTAGAAACCAGACGGGAATAGTTCGCTATGCTCGATGTATGGTGGAACTACCTGTGGGGACTATACCTTGCTTTCCTTCGGAATAGCAGTATCCCTGGGGTTATGCCTTAGCGGGATGCTATTATGGGCATAACTTCCCAATGAGGCTCCGTGGAGGGTGGGGAGCCGGGAAGGTGAAATTTTTGGAAAATCTTATGGAACAGCCTAAACAAGATTCAGGTGCACCCACCACCTCCAAAATGGGCAGTGATCGGAATTCACTCGCAAAAACCCAAAACACCCGTAAAACTGGGATTTCAACCGCGTCAGCGGCCAAGATCAGCCAGGGAAAGGAGGAAAGCATCATCGGGTTCCTGGTGGTCAAAAAAATCGATGGGGGCAACTTCGATAAGGTTAGCCCCTTCTTGCTGTCGAAATTGTTATTAGGAATTGTTGGCGAATTGAAATCAATTAAGAAAATTAAGTCCGGATTATTAGTGGAAACTGTTACCGCTCATCAAGCGTCTAGACTCCTTAAAGTGACTAAAATATGCAAATTCATTGTTGAAATAAAACCACATAGTACACTCAATTACTCAAAGGGTATAATCAGATGTGCAGATTTTCTTAACAGTTCTACCGAAGAAACATTGGAGGGTTTAGAACCAGAAGGTGTGGTCGAAGTCAAACGTTTGATGCGCAAACAAAGTGGACTCACTTGTCGAAACGTCAAACTTATTAATGACTTTTGACAAACCTAAGCTACCCTCAAAAGTTAAAGCTGCCTTTTACTCTCTCGAAGTGCGTCCTTATTTCCCAAACCCTCTCAGATGTTTTAAATGCCAGAGGTTCGGGCACACTTCACAAAGATGCTCAAATTCTGAGATATGTACATGATACAATACCTTGCGACACACCTATGCATTGCGTTAATTGTGAAGGTCAACACGCAGCCAATTCAAGAGCTTGCCGTAAGATGAAGGAGGAAATAGCGATTCAAATTTCAAAATTAGGACTATGGAAAAACTGAGCTATCTAGAAGCAAAGAAAAAAGTAATCAGGCCCATTCCTCAAAAATCCTACTCCAAAATTGCGGCGACCACAAGTACGTCAATTAATAATGTAATACAAAAGTTATTACCGCAATTAACTAAGTCTATTGAGAGTAAAATAAAAGAAACCCTGTATAACATAATCAGTAGCAAGGAGTATAAATTTAATTCTAATTCCTTCTTACCTCCCGGTCAATATTTTTCTGACACATCAACGCAACCTTCAGTAGACGCAAAAAGGAAGCGTACCAGAACCCGAACAAGGAACGATGATACCGATGAAAGTGTATCATCACATATCGGTGAAGCATCAACTTCTTCCAAAAAGAAAAGAGGCTGGCCAAAAGGGAAACCCAGGAGGCCTCCCAACTCCGCAAGAAGTGATCAAGAAACTGAAGCCAGTCAAACTACTGACCTTACCATTAAGATATAGCCTCCTGTGATATTCTACATAAATCTGTATTTTAATAGACAGGGTGGCGCATCGAAAACGAAACAAGACACATTTACTAGCAGCTCAGTTTTTTTTTAAAAACACTCAGACCCGTCGATTTTGTTTCCAAGGGGGAGACAAGTTTGGCAAAAAATCACGTTAGCACGTGCAGCCCCCTAAGCGGGGGTGACACCACCCCCAAAATTTTAAATGGAAAGGGGGGTCGAGTGATACCTTATTTTAAAGGTCTTTCAATTCCCTTTATAGTGATATAAAATTAATGTACTTCAGTTCAGTAGTTTTGAAGATTTATTGACTTAAAGCTTACCTAAATAAAACTAATACATCATAATTAATGAAGATCAATACATTTGGCAGCAAAGTAATTTAAAAATGAAGAATGAATTGACCCGTTAGGCAAGTAAATGTACAAAATGGCCATCATGACTCTCCATGCAATAATAAAGATTTTGCTTAAAACGTTGCCGCACATTTTGCAATATTTGAGGAGTAATTTGAAGGCACTCATTCCCAATTCTTTGTCGCAGGTCTTCTAATGATGTTGGCTGAGTAGCATAGATTTTTCTTTTAAATGACCCCACATAAATAAATCCAAAGGTGATATATATGGCGATCTTGGGGGCAATTCAATGGCACATCTTCTACCAATCCATCGATCTGGAAACGTCTGATTTAAATATTGTCGAACACGTAATGCGTAATGTGGTGGGGCACCACCCTGTTGGAACATCAACCTATTCGCAATGTACCGCCGATCATTCTGATTTTCAATTATGACTGATAATGCAGGATCTATGGCGTCTTCCAGTAATTCCAAATACATTTCACCGTTCCAATTTCCAGGTAAGAAAAAAGGACCAACTAAATGATTGCCAAAAATACCAGCCCAAACATTTAATTTTTGAGGCTGCTGTGTATGAACCTCATGATAAATTCTGGGATTAGAATCGGACCAATATCGGCAGTTTATGACATTCGTCGGAAAAGCAAGTGTTGAATAGAAAATGTTCATCGTTTATAATTCGCTCACTCATATCTTCACAAAATTGTAATCGAATATTAAAATCGTCTTCATTAAGTTCTTGTACCAGGTGAATTTTATACGGATGAAAACTATGGGCCTTTAGAATCCGTTGGACAGTACGTCGACAAACACCACACACAGTCTCCAATTTGCGGGTACTTAACGTACGATCTACATAAACTTTCTCTAAAACCCCCACTTCTATTGCTTTGTTCCTTATGGGATTTTCAATGTCGCGTTTTTTATTGGCGACTGACCCAGTTTCCCGAAATTTAGCTACAAGTTCTACAACATATTTTCGATGCACGTTACTGTTCTCATGTCGCTCATTAAATATTTCTGCTGTTCTATCAGCTCACTGATTATTTCCGAAAAATATTTCGATAATTTCAACTCTTTTTGCTGTGAAATATACCACGGTTAATTTATGTAATAAAGCGTTACAAGTTATTTTAGCAACAAAGTTTGGTCAAATCAATCGCAAACTATGTACTAAATTCCTATTTAAAATAAGTACGAGATATTTCCTTATCTTTCTTCAAGAAATAACTTTTTTGCCACAAAAAAAAAACGCTCCAATAGCTATTTTCAACAACAAAATGATAAACAAACCATGGGCGTAGTGAAGAAAAGCATTTACTTATTAAGTAAACTGTACCTATTAAAGTCTACTTTAAGTTTTAAATAAATAAATCTTCAAAACTACTGAACTGAAGTACATTAATTTTATATCACTATAAAGGGAATTGAAAGACCTTTAAAATAAGGTATCACTCGACCCCCCTTTCCATTTAAGATTTTAGGGTTGGTGTCACCCCGTTACCACCGAGAGTTCAAGGCCAAAAAACTGGGCTCTGAAAAGCCTGTGACGTCACGCAGAGTAGGTCTATGCATGTTCTTATGACTGACTGGCAAGAGAACCGCGCCACCATTTCTCTGAGGTGTTGTCATATCTAGGTTTGATATAGCAGTATCGAAATCTCTACTAATTAGTTGTACCTCTCTGTGGGCGAATTTGCAAGATGTACTCGGGCCTGCGCAGCTTCAGTGATGATGAGATTATTCTTTCTGATCTGCCTCAGTATGTCAAGAATACATTTTCGATATTACGTTCAATCTGTCACTTGTGAAGTCTAATATTCCATTCAAAATTGGAAGATGTGGCAACCTTGCCAACTAACCTCACATTCTGAGCCTCATCTTTGAATGGTCAATGCTATGTAAACGGAAAATTATTGATGTTTTAAACTTATATTTGTGTGTTCCTAATTGGGTCGGTAATTACGGGAAGGGTCCGAAGGTACACGTATTTTCGTTTCCATTGAACGAAAACTGTCGTAAAAGATGGCTCAATGCAATCCCTCGTAGTGATTTAGTGGTTACAAAATACACCCGAGTATGTAATTTGCACTTTGCTGAGGACAGCATCATTGGGGAATCCACCTTTCAGGACGAAAAGACAGGTAGGACCATTACTGTACCCCTTAAGTATCCAAAATTAAAGGCAGATGTAATTCCAAGTATCTTTGCAAATTGTCCAAAATACCTTTCAAAGGACATATCAAGCAGAAGAAGCCGAAATGAGAAATTGAGGGACAAGGAACAAGAACAACTACTTAAAGCACTGCAAACTAGCATTGATGATCATTCCTCCTAGCAAAATTCAACTTGTTTTCAAAATTATTCAGACTTTCTCACAGTTTTCAGTTCATGGCAATGTCCATATGGGTGGCATAAAATTGTTCAGGATAAAGTTACTTTGTTTGAGTTAGAATATAAACCAGCATCCATCATAATTCACTCTGTAATTGTTGATAAAGATCTCAATGTAAAAATGTATATGTACTCCCAAGAACTCAGGTAATATTAAAACTCCATTTTTATTATTTAATATTTGTTGTTCAAATCTGTCCTGTTTCTAAAATTGATCATGATCTATTATACAATATGACAAAAAAAACTTATTATTGGATTAGAAGAACTTGGTTATAAAATTTTTTGTGTTGTAAGTGATAATAATGCACTGAATAGTAAAGTGATGGCACATTTTTCTCCAGATAATAAAACAAGCATTGTTTATCCGCATCCGTTGGATAAAAAACGTCCCCTATTCTTCCTTTTTGATACAGTGCACCTTCTAAAATGTATCCTCAATAATTGGCTGAATTCAAAACCAGACCAAATTTTAACATACCCAGATTTTGAAACACATGAGGTAAATGTTGCTACATTTAAATCTCTGAAAACATTGTACCAAATGGAAAGTCATAAAATATTGAAAAATGGTTATGGTTTGACCCTAAAAGCTTTATATCCTACCAACCTTGAAAGACAAAATGTTCATTTAGCTCTCAAGATATTCAACCCATTTCTAATAGATGCAGTATCAAGGTTTGGTAAAAACATACAGCTCTCCGAAGAGACAGCAAAATTCATTGATACTATATGGAAGTGGTGAAGAATTGTCAATGTAAAAAGTCCATTGAAAGGAAAGCTGTTAAATGACCTTTATGCAGAGCCTATTGTTTGCTCAAACAGTGATGGACAATTTGATGACAGTAAGCTGACATTCTTACAAAAAATGCTAGATTGGCTAGAAGAGTGGAATGATCCAGCAAAATTTTCAAAAAGACTAACTAGTCAGACTTACACTGCACAACATCATACAGTATATGGCTTATTGGAATTAGTAAGGTACTGCAAATCTGAACTGCACAGTAATTATATATTGTTAGGTAAATTTCAAACTGACTCATTGGAAAATAGATTTGGTAAGTATCGTCAACTGGCAGGGAGTCAATATAATATATCAATTCGTCAGTTATATGAATCTAAGAAAAAGTTACGAACTCAAAGCCTGATGTCATTGAAGTCTCTTTATGGTGATATACAAATATATAAATTCTGTGAAAATGATGATTTAGAAATAGAGAAATTCCACACAATTTTAATGATTACCACTTTTTCCGGGAAATTGATATTTTACAGTCTTATATTGATAGTATAAAGGATGAAATCCCTGTCATCACCTACTTAGCTGGTTACTGTTGTTATGCCTTATTAAAGAAAAATCACTGCGATCATTGTAAGGAAAATTTGACACACGCAGATGATATTGATATAGAAGACAAGCACAATATTATACAAAATTTGAGTAGAGGTGGCATAAAATTCCCAAAGGATCCAATTATTAATATTGTCATTCACCAGATTATGTTATAAAACTAATTGTTATTTGCACAGTCAATACATTTTTGAAAAATTATTGTATTATTTGCTTTGCAAGCGCGAATAAAGCAAAGAAACATAAATTGACTACATTCACATGCGGCCGCATTATTTACATACCTGTAGATAAATGTGTATTTGTACATATTCAGAATTTAGCACTTTAATTTTCGTTATACTAATTTTTGTTATTTTTGATACTTGTTTTCTGTTTTCTAATTTTTGTTATTATTTTGTGCTGTTATTTGTTTGTTCTAAGAGTTTTTATTAAGTTTTCTTCAATCTTTGTTATGTTTTTTCTGTTGTTTATTTTACTTCGATTTTATCTGTTTTTCCTTTTTCCTCCTCATCTTCCTTATTCCTTTCCTGGCAAGAGCTTACCTCAGACCTCCTCGTTGGTTCTTGCTGGACACAACTGTTCTACAAGGACTACATTTCTTATATAACTTTCAAGTAGCATTATATTATACCTCTAATAATAGTAAGTTGTGTCCACATATTCCTGTGAAATTTTGTTGATCGGTTGTGACTAACATGGGGTTATTCATTGAAGAATTTATCATTTTTAGCAAGCTTTTATAACATCAACTTATTAATCTAATGTGCGCGTAATGTTGGATGAAATATCAGTGAAAATCAGGGTGAAAATAGTTAATAACTACTTTAATATTTTGTTGCCTTCACATACCAAAAACACTTTTCTAAATTATTTGTTATTTACATCAGGTAGAGTATATTAAATATGCTGCAATAATATATTATTCACTAGCGCTGATGAACGGCACGCCGTGCTGTCGGCCGGCCGACCGGCCTACTCGTGGTGACGTCACGCGTCTGTTGTTAGGCCTTGTACACTCGGTGGTAACGGTCACCCCCGCCCAGGGGGCTGCACGTATTAACGTGATTTTTTGCCAAACTTGTGACCCCCTCGAAAACAAAATAGACGGGTCTGAGCGTTTTTCCAAAAAAAAAACTGAGCTGCCAGTAAATGCGTCTGTTTCGTTTTCGATGCGCCACCCTGTATATTTACGTGCGTGTGTGCATGTGTGAGTACATCTGTTCTTATTTATACATATACTATAAATATATATATAATTAATTGTTAATTGGGAAATTGGCAAATTTTTAGGCTTAAGTTGACTCTTTTGACGATAAAATCAAATCAACGCATGGCTCATGAAATAAACAGACGGATATTTCTGATCAAGTGCAGGAAGAACAACATCCTACCACCACACATCAACCATCGCATAAAATCCATAAACAACATCATACAGAATAACCTTGAAGAAGACGGACTACAATCTCCTTTACAAAGGTTGGGTGAGAAAATACTTTCGCTTGAAATCTCTTCTTGTCATAAACAATTAAAAAAACTTCACTCATCCCTTGAACTTTTGAAAACAGAAATCATTTCACTCACGACCCTCTTAATTTTTAATAATTTTCAATCGAGACAATTAAGACATTATAATACATTGTTCCATTCTATCAAAAATTCGAATATACGCAAGTTTGACAGGTTACTAAGTGACACAATGAAAATTTTGCTCAATACTAAGCCAAACTGGGTAAAGAACCTCACTAATGTCAGCATTCCAGATGACATCGCAAGTTTTCTGTCGTTGGGTCCAAAATTTAGCGTTGAACCGGTTGTCAACAGTGATATTGCAATCAGACATATTCTGGCTGATGTTGATTCTATATCTTCTTCCATTAGTGATGACACAGAAAGGAACATTGCGATAACTCGTTCCACCAATATTATCACAAATTACTTTCACAACAGTAGCATTAACAAAAAACACTCTTTCTACCACAACCTGTTAAATAAAACAACGAAATCTATTAAGGATCATCCCGAGTTAACTGTTGCAAAATCAGACAAAGGCAATGTTACCGTAATTATGTTAAGACAACAATATTTTGACCTATGTAATAATTTGATTGATCTGGCTCTAAAATTATTGTATCCTCACCGAAATTTTCTCAATTTAGACATCAAAAGAATTCTTTGCGAAACCTCGGTTTTATCACAGTTTTCGTACTGTGTTCCAATTTATTCTGCATGTTTAGATTGTGATACATTCATGCGAATACAGAGAACACACAACTCATGCATACGTTTTATATATGGCATAAGAAAATTTGAAAGAGTTAGTCATAAGCTGAAAGAACTCCGGTGGCTAAATATGAAGGCTCGTTTTGAGATATTCACAATATGCTTTTATCATAAAATTTTAACTCTCAGGCAGCCTCATTACCTCTACGAGAGAATAACATTCAGAAAAGACATCCATTGCGTAACTTGTGTCCCCCTCGAAAACAAAATAGACGGGTCTGAGCGTTTTTCCAAAAAAAAAACTGAGCTGCCAGTAAATGCGTCTGTTTCGTTTTCGATGCGCCACCCTGTATATTTACGTGCGTGTGTGCATGTGTGAGTACATCTGTTCTTATTTATACATATACTATAAATATATATATATATATATATATATATATAATTAATTGTTAATTGGGAAATTGGCAAATTTTTAGGCTTAAGTTGACTCTTTTGACGATAAAATCAAATCAACGCATGGCTCATGAAATAAACAGACGGATATTTCTGATCAAGTGCAGGAAGAACAACATCCTACCACCACACATCAACCATCGCATAAAATCCATAAACAACATCATACAGAATAACCTTGAAGAAGACGGACTACAATCTCCTTTACAAAGGTTGGGTGAGAAAATACTTTCGCTTGAAATCTCTTCTTGTCATAAACAATTAAAAAAACTTCACTCATCCCTTGAACTTTTGAAAACAGAAATCATTTCACTCACGACCCTCTTAATTTTTTATAATTTTCAATCGAGACAATTAAGACATTATAATACATTGTTCCATTCTATCAAAAATTCGAATATACGCAAGTTTGACAGGTTACTAAGTGACACAATGAAAATTTTGCTCAATACTAAGCCAAACTGGGTAAAGAACCTCACTAATGTCAGCATTCCAGATGACATCGCAAGTTTTCTGTCGTTGGGTCCAAAATTTAGCGTTGAACCGGTTGTCAACAGTGATATTGCAATCACACATATTCTGGCTGATGTTGATTCTATATCTTCTTCCATTAGTGATGACACAGAAAGGAACATTGCGATAACTCGTTCCACCAATATTATCACAAATTACTTTCACAACAGTAGCATTAACAAAAAACACTCTTTCTACCACAACCTGTTAAATAAAACAACGAAATCTATTAAGGATCATCCCGAGTTAACTGTTACAAAATCAGACAAAGGCAATGTTACCGTAATTATGTTAAGACAACAATATTTTGACCTATGTAATAATTTGATTGATCTGGCTTTAAAATTATTGTATCCTCACCGAAATTTTCTCAATTTAGACATCAAAAGAATTCTTTGCGAAACTTCGGTTTTATCACAGTTTTCGTACTGTGTTCCAATTTATTCTGCATGTTTAGATTGTGATACATTCATGCGAATACAGAGAATACACAACTCATGCATACGTTTTATATATGGCATAAGAAAATTTGAAAGAGTTAGTCATAAGCTGAAAGAACTCCAGTGGCTAAATATGAAGGCTCGTTTTGAGATATTCACAATATGCTTTTATCATAAAATTTTAACTCTCAGGCAGCCTCATTACCTCTACGAGAGAATAACATTCAGAAAAGACATCCATTCCGTAAATATTCGTTCGAAACAAAACATTACCGCTCCATTCCACAGAACTAAATTTTATGAAAGATCATTTACGTATAATATATATAAGCTATACAATCATATCCCCCAGTACCTCAAATCATATGAAATTCACAAGTTCAAAGCGGTTTTGCGTGATTCTTACCTTGAATGTATAAAGTAGAATTATTCTTACTGCGGAATTTCAATTTTATTTTATTTGCATTCCATTATTTTATTTATATTTTTTTTTCATATGATGCATAAATGTACGTATATGTATTTGTATATCATTCTAGACTTTTACATTTACCACCACGTTTTCTCTTTGCTCTTTTTTTCAAACTTAATTGTCGCTCATATTGGCGTTTGTTTATGCGGTATGTATGGGTATATATGTATGTGTATATATATATATATATTATTCTAGACTTTTTTAAATTTATTACCACATGTCTCACTTTTCTATCTTATTTTTTTTAAAAACTTATGTTACATGCTGTTCATATTGATGTTTTTATATGCTTGATGGATGTATTTACTGGCATAATGTTTCTTACAATTTCAAGGGATGAGTGGAAGAGCACATAGTGAACTCCCCCTTGTGGTTTTCAGACAGTCGACATTTGTTTTATTTATTTTTTTATATTTTCCTTTTTTTTGTTAATACTCATGTTTCTCTTTCTGATTTTTTTTAAACTGTTTGGAAATAAAGGCATTTATTATTATTATTATTATGATCCATCTTACAAGGTTATCAATAAAGACCCTACATTTAAAGTAGAGAAAGGTTGCAATGACATTGTTAACAAGCTACTCAGCTCTGGTCAAATCAACCAGGACCAAAAGAAGTCCTTAATCACTTATAATTCTGTCTCTCCCAAATTGTATGCTCTTCCCAAAATACACAAACCGGTACTGTCAGTAAGACCGATTGTGGCTTCTGTTGAATCAGCCACACTAGCTTTATCTTCATTAATTGCAGATACTCTAAAGTCAGCTCACATCAAAGGAGAATACTTTATAAAAGACTCTTTTGATGTTTGTCAACAGTTTAATAGGTTTCAAATACCCCATGATCATGTTATTGCGAGTCTAGATGTAGTTTCACTGTTCAGCAATGTGTATTTAGAAGCTTGCATCAGATCCATCAACAAACATTGGGATCAAATTTGCCAACACAGCAACCTAACTCTGGATTCTTTCATCAATATCGTAGAGTACCTTTTCCAGAACAATTATTTTACCTTTAATCACAAAGTGTTGTCACAAACACATGGTTGCCCCATGGGCTCTGTGTTATCTCCAATTTTGGCAGAATATGTAATGGATAACCTGCTTGATGTTGTTATTCAAGTATTGCCATACAATCTAATTTTCATAAAAAAGTATGTGGACGATATTATTGTTTGTCTTCCTTATGATAGGGTGGATGATATTTTTGAGGTTTTGACAGTTATGATCCCTACATCCAGTTCACCATCGAAAAAGAAGATGACAATCAATCTGTTCCCTTTTTGGATTCAAGATTGATTCATACCAATGACAATATATTACTGGTAGACTGGTACAGGAAACCAATTTCTTCCGGAAGGTTCCTGAACCTCAGGTCTTACCAAGAACTTAAAATAAAAATAAACCTGGTGAAACAAATGAAGAACAGGGTTATAAAAATCTCTGACAGTACTTTCCATCTTTCCAATTTAAGGAAGCTTTCAGTCTTATTTATCAACAATGGCTATCCTAAGTATTTGGTTAACAGAATCTTGTTGAGCTCTCCTCCGAATATTTTGCCAATGACGAATAACAATTGTGAAAATGACAACACTGTTCAGTCCAACCAGATACCCATGAATTCTTTAACCAATGAGAATAACAGCACTACAGTGGTTGCTCCTATTTCCAGAGTTAATTATGTTGTCTTGCCATACATCAAAGAACTAACACCAAAATTGATCAGGCTGTATAATTCCTTTAATTGTCGTTTTGCTTGTAAATCAGTGCTCACAGTCAACAGTTTGTTGGATGAAGGATAAGGTTCAGTTGCTTGATTCAACCAACATTGTCTATAGCATTAACTGCAACAACTGTAATTTAGTTTATATAGGCCAAACTTCTAGGTCGCTGAAAGGCAGGATAACTTCATACAAAAGTAACGCCAGATAACATCCAGAAAGATGTGCTTTGGCATCTCATATTAACAGCACAGGTCACTCTATGAATCATGGCAGTATTGAGGTTCTTGATAAAGGAAAAAGAGTCTCAAAACGTTTATTTTTAGAAATGTCCCACATTTTCATGACAGATCATTGCATGAATAAAAAGGCTGATGTTAAGCAGCTCAGTGTCATTTATTCCTACCTGTTGAATTGCGAAAAGCTAGAACGGCTACATATCCAAATTGAACCAACATCTTCACAAAATTAGAATACATTTTCTCACTCACATTTCCGTGCCGTCCCCCTCTCCACGTGTAGCGGAAGTAGGAGGTTAGAGACTGCATTCCGATTGTTTCACTAAAATGTCTTCTCACGTGTAATAATTTTTAATTTGTTCGGGTGGATTGATATTTTTAACATATAACGAAGGTATCTATCGTTTTCAACAAGCCCAATGTCCCCGTGCTTTTGTTTTTATACTGATTACAAGTTCTATATTCTCTACGTTCGTTTTGGAACACCTTGTGGCTGCAACCTCAACGACGAGTAAGTTGTTTGACAATTTAAATCTGTCCTGTTTTCCTTGCTAGCATCAGAATTGTGTTTTCAGAATCCTGATGAAGGCTCGACAGAGAATGCTGAAAGCTTGATTTTATCGTCAAAAGAGTCAACTTAAGCCTAAAAATTTGCTAATTTCCCAATTAACAATTAATTGTATTTTGTGCCCAACTGGTCGTTGGCTTTGGCAATGACTACTGCTCATACATATATATATATATATATATATATATATATATATTATATATATATATATATATATATATATATTTTCTATAGACTATATATTTTATTTATTTACCGATTTATTTATTTGTTCATTTATTATTATTTATTTATCTATTCTACGAGTATATATGTGCCCTTTTTGAGCTCCACAACAAACTAACGAACTGATTCTTTTAACAAACTAGTCATAATGTCTTTGTTTTGTACGCTCGTCATGTCGCATATAACACTTTATTTTCTTGAAACAACGTTTATTGGGTTTGGACTGGATACAAACTTATAATGTATAAGCGATACATTCAACAGGTTAGTAATGGCTTTTTCACCTCTGGTCGACCGCGTGATCGATTGCTGGATCCGGGACCCAACGTGTTGCGTCCAGAGGTTCAAGCGTGTGTTTTTTTTTTTTTCTTCCTGGTTCACGATTTCACCAACGGGGTAGCCGGACGAGATGCAACGAAATCGTAGCACCAGAATGTCTGCACATGCGCACACGCTGGCGTCACTTTGGATTGAGTGTACAGGGTGGTGTGAATGTTCATTTACAGGGTGATATCGGCTGATTGTACCGGGATGTACAACATATCGGCGGCCTTGAAGCGACGGCCTTCAACTTGAAGTAGGTGGGTCGATCGGGAAGAAACATAACTTCTGGACAGCTCGAGTTAGGTCTCCGTTTGTAGTTTTGATGGTGACCACCCGTTTCTTGTGGTCACTGCTGGGATGGAGTTGCGTGACTCGTCCGAGTCGCCAGTAGAGAGATGGCATGTTATGATCGTTGAGTAACACCATGGATCCTACTGCTAGTGACGGTGAGTTTGTATCGGATTGCCATTTGTGGCGAGTTTGTAATGTTGTGAGGTAGTCCTTTGACCATCGGGACCAGAAAAACTGATACTTCTGATGATAATGGTTGAGTCGATTGTCTGGCAGTTCTTGAAAGTTGTCTTGAGGAATGATTAATAGAGGGCTACTAATGAGGAAATGGCCTGGGGTGAGGACATTGAGGTCAGAAGGATCATCGCTTAAAGGTGTGAGTGGACGTGAATTCATTGTCGCCTCAACACGAGAGAAAAAAGTAGAGAGTTCCTCAAATGTCAAATGTCAAGATACTTGCGACACATGATGCGAGTGATATGAAATTTGGCTCTTTTGACCGCAGCCTCCCAGAGACCACCTTGATGAGGGGATGTTGGAGCTATAAACATCCAATGAATTGAATTTTCTCTGAGAAAATTAGAAATGCCTGGATCTTGGCTAAAATGTTCAAGTCGCTTATATAATGACTTGAGCTCATTGTTTGATCCGCTAAAATTTGTTGCATTATCGCTATGTAATGTATGACAACCCTCGATGGGAGACAAACCTATAAAGAGCGTTTACAAATTCTTTACTGCTAAGGTCGCTGACTGGATCTAGATAAACTGCTTTTGTCGAGAAACAGATGAACATGCAAAGGTAGGATATCACAATAGAGCGATTCCGCAATTTCCCATCCTTAGTATTAAATGGACCCGCAAAGTCTATGCCCGTTACATAAAATGGCCTCAATGGCGAAACACGAGCAGAGGTGGCCGCAGTAGTAGACTGTTCGGTCTCCTGATCAGTCGCCGTGCGCTGTGCGGGTTCGAGTCCCGTCCCAGGAGAAATTTTTCTCTTGGCTATGGATGTTGTGATTGTCCGTAGGTGGTAGATGGTCTCTGAGTGTCGAACGCGGAGGTACCACCCGGCGGTTCTCGTAGGCGGAGCCAGAATGTGTGCATGTTGCATGCACACGTGTTCCCTCGCCAGAGTCTGTGTGGCGTCCCCCCTTTCCCATGAATCCCCCATAGCCCCACGGTACCCAATGGGTGCTTAGGCCTTAGGCCTTCGTGGTAGTTGGAATATAAAAAAAAACGATCGCGTGGTAAATCGGCCATTTTGCATGTGATGGGTTTTGGGCGAATTCGGAAACACACGATGCACTTAGAAAGAACATTCCAGATAGCTCGACGGCCATTGATTTTTAAATAATCGGAAACACCAAGAAATTGCTCGTTTGACTTGATATAATGGAGAAAAAAGATGAAATATCTCTAAAGTGTGAGAGAGTCACGTGACAAACATGACTGTGTTTGTTTGAGTTCGGTTAATGAATGAGCTACTGCTGGTCGTGTCGGCCAACTAGTTGATTCTTGCTTGAGTAATGTTGGTCCATTCCACCATAAGCTTGATTCATTCGTGAGTTCGAGTGGAGTGACCCCACGTGATACGAGATCTGCTTGGTTGGAATCGGTTGGAACGTACCGCCATTGATTGATTTCAGTCTTGCGCTGTATTTCAGCTACTCGATTTGCTGTGAAAACATTTAACTTACTAGGGCGGGTAGCTACCCAAGCAAGGACGATGGTACTATCCGTCCAATAATAACATTGACTGATATCTCTTAACGCTTGCTTAACCTTTCCACAAAACTTTATGGCTTACACTGCTCCACAGAGCTCCAATATTGGAATGGATAACACCTTCAATGGAGCTACCCGAGACTTGGCGCATAACAGATTCACTGATGAATGACCCGCGTTATTCGTTGTTTTGACATAAATACACGCACCATATGCCGCCTGCGAGGCATCAGAGAAACAATGGAATTCAACTGTGATGAATTCATATAGCAATGTGTGACGTGGAATCTTCAAATTGTTTATTGAGGACAAATTGCGCACACAGGTCTGCCAAATATCTATAAGATGTTTCGGTAAGGATTCATCCCAAAGTTGCTGTAAAAGAATTTTAAAAGTGATGATGATTGGAGAAATTAGTCCTAGTGCATCGAAAACTCTAGATATGATTCATAACACCGTTCGTTTCGTAGTGACTGGATGGTTGGGTATCTCAACGTCTATCGCATAAGACAACATAACATGTCTTGATAAGCATGCCACACACACTATGCCGAGTGTGCGCCGCTCGCCGCACATCATCCGCGCAGATACAAATGCGTGTCATGTAGCGAAGTGACGCATAAATTGTCAGAGTTGAGAAGTTCTGGCATGCTTGAACTCAATTTCTTTAATTTGAAACCGTAGAGTTCGAGGACGTTTGATAAACCTGATTTTAGCTTCATATCTTCAGTGATACTATGTTAGTCGTGCCTGTAATTAGATCATCGGCATAAATATCCGTCATGATTGTATCGGACGCTTTAGGGTATATATGTTTTTGATCAATGGCTGCTTGATTCAGTGTTCTGATTGACAAAAATGGAGATGCTGAAAAGCCATATGTAACGGTATTTATTCGATAATGCAATATCTCATCGTCAGGATTGCAACGCCATACGATGCGTGGCAAATCGCGGTGTTCGGGCGCGATTTGCACCATGCGGTACATTGTTTCCACATCTGCGGTAAGCACGACCTCGTGTTGTCGGAACCGAACCAATATTGAAAACAGATCATCCTGGATGGTTGGCCCAGTCATGAGAGTGTCGTTGAGGGACAGTCCGCTTGTTGACTTACAAGACCCGTCGAACACCGCTCTCAATTTGGTAGTAACACTGTTGGTGATCATAACTCCATGATGTGGAAGGTAATATATTGCTGGAGCGTTTGGATCGATGTCTGTCGCGTCGATTTTTGACATATATTGAGACCTTCATATTCGGTCATCAAGTCTATATATCTCTGTTTGAACTGAGGATTCTTTCGAAATTTCCTTTCTACTGTATAGAGCCGCTTGACTGCCATGTCAAGTGTGTCACTAAGATCGCAAACGTTTTCGCGTAATGGTAACTCTACGACGAAATTGCCTGATTCATCGCGTGTAATTATAGTTGTGAAAATACGTTCACACTCGACTTCTTCTGGCGTGAAACATTTCGTAAGAGGGCATTCTTCAATTTGCCAAAACCTTTCCAGTTGATCTTGTAGCAACTGATCATCACCTGATGTTATAACCGCATGACACGAAACGGTATTTTGATATGCCTGATGACTTTCATTCAACATTCCTGAAACCGTCCATCCGAATACCGTGTTTTGGAGCATTGACTAATTTGGACCTAATTGCCTTGTACCATATTTCAAAATTCCAAAAATACCGTTGCCCCGAGTAGAACATCAATTTCAGACGGAACATTGAAATTATGATCTGATAATTCAATGTTGTTCGGAATATTCAATTTATCTCGGCTGAACGCCACTGTAGGTAGCCATTCAGTGATTTTTTTGAGAACTAAAAATCTAGATACTTCACGTATTTGTCGCCAGAAGACTTAATGATTGTAGATGTGAGAGACGAAATGTTAGTGCTAGCATTTCCTACACTAACCACAGGTACATTGATTGTTGAACAACGTAAATCCAATTTTCTCTTTAATGATCCGCTGATGAAATTGGACTGAGACCCGTTGTCCAGAAGAGCGCGACATTGATGCAAATTTCCCTTAGAATCTTTGATGTTGATTTGAACAGTCGATAATAAGATCTGAGGTTCAAATTGTGTGCAATGATTGACAACAACTCCTGCTGCTGATGGTGTGGTTTGATGACTTTCACTTTCATTGAATTCAGGATTCAATTCTGAACGTTTATCTGTATGTAAAAGCGTGTTGTGCTTTGCCTTACACACCCTACATCCCTGGGATGCGCTCTGCGTTGCCGCATGTCTCTCGCGTAAACAGTTTGTGCAAACTTTAAGTTTTGCTATCTCCTTGGTACGAGCCGCTACTGGAATTTGTTGAAACATATGAATGCCGTTCGCCAGACTTGTCAGCATTGTGCTGATTGAAAAATTTTTGTTGTTTGCTATTAGGCGTATTGCTAGCAGCTTTTTCCTGTTTTGCAGCGTGTTCCGAAGTTTAGAGAAGCTTACAACGATCTGTAAGGAATTCTAACAACTGATTAAATGTTGGTCTAGAAACCTTTCTGCGGTTAAGTGATTCTTCCCATAACGTGAGCGATCTCGAATCAATCTTGCTTGTTATCATGTATATCAAAAGTGTATCCCAAGAATTTATATTTTCGCCATTCAAGTGTAACGCGCGGTAACTCTTGTTAAAATCGTCTATTAGATTCCGCAACGTGTACCTATCTTTTGATACTATAGGTATCTCGAAGAAACACCGTACGTGCTTTTTGATTATTAATTGCTTGTTCTCATACCTTTCTTGCACCAGTTCCCATACTGATTGATAATTGTCACTTGTAACCTGTATAGAATTTTCGCACCTCATCGATTGAACCATCGTTGTGTACAAGTGTGAGATATAAGTCTCGAAACTGCGGCCATTTATCGTAATCGCCACTAAACTTGATTAGGTCAATGTTCGGAAACCCCTTTCCGCTGCCACTGGCGTGAGAATGAACTTTCGTCTGGTCACTGTCCGCGCAAGGTGCCACCAAAGTCTTTGATTGTCCTATCAATTGTTTAGCACTGGAAATTGCCTTGAAAAACCTATCTTCAAAGTTTTCACGTTCATCTGTCTCTATTTTGGACTCATCTAGAACCTCCAAAGACGCCTGAACTTTGTTGAACTGATCTAGTAATTTTTCAACGTTTCCATTTCCTTCTACGTACGTTATGAATCTTGTTAACGCCGCTTTGATCTGTCTCCGCTCGCGGATGAAATGTCTGAGACTAGACAATGGTACGTCTTCAGTCATTTTATTGATTTACTGATTGCATTAGCGATAATTGATTGTTGATACGATTGAAGAAATTCCCCCCGATTCCTCTCGAGGTGAACCAACGCCGAATGTGCGTCTATTCTTTTTTAGGAGAATGGTAGGAAAAATGGAAAATAGGAAAGACTTACTGCCCTTGACTGCTGGAGGGTGTCTTGTTGTCCTGGAGTTTTCCTTGGGTTTTCCTGGTTGCGTTTGTGTTCTGGCTCCTCGCGGTCACACATTCACGAGTCTTTAAGTTCCGTATCCACAGTTCTAGTCCAAAATCCGCTCGAAAAGACCCATAATGTTTTGTACGCTAGTCATGTCGCATATAACACTTTGTTTTCTTGAAACAACGTTTATTGGGTTTGGACTGGATACAAACTTATAATGTATAAGCGATACATTCAACAGGTTAGTAATGTATTTTCCACCTCTGGTCGACCGCGCGATCGATTGGTAGATCCGGGTGCCGACGTGTTGCGTCCAGAGGTTCAAGCGTGAGTTTTTTTTCTTCCTGGTTCACGATTTCACCAACTGGGTAGCCGGGCGAAATGCAACGAAATCGTAGCACCCAAGGGCGGATTCAGGATTTCGTCTAAGGGGGGGGGGTGCAAACGATATTTGGGGAAGGTTATTTTTTTACCTCAGTGGAAGTTCTAGAATTTATCCTATTATTGCTCCTTAAATCCATTGTGCTCTATCTGGTCAAAGCCAGCTTGAAAAAAAAACATGTAAATTGCTCAGAAAACCTCAGAAAGCCAATATTTTATTATATGAGAACAAAATAAGTACGTGGTATTTATAATTAACTAGTGTAATAATATTAAAGATTCAAACATAAAAAACTTCATTGCTCTGTTAACTGACAAAAAATAAATAAAACAGTCTGAGGGAACCCGAGACATATCCCAGTCCATTCCAGACAAAACAATATCTTTGATTGCGAAAACGAACATGAGACCAAAAAATTCACATTATCGTATGGACGCTAGACAAGACAAAGAAGGATGTCTGTAGACCGTCTCCAGGCTGCCTATAGGCAAATTGCGCAACGGGGTCTACTAGTATGTGATAAGCTTAAAGATTAAGACTCTGAACTGCCCATTAAACAAATCAGGTAGATGATGCAAATACCGACACAATCAAGCTATTATATCAGCAGTATGAGGCATGTATTCCTCCATTCCGACGTGGATAATTTCGGTTGTCGAAGAACAGACAGCCGACGCATCCGCGTCAGTGAAACAGACATTTCTCCAAGAAAAGGTAGAGAAGAAGTCTCTGAGCCCCTCCCAGTCGGCATGTCCGTAATGATAAATTTTGAGGCCTGTGAGAGTTTCTGCTGAAACAGCGGGTTCTGACCGAAGCCTCACCTCCACAACACAGGGGAGACAGGACAGCAGAGCTGTAAGGGACAGGATGCGTGGTCAGAAAGAGATCCAGCAGGATACTGGCATGTGACGAGACGTGGGGCAAAAAAAGTAAGGCCCGTCACCAGCTTGGTCAGCCCTTGAGTAAGAGCGAACGCTTTAACTGCACGATCTGTTGCATCGGTCTTATTTGAGCCCAACCAAAGCAAATTATGGTCATTGAAGTCACCGAGGAGAATTTCCTCCAAAGCGGAGTGATTAATCTTCAGAATGTCCTTCCGGTCTGATTCCAGAGAAACATCTCTGCAGCAGAAAGACTGCTGCGGACAAAGACCACAGCTCCCCCGTTCTTTCTCAGATTAGAGTGCACCTCGTAATTTGATAAGCTAAGATGGTTAATCGGTGCCGACTCTGAGATTTTTGTCTCCGAAAAGAAAAGCATGGCGGAACGATTGGATTGCAAGTAGTGATGAACAGCATCAATGTTGCTGTTATTCCCGCAGATGTTCGTGAAACAAACTTTATCTTCGATGTTGTTTCCTCGAGTCCACCCTCCACCCGGATATTCTGAGAGTAGCGTGAGCTTACATCCGGAATTCTTAGTACTCGAGGGATCCATCATCATTAATTTCTTTGTTTTGGAAGATAACCGACTGCATAGCTTAGGTGTGGAAACATGCGGACATTTATAAGACATCCTGGGAAAAGCTATAGGGTGGTACCGCGTCGGTCGACTGGTCCTTGTCTACCACCTTCTTTTTGCAAGTTAATGATATTAAATATACCTAAAGTGGCACGTTGGCGGACTTGTATCGCCACGCGGCAATCGGTACAATCACTTGTACGGGAAGGAGTTGTATGCTGGATACAACAACGTCCGGAACGAGCAATTGCTACGGCCCCGCTCAATGGGGGTTGGGGTTTTTGAAATTCAATATACGTGTTACAGTTATCTTTCAGACTTTCGTTGACGAACTAAGATTTACGGCGTAGTTGTTTTCTCAGTTTTCGAACCTGTGTTGATCGCATGTAGAAATGTTGGAAATCCTTGGAAAAAACTGTTTCTATTAAATCGTAATTATTTTGATAATGTATGTTTCTACTAAACAAGTACAGGAATACAGGGCTGTAGATATTCACGTATAGTGCAGCAGCTCAGTGATTTAAACGAATTCAATATAGCAACATAAATAGACACTTACGCGAGAAGAGCTGCGGGACCTGTGGTATTGATTTTGAGCATCGATCGACGCAGTTTCTAGACAGGCCACAGGCGCATCGCTAAACAAATCTCATAAGTATTTATTTCCAATTTAGGCGTTCATCTAACATAGTGAGTGCTCCGCTGTAACACCAACCCCGAACAAAATCAGTCAAATTTTACACACTTTTCAAATTAATATTGAGCAACAAACAGAACACTTTTTAAGTGCAATCTGTATAGTTAATATATTACCCAGACTTAGATTTGTCACAATACTCGTATATAGGTACGTATAAATCGTAAGAGTTGTGCTGTAAACAAGTGATGTCAACGAGGGACAGCATTTGGTATACCAAAGGATACCAAAAAATCATAATGCTCAGTTCCTATAGCTATAATTTATAGTTACGGCGTTTGTCCACCGCCGCCGTCACCGTCACGTCACCGAGAACTAGATGACGGCGCCGAAGTAGCGGTACATACATTTACATTACATTACTAAAGCCGCGTGTCCACCGCACATCCGTCACCCGAGCGCCGTCATCCCGGCCGCCGAAATTGCGAGTAGATCGGCGTGACCGCTAGATCGTCGCCCGAGATTTTGACGGGCCGATGTGCCGGCAATACAAAACACGTATGAACTTGTCCACACACTGCCGTCGCCGTCGCATCGTACACGAGCTCAGTTATTATTTTGTTTGTAATCAATTATCATTAATTAGTATAACATTGTAATAAAAATGGCGAAAAAATTTAAATACGATATTTATTCATTAATAGAAAGTAAAGAATGTTTGTGGGATAAAACCAAGGAAGTGTCCAAAGATAAAGTTTTGCGTAGAAATGCATGGCGCGATGTTTGTGCCTTTTTAGAGCCGAACTTTGAGGATATGGACCAGAAAAACAAAGACGAAATTAGTAAGTATATGATAGTTTATTATTTATGTTTTTAATTAAGTAATTACAAGTTTAGATTTTATTCATCTGCCAAGGTAAGGAGCCTTCTGGGCTTACAAAGTATTCAGCAAAATTATTTTTTATGTCATTAGCAGTACGCCCACCATGCAGTACACTTCCTTCCCTTGGTAGATCAGACAGCCCATCGTGCATAAAAGACATGGACATATCCTCACCTCTGTAGCCATCTTTTTCACGTACAATATTATGCAAAACGACGCATGCCTTAACTATACTTTTGCTAAGTTTTTTGTTTACATTTAGAGGGCGATGAAATATTCGCCATTTATTGGCCATAATGCCAAATACACATTCAACGTATCTTTGTGCACGACAATGTCTATAGTTATAAATACGTTTTTTCACATCTAAATGGTTACCGCCAAAAGGACGTAATAAATGTTCAGTGAGCTGGAAAGCTTCATCGCCTAGTATAACATGTGGCATTCTGTTATTTTGAGATGAGTGCAGTGGAACAGGTGGAGGTATACTCAACCTGACTTCAGTGAGTAGTTGATAGAAGTTTGTACGTTGAAAAATTGCGGAGTCGCAGTCTTTACCGTATGAACCGATATCAACATATACGAATCTGTAATCTGAATCAACTACTGCCAGAAGTACAATTGAGAAATATCCCTTATAATTAAAGTTCATAGTGCCAGATTTCGGAAATTTTTCAATCCGTATGTGTTTTCCATCGACACAACCGATGCAGTTTGGGAAATTAGCTCTTCGTTTAAATCCTTCCGCTATTACTAACCATCGCTCAGTAGTAGGCGCAGCCAAGTGTTCACCACTTAAAATAGTCCATATTTGGTGACACACTTGTGTCACTATTCTGCTTATAGTCTTGATACCCAGTTGGAAGGTATATGACATATCGGTGAAGGTATTTCCACTTGCGAGGTATCTGTAATAAAAGTTAATTGTTAAATTTTATTGTTTCAGCAAGTGCTGTCATGATCAAGTGGAGTAATATTCGAGACATATTTATAAAGTCCCTTAAGACTAAGTCAGGACAAGCCGCAAAAAAGTACATTTACAGTGATAACCTACAATTTCTACTCAAGACTGCAACACCCGACGAAACTGATTCAAGCATACCAACTCAAAATGATTCTGAAAGTCTTCCCGAAAGCCAACAAACATCACATAGTAACCTAGACCAATCAATACCTTCCCCATCCACATCCACATCCACATCTACCATGAATCGAAGGGGAACGAAAAGGCTAAATGCGGTCTATGCAGAAATATTAAAAGCTATACAGGCAAATTCCGCTGAATCGGAATCTGAATTAATTGACGATGACCGTGCATTTATGATATCTCTCCTTCCATCCGTCAAACAATTGAACGACGAGGATAGGTTTGACTTTAGAATCGAAGTTATGCAATTGCTTCGCAGATTTAAAAACCGCAGTCGTTTCGCTACACCTAGCGATCATGGTAACTTCCACCAACTGAAGCATGAAACCCAGCAGTATGCACCTCAGCAAGGAAACCAACTGATTTCACCCCAGCATGAAACTCAGCAATATGCACCTCAGCAAGGAAACCAACTGATTTCACCCCAGCATGAAACCCAGCAGTTCACACCTCAGCAACAAATAAAATCTATTAGTGGATTATTTTCCCAAGATTTTTCTAAAAATTAGGTGTGTAAGTTTAATCTAACTACCTGGGCCCTATTTTATAAAACTACAAGTTACAGGCTACAGGTAAATTACTAGCAACATTGACGGAATCCGCATTCGTGATTGTTCGAGACTGCGTCATTAATGTCAATTTGCCTGTAGAATTGTAACTTGTTGCTTTATAAAATTTGACCCTGGTACTCATACTATCATATAAGGTGACTACCTGTCATTCATAAGTTGATACTATTATTCAAATAAATATAAGTATTAAAATATAAAAAGTATGACTTCCTACACATCGCCGCAAGTAGAAGACGCATTTAGTGACGCTGACTGACATTACCAACTGTACAGACCTTCCCAACACTACATGCGTCTTCTAGTTGCGGTGATGGAGTAGTATTTTACTACGTACCTCAACGTTACAGCTAACATTTCAGTTGGTGGTATGCATGTCCTGTAGTTCGTGTTTTGGAGTGTGATGCTATCCTTAATATGATATAGGATATAATCGAACGTAGTCGTGGACATCCTATAGTAGTTAAAAAATTTCTTGTCATGCTGCCGCAACTTGGCGTGGTGTACATAAAACGCCCCTGTGATGTATCGTTCACGTATTAGCGGATGAACCCAAAATTCTTTGCATCGCCTGCGCCTTCGAAGGTACAAAAGCAGTAGAAGAAGTTGTCGCCGGTTTAACCTAGCTATCACTTTATTTCTTCGAAAACGCGACTACCACGCATGGCAGGTGGAACAAACTAAACCAGCGAAATCGATCGCGGTGGACAAACGATCGCCGTTACGTCATATTAAACTCGGCCCGAAATAATCTCGTTCTAGGTGACGGTCCGGTGACGGCGGCGGTGGACAAACGCCCTTAGTATGGCTCTGTCACCATGATGTAACAGAAAGTAACACAATGGTGATAGAATTGCAAAAGCAAATATCAGACGTCTAGGGGGGACGCGCGCCCCCCTCTAAATCCGCCAGTTGATAGCACCAGAATGTCTGTCTGCACATGCGCACATGCTGGCGTCACTTTGGATTGAGTGTACAGGGTGGTGTGAATGTTCATTGTACAGGGTGATATCGGCTGATTGTACCGGGATGTACATCAGTCTTCACTAATACAATGGAACATGAACGGATGCTGTGCACACTACCCTGAACTAAAATTGATAGTCTCAGAAGTGGCACCCTTTTGCATATGTATCCAGGAAACTCATTTTTCTCCTGAAACCAACTTCAACCTGCGAGGCTTCAACTGTTCCAGGAAAGACATAATCCCGACAAACTGATCTAAAGGAGGTGTGGCAATTTTCATAAAAAGTGAATTACATGCAACTGAGGTACACATTCAAACCCCACTACAGGCGGTAGCAGCACAATCGTTATTTCCATTTAAAATAACAATATGTAATATATACTTACCAGATATCAATCGGAATGAAGAGCAGATTAATCACATAATAATTACTCAACTGCCTACTCCATATATCATAGTGGGCGACTTTAATGCACACAACCCTCTATGGGGATCACAACAACTTGATGTTCGAGGTCGTATAATCAAAAGAATCTGCGATGAATCAAATGTGATTATTTTAAATACAGGAGATGGAACTTACGTTAACTCCAGGTCTAACTGCTTCAGTATGCTATCGATCTGTCCATCTGCTCGCCAAGTCTGGCATCATCCTTGGAATGGAGAACTATGCCTGACCATCTGTACTCCGACCATGTGCCAATAAATATCACTTATTCTTCAAAATATCCAGAACGAACATTCCATCTAACCTGGAACATGAAGAAAGCCAATTCGGATACCTATAAAAATAATATTGGTGAACTCCTTTTAAAGGATAAGATACACGACTCCTTGCAATCTATAACATTTGCCATAGTTAGTGCAGCGAACGGCAGTATTCCCAAAAAAAGTGGTAACATCAAAAATGTGCAAGTGCCATGGTGGAACGATAAGACTGGAAAAGCAATGAAAGAAAAAATAAGGCCTTAAGAGAATACAACCGCAACTTCTCTACTGACAACTTAATTGAATTCAAGAAAAGAAGAGCAGAAGCCCGTCGCATAATTTTAAAAAGTAAAAAATCATCATGGCAGGAATACGTCTCACACATATCGAAAGAAACACCACCATCGGAAGTCTGGCACAAAATCAGAAGTATTCAAGGAAAGCATTTAAAAGCTACATCCCCTATACTGCTAATCAACAATACAGAAATTACAAACTATGAAGACATTTGTAATATATCAACTACATAATTTCAAGAGACAAGCAGTTCGGATAGCTATAATCTTGAATTCGTAGCTAAAAAAACTAAGGCTGAAAAAAATATATTGGAAATAGTTGAAGACTCGTTATTGGTATACAACGTACCTTTTACATTGCCAGAACTGCAAAACGCTCTTAAAAAGGTTAATTCTCCATCAACTGGTTCAGACAACATCCACTACGACATGCTTAAGCATCTTCGGATTACCAGATGGGTTTCCGAAAGTTTAGATCCACTTTAGATCAATTGGCCTATATAGACACGGCTATTCAACAATCCTTTGCCGAAAGAAAACATTTGGTATCTGTTTGCTTTGACTTAGAAAAAAGCTTATGACACAACATGGAGACGAGGAATACTCAACACTTTACATGAATGGGGTATACGAGATAATATGCTCAAATTCATTTCCAAGTTCCTAGAAAACCGAACATTCAAACTCCGGCTCGGCAAACACTTCTCTTAGTCGCATACTCTCGAGAACGGTATACCTCAGGGTTCCACCATCAGCGCAACGCTATTCCTGATAGCCATAAACCGTCTTATAGGCACAATAGATCCAGACATTAGAAAATGTTTATACATAGACGACCTCACAAAGATATGTTGAACATCGAGATTAAACTACAAGCAGCAATAAACAGCCTAGTTACAAAATCTGAAAGTATTGGTTTCCGCTTCTCAGCATCAAAAACCACCGTCATTCATTTTTGTAGGCTACGAACTGCTCATAACCACCCTCACCTACTATTGAGAAACACCCCAATACAGATCAATGATACTGTTAAGTTTTTGGGCTAACTTTCGACAGAAAGCTGTATTGGGAAGAACACGTCAATAATCTAATGGTGAAATGCAAGAAGTCTATGAACATCTTGAAATATCGAACATAAACTCCTTCAATGAATGGTCTATTTTCACACCTAGAAACTGTGCAGCGTTTGTTTGAACTATGGTTTTTCCGTTTAATTTCACATAAAGTGATTTGGAAGGGTCATTACTGAAGTATTCAAATGTAGTAAGTTGTCATTACACCATTGAGCTACATTATTTACAAGCTTTGTTGATTTTTGAGACAACTGCTCTATGCTTTTGTCATCCACTATACCCGATATATCATCAGCGTACGTGAATAACGAACTTAAGTTAATAGATTTGGATAGATCGTTTAGGTACACTAAAAATAAAATCGGTCCAAGGATTAACCCCTGTGGAACCCCCATATTTATTTTCGCTTCTTTCGAATAAAACAAATCACCATTTTCAGCTGTAATACTGACTACTTGAGGATGATTGTTTAAATATGATCTCATTAGGTCATTGGCGATTCCTCTGATTCCATAATGTTCTAGTTTTAAGAGAAGTATCCCATGAGTTATTGAATCAAAGGCTTTGGATAGGTCAAAGTACACCCCGGTTACTTTTTCACCAGTATCTAGTCGAGTAATTAATGTATTTAGGTAATCTCTAATGGCGTCTTTTATTGATCTTTTTGGCAAGAAGCCATATTGGTTTATGACGAAGATATTATTTTCAATAAAAAAGGATAATAGTCTATTGTAGATTATTCTTTCAAATATTTTGGATAAAATAGATAGTAGTGCAACCGGTCTGTAGTTTGACATATCGTCTTTCAATACTTTCTTGAATACTGGAATAATTTTAGACAGTTTAAGTTTATTGGGAAGGTGCCATTTAAAAATCACTCATTTATGATAACAGATATAGGGTGACAGATAATGTCAGCAACTTTTTTCACTACATTTGTAGGGATCTCATCCATTGAATATTTTGCTGGTAGCTGTCTAATTAGGTACATCATATACTTCATGTGGAGTTGTAGGTTTGAGAACAAGGCTTTCGTACGTAAATTATTCAATTTAATATTCTTAGTTGATTATTCATGTCAGTGTTATGCCTTGTATTAGAGAAATTGTCAGCAAATGCGTTAGCTGTTTCTTGTGGACTGGAGTGATTATTTAACTCTATTGTTGTTACAGTTCTCGTTTTCCCGCTCATTCTGTTAACCAAAGACCAAGCACTTTCTGTCTTATTCTGTGAGTTTGTGATTATATTATTATTGTATGCTTTTCTAGTATCGTCAGTGTATTTTCTATATGCTTTTCTTTCATCTTTGTACCTTTTGTATACGTCCTCGCATCCAGTCTACTTGTAAAGAAAATATAAATCTCGTAAATTTTGTGACTGTTGTTTAATCTCAGGTGTAATCCAACTATCAATCTTTTTTTGATGCAGTTTAGTCCTTTGTCAAAGTAATAAAATAACACATTGAAGAAGCATTCGTATTTGGCATTCACCCCTTCTGCTTCGTATATGATACTTCATGCCAAGATTCCGACATCAAATGTGACTGTTGTTTAATCTCAGGTGTAATCCAACTATCAATCTTTTTTTGATGCAGTTTAGTCCTTTGTCAAAGTAATAAAATAACACATTGAAGAAGCATTCGTATTTGGCATTCACCGCTTCTGCTTCGTATATGATACTTCATGCCAAGATTCCGACATCAAATCATTATAACAATAATAATAATAATCTATATTCCAAATTGTACAATGACATTACAAAAATTGTATAGCCACTACAAAATGAAATGTTGCGTCACTGTCACCATAACTATAGTAGTTTTCCTGAGACCTTTTTTTGTGTTACATGGTTATTTATCTTAAAACAGCTACTATCTTATACTATTACAACTCATCTATTGTATAAGGCTCTGACTGTACTAGAAATTGCTTAATAGTCTTTTTAAATTTATGTAAACTGTTTATGTTTTTAATCTCATTTGGTAGATTGTTAAAAAATTTTAAACACATGTAAATAGGGCTTTTTTCTGTGGAGGATAATCTGTGTATTGGATAAGTAACGTTGACTGTTCGAGTATCATAAACAGTTTGCACCTCAAGCTCAAATAAATTTTTATTTTTGAAAAAAATATAAGACACTCATACACATAGATGGCATACACAGTCATGATTTTTTCAGTTTTAAACACCCCCCTGCAAGTTTCATTGAAATTTAGTCCCTTTAGCAGACGTACTGCTCTTTTTTGAACAACAAAAATTTTTTGAATAAACCTATTGCGTCCCCAAAAAATAATCCTATACTTCAGAACACTTTCAAAATTAGCATGGTACAATATTTTCATACTCGTATTATTTAGGTATCTTGATATCACCCTAAAACCATAGCAAATGGAATTGAGCCTCTTCAGCAGTTCGAATACATGTGTTGTCCAATCTAAAAATTCATCAATATAGAAGCCTAAGAATTTTACACTTTCACTCAACTGCAGTTGATAATCATCTATATCGATGTACTGTGGCCTAACGACTTTACTCTGCTTAGCTCTAAATAATGTTGCATCAGTTTTGGATTTATTCAGCACTAGTTTGTTCTCAGAAAACCATGTATTCACACTTCTGAATAAGAGATTCCCATTAGCAGTTAGGTCCTCTACACTTGTCCCACCCAAACTAAATTTGTGTCATCAGCATAGCAGATAATTTTATCCTTGCTATGATCACCACTAGTAACAAAACAGAGATCGTTTAAAAAAACTACAAACAAAATGGGCCCAAGTATACTACCCTGCGCTATGCCGGTTGAAGTCAACTCAATGTTTGACTTGTAAGTTTGACCTCCTTTAACAATTTCAACCCTCTATTGTCTATTATAGAGGTATGACTTGAACAATTCTAGCGCAGTTCCTCTTACACCATATCTTTGTAGCTTTAATAACAATATGTCTCTGTTGATGCAATCATAAGCTTTGGACAAGTCCAGGTAGAAACCAACCGCTAAGTTTCCCTCCTCTAATTGCTTAAGTACTGTTTGAACAAATTGAAAGATTGCAGTATCTGTTGATCGCCCATGTAGGTAACCATGCTGATGTGTATTAAATAAATTACAGTCATTCATGAATTCTAATAATCTCTTACTTTATTTATTATAAATGCTATCTAGGGAGTTGTCTTCAAATCGCCTTCTCATTTTAGTTATAGCAGGTTGTGATGGTGCAAAACAAGCGAATTCAAAGGTGAGGGGATAGTGATCCGAGATATCAGATTCAATCAGCTGATAAGAGCAATTTTCCTCGGTAAAGTCAGAAAAAACGTTATTAATGCATGTACTAGAGACCGGTGTTTTCTTGTCATCGTATTGATATGACCATCAAGGCCATAGGATTTGAATATATTTATAAGCTTATTGGTGGAATCGCTTGGCTTTGCGAAATTTAAATTGAGTAAAGAAGTCTAAAAATATGACAATGTCTCCATTTGGAGGCCTATAAATACTTATTATAGTAAGACTAAAATCACAGGACAATAATTCCGCACACGAAAATTCAAAATGTTTGTCGAGTGATGCTATATTTTCATCTACCTTTTTTATTTTCAGACCAGTTTTAGCGTATGTTGTTGCTCCACCACCCTTACTAGTTACCTCTCGACAAGAAGCACTTACCAGACTATAATTATTTATCGTATAAATCAAAATTTCATGTTTACTCAACCAATGTTCATTAATGCTAATAATATCTGAATTTATATCATTTAATAAGATATTTAGTTCATTCCTTTTATTTCTTATAATAATAATAATAATGTTTATTGTCACAAAATACAAGTAAATATCAAATATTGTGCACAATAAACATAAATCACCCAAAAAAAGTTTGCACTTGTGTTTGGGTTTGTACAAAATAAAAACTAATAGTACAGTCAGTGTATGAAAAAAAAAGAAAAAACCCGTTAATACTGTATAATTTGGTGAATTATTATGGTAATGTCAGGAAAAATATCCAGACAATTAGAACTGAAGTAAAAGTATGGATGTTAGTGTAAGTAAAATATTATTGATTTTGATAATGATTTTTCAGATCTCAATTTCGTGGATGGAGTACCTTGGTTGTTGTAAAATCCATTTTTTTAGTTGTTTTTTAAATGATTTATTTGATTTAATTACTTTTAATGACTCTGGTATGAAGTTATAGAATTTTGGTCCCAAGAAAAACAGAGATCGTTGTGTAATGGTTTTTGATGTTTGTGGAATACACATTGAATTTTGATTGAATCTTGTTGGGTAGTTATGAATGGTACGATTTGACAAATAATTTTCCATAAGTTTGTATGTTATTCCCCGGAAACCTAAGTTTTCTAAAGTTGTTAAAAGCGATTCATGAGTAATAGAGTCGAATGCCTTTGCCAAGTCAACAAAAACACAAGCAGTTGGTTTGCCAATATCGAGATTCGTGTATATTTTATTTGTTAATTTTACAATAGCATCTTGAGCAGATTTGCCTTCTTGAAAACCATATTGCTCTTCCGCTATTAAGTTATATTTTTTTGCAAATTCGGTGAAACGTTTTTTTAACGCTTTTTCAAATATTTTAGAAAAATTTGTTAAGATGGAAATTGGTCGATAGTTGATGGGTTTTTCTCTTTCTCCAGATTTAAACAATGGTTTTAGCATAGCGTGTTTTAAACATGAAGGGAATATTCCTTTATTCATACAAGAATTTATCAAATATGATAGTATGCCGCAGATGTTGCAATTTATTCTCTTGAGAGTATACGCTGTTATATTATCTAGACCTGGAGATTTTCTTAATTTCAATTCATTGATTATTGTCTTTATTTCATGCGTATCGGTCGGTTCCAGATATAATGAGTTATATAATCTGGTCTTACTATAATTTAATTTCTCCGCGTTTTTTATGCTTTCTGACAACCTTTTCCCGATTTTTGAAAAAAATTCACAAAATTCATTTGCTATATCTACATTATTACTCACTAGTTCACCATTTTCTTTTTTAATTGTACTAATTTTGTTGTTTTGTTTTTTGCCTTGTATTTTATTGATAAATTGCCACATTTTGGACGAACAATTTTGTAGATTATCAAACTCGTCTTGGAGATATTTAATTTTAGCCTCTTTAATTATTTTTGTCAGTCTGTTTCGATATGATTTAAATTCATTCAAAAGTTTAACATCATAAGGATATTTTTTGGTTTCCTTATATAATTCTATTTTTTTGTTGATGGAGGTAATAATCCCTTTTGATATCCATGCTTGTCTTTTTATTTGTGTTCGTGGAATCTTTACTGTTTTGGTGCATTCAGCAATATGGCCTTCAATGCTAGATATAAAAAGGACAAATGCATTTTCAATATTAGGTTCGTTATATACTACAATCCAATTTTCATTGAGTAAGTTATTATTTAGTTTTTCATAATCAATGTAAATTTTTGTATTATTCACTGTCTTTTCAATTTTGGTTGATGTACTTTCAAGATCGATTTTGAGCAAAGTAGGAAAATGATCAGAAATATTGTATTTTAGAATTGCTGAATATATTTTGTCAAGTTCTAAACGTGAATTTATAAACATATGATCTATACAACTCCCACTGTTTCCTTCTACTCTTGTCATTTCGTTAATGGCTGTCAGGTAACCATGTTCAGCCATTATATTTAAATAATCTTGAATATTTTGATTGTTATGATCTAATATGTTAAGGTCTCCAATGAATAAGTTGATGTCAAATTTTCTACTGCTTTCTAGATAATCTTGTAATTGACCGTTAAATGTTGTTACAGATATACAGGGTGATTTGTACACACCAATGATCTGTATCCATTTATTATTCTTTTGAAGAATAACTCGTAAAAGTTTTGTTTGAGTTATATTAATAATTTCATACCCACTGTTCAAATTTTGTCATACGTAAATCAGAACCCCGTTATTTTTATTAAAACTACCATCGTTATAATATAAATCATAATTGGGAATTTCGATCAAACTTGTATCATATACTTTAAATGTTTCAGTTAGCACTATAACATCAAATTTAAAATCTAGTATATCCAACAAGGCATGGAGTTCATTCATATTTCTATGAATGCTCCTTATGTTCGTGTGAAAGATGTTCAATCCTGAATCAATATTATTAGAAAAACGTATAAAAATAACTTTGTTGTAGCTAAATCGTCTAAAATATTTGTTTTAATTATTTCAGGTCCAAATTCTGTAATGTATCTACTCATAAATATTCCTTAGCAATTTAGAATAAAATTCTTGATGTATGTCTTTGTTGGAAAAATTTAAATACAGCACAACATTTATCTGTAGGGGAGTGATATGTATTATAGTTTTTATTATATTTTTTGTTTGAATACACACAGTTGCAACAAATGGGATTAGTAGATTTGTTGCATGAAGTATCATCATATTCTTCCCCACATTTGAAGCATACTTTATGACTATTACATTTCTTACCAGAGCGATTAAACTTGAAGCAATTTGTACATTGAGTTACCTCATTATTAGGATAAACCGATAAATTTTGAAAACCAATTAAAATTTTCCCTCCATTATTATCAAATATTTGTCTGAATAGTTTACCTGACACCTCTGCGTAAACTATATTCATCTTTTTTTGAGGAAGGAATCTAACATAGGTGATTTTTAAATTTTCTTTTGTTATAAAGTGGTTTTGTCGCATAATATCTTCTCCTATTTCATGTTCTTGAAGTTTTTCTTCAGAGTGGTAGCCAACAATCTTTATTTTAGGATTAAACATTTTCGGTTCGGATATTGTATATGTTGATGGCAGATTCTTCCCAATTTCTTCTTTTAGCTTCTTATGGTAGCGATCTTCTACATATAATTCAATACCACCATTTTTAGAGTTCTTAACAGTTTCAATTTTGATGTTTATTTTTGATAAATTCAAATTTCTGCTCAGCTCGTTCTTAGTTCTGTAGTTAGACTGTTGTTGTTCAGGGGTAATGATAAGACTTTTAAGTGTCCTTTCTTTACTCTTTGATGGTGAATTTATAACTGCTTGGGCATATGTGGAATTTTTTGTTGTTGTTTCCTCTAACTTCTCAATTCTCCTAAGGAGTGTCTCAAGTGGTGTTACTATACAGTCTCTATCGACTATGTTTGAAGAAATAAGATCATACTGTTCTTGAAATCTTCTGTTTTCGTTTGATAGGTGGTATATTAATGTTTCTTTTTCCAAAAGTAATGCTTGACAATTTTCTAAATCTTTCGTTTTTTCTAATAACTCCTGTTGTAATAATTTATTCTGTTTTTTCAAGTACTCACATGTTTCTTGCGTTGACATAATAGAATCACAGCTAATGTTTACAGTCTCATCTTCATCCTTTTTCTTTTTCCGAGTCATTGCACACTCAGTATTTAGAATTTTGTATCACTGATGTGACTTGTCAAAATTGTGTCAAAGTTGTATATTAATACAAATGGCCGAAAGTGGTTTACCTCTTGAAAATTGTCTGATCCCCAATTGTGGATATCCAAATGTAGTCTAGGAACAAATTCAAGAGCAGCGACAAATTATTTGATTAGTAGTTTCGGTAATATGGTGATGGAACTGTGGAAAAGGTAGATAATAAGTGTATGTAGGTATCTAGTTATATACTATAATATAATATGCTTCGAACATTTTCATTAAGTAATTTAATCGTGTCCGATTTTGTCAATCTGGAATTTACCTTCGTAACCGGAGTAATCTTTGATTTGTAACTTATTCCATACCCGCAGTATAGTTGTTTAACCGCGAAAAACGGTTCCTTCGTCAATGTTTGAGATTTATTAGCATTGACATACAGTGGCGACTGGCGTAGCACCTGAGACGTGTCTCGTTAAGAAAAACTTCATTTAAAAGAAGTTTAGTCAGAATTCTCAAATTATTAGGACTATCAAACAACTAAATGGAAGTGTTGACAAATTTACGTGTAAACCGTTTTATTCTCATATTGATGAGATGGCAAATTTTTATGTCGCTTGGCTCACTATACCAAGGTACAACTATAAGGTTAATTGTTATCGGAAGTAAACTTGTGAACCCTTGCTGTAGAGATGATGGACTTCTAATATTCGCTGTATTGTAAATTAAAACAAGGAAATCTTTATCAGTGTGAAACAGGGCTTCCATTGTAACGTTCGGACATACATTTTCAAAGTGCATATTTGGGTAAACGGGTCCGTGTACTACATAATTTGTAGTTTCTGATGATTTACCCAATAGTACATTTTCACCCACTTCATCACTACGGTTACCTTCTTTTTAATATTTTTGTTTGAACTCACTACGCTTAAGTCGATTATTTCTTTTGGAACTTCACTAATTAACTGGATATTTTTTTGCCCTGGCAACTCCTCAATACTTCGAACAGTTCCACTGTGTAGTGATACGGAATCTTGAAGAACTTCCCCTTGTGTAGGATTCGCAGAGCTACCTCCTTTCCCTGCCGCATGCTTTTCTGCTCTTGCGACTTAGAGCTGTGATTTGGAGTAGTCTTTTTTACACCATGCGCATTGTCATGATTACTGTACGCCCAGGATTTCAATGAATTATCAGAGGCTGTCAGAAGAATTTTGTTTTGTTCTTCTAGTATTCGTATAGAATCCATTGTTTTTGTTGACATCAACCAGTTCCTGGATGTAATCGGTTTTAGCAGTCAAGTCCTGGTCCTGTGTATTTATTTTTATCTTTAGCTCTTCATTCTGGACCTTCAGAGTGTTTATTTGAATCTGAAACTTACTGATCACAATTTTGTTCTCTATTTCTAGTACCTCGGCTTCGAAATCTTTTACTCGTTTCTTGATTGTCTCTATATATGCTACTTGCTCGTGGTTGTCCTTTGTCAAGTTTTCAATTTTGCCCTTATTGATTCTTGTGTACTCGTTGCCTCCATGAACTCAATAATTTCTTCCTTCTCCAAGAGAATGTCTTTCAGTTTTTCATTTTCTGCCTTCAGTATGTCAACCTCCAGTGCTTATCCTGGTAGTGCCTTTTGCATAACTGTGAGCATAAGATTTTATAGTGTTCAAATTCGATAACTTTTTTACTTTTTGTTGCACAACTCTTGTGATATAGTGCAAAACACCCAATGCAACATTGATAAGTGCTGTCTTTGGAGCAACATTTAATCTTCCCTTCCATTATGATTTTGTGGTCACACCCGCCACTGGAATCCAAGAATTTAATACTCGTGAGTCACTCAAAAAGGATGCGCGATTTGGCCGTATATGGCATAACTCGATAAAAAATGTGTTGTTTATACATTAAAAGAAAAATCAGTCGAATCAGTAAATATGGCGCATTTTCCGGCAGGTACTAGTATAAAATCACTTAGTATTTTTTTATACCCCAACCACCACGAAGGCCTAAGCCCTAAACACCCATGGGGTACCGTGGGGCTATAGGGGGGTACAGGGAGAGGGGGAGCGCCACACGTACTCTGGCGAGGGAACACGTGTGCATGCAACATGCACACATTCTGGCCCTGTCTACGAGATCCGCCGGGTGGTACCTCTGCGTTCGACAGTCAGAGACCGTCTACCACCTACAGACAATCACAACATCCATAGCCAAGAGAAAAAATTTTCTTGGGACGGGATTCGAATCCGCACAGCGCACGGCGACTGATCAAGAGATCGAAGAGTCTACTACTGCGGCCACCGCTGCGGCCTAAATTTAATTTTGAAAAGTACCACAGTTTTGCAGATTTTTTTGCCATCATATATTAACCACACCACACAACGTTATGTCTTCAGCACTCAGTGTCACTTAAGTGTCTTTCCCCGTCTGCCCACCGAAAGCGTCTCGACCCTCTTTCTACGTGCCTCTCCTTGGATAAACAAAACGCATACCAGATGTAAACAACTTCAAACCAATAAAATAACTTCTCGAGTAATTGCAATTAGAACCCTGTTCGTACAGCTGTCATCAACCTGTCAGTGATCGTGTCCAAAATCCCGCCACACAAATGTCATTCATTCTGCTCGGCTATATAGATATAATTCACATGGCCAGATATCAGACACAGTCACCAACAAGTTACCGATCACTGTACGAACAAACCTTAAAGAAGAAGACCGAACATACAGTATGAAGCGTAATGAGAAGTATTCATTTGATGGGAATGATCAGTTACTGATGTATAACCTGATGTATCTTTCTTGTACCAGTTTGAAAAATATTGTATTTGAAAAAAACTGTCTTAAACTCATTTTGTACCATTAGTGTTGTTTATCTCTCATTTTTTATGTTTTGCACTGTGTGAATGATTACCTAATCGCATTTATTTATGTTTTTACACATCTACAGGTATATTGTATAACCTTATAAAGGGTGTTCAGATAAGGACGCTCGAAAGTTAAAATGGAAAAAAAAAAGGAAAAAAATTTAAGTCAGCACTAAAAGTCTATATTGATCGTAAATAGCATTCGACGACATTATGTATGGAAGATTATATCGTTTAAATGGCCACCGCGACTGCGCTGTACAGCGTGCATTCGCATGGTCCAATTTTCGAGCACTTTTCCGCACATTTCAGCGTCTACCTGTCCGAGGACGCGAATGATGTTGGCCCTTAATGCTGCAATTGTTTGTGGCTTATCCGCATACACTTGAGACTTCACGTAGCCCCACAGGAAAAAGTCTAAAGGCGTTATATCGCACGATTTGGTGGCCAGTGCACATCGCCGCCGCGCGAAATAATGAAACCGTTGAACTTTTCATGCAGTAAATCCAGCGTTGCGCGTGCGGTGTGGCACGTAGCGCCGTCCTGCTGGAACCAGATGTCTGTTAGATCCATATCGTCCAGTTGAGGCCACAGGAAATCATTAATCATGGCGGGATACCGATCTCCATTGACCGTAAGCGCGTTGCCCATAGCGTTCTCAAAAAAATATGGACCGATTACGCCGCCAGCCCAGAAACCGCACCATACAGTCACTTTAGCAGGATGCATAGCAATTGAGCAAGTCACTTCAGGATTTTGGTGAGCCCATATACGGCAATTCTGTTTATTGACATACCCATTCATCCAGAAATGCGCCTCGACGCTGAAGATGACTTTTCGTGCAAATGCAGGGTCGACTTGCAACTGCTCTAGAGCCCATGCGGCAAATGTATGGCGCTGTCCATGGTCTTGCGGTTTCAATTCTTGCGTCAATTGAATTTTGTACGCGTGCAATTTCAAGTCTTGACGCATAATTGTCCATGTCGAGGTCTTTGGAAGGGCAAGTTCTTGTGAACGTCGCCGCAATGACTGATTCGGGTCTTGACGCACGCTCTCTCGCACAGCAGCAATATTCTCGATTGTTCTTACTGTTCGTTGCCGTACGGGTGTTGTTTGGTCTGCCACTGAGCCAGTTCTCTCAAATTTATTGAGCAGACGTCGAATAGTGGACTCAGCAGGACGGCCATGCGCACCATAAATTGGACGCAATGCGCGGAACGTTTCACGAACCGAACATCTGTTTTGATGATAAATTTTCACAATTTCCACGCGTTGTTGAATCGTGTACTGCTCCATGATTAAATGTCAAGACTAACTTAATAACCTCACAAAATTTGACAGCTGTATCCCCACCGGTTTGGGCGCGCGCGCCGTTCAAACATCGAGCGTCCCTATCTGAACACCCTTTATGTAAATCATTGCGTATGACTGGTATGCCAGTTTCTGATAATGATTTATTAGTATAAGGGATCTTTTTGTAAGCTATTTTTTTCAATGTTTTGTGTAGTATTTGTCGGGAGGATTTACATGGCCAAGTTGCCACTACCTCAGCAAATTTAACATACTGGCTTGGCGCATCGTCGTGATTTGATTAGACAATTAATATCAAATTTTCAAATTTGAATCGTTGACCATATTTTTACGGCCACGCCATTGGGCGAGAGAAGTATTGTCCGAGAAAAACTTCGAAATTGGAATAAGTATTTTGGACGTTTTGGACCAAAATACATTGCCACTCTTTTCATAATCATCAAATAAGGGTAACAAGTGACGTTTTATTGGCGTATGCCATATGACGTCATCGGTATGTGACATTAGGAGGTCATTTACACGTTATTTATTGTTATCCCGTGATCAGTTCGTAACGATTTTCACGTGTTTGTGGTATCTGGGTGGCACAGCTATTATGTAAAAAACCTAAAAAAACGTACGAGTACATACATACATACACACGCGCACACACACACACACACGCACACGCACGCACGCACGCACGCACACGCACACACACCCGCACACACACACACCCACACACACACACCCACGCACACACACACGCACACGCAAACGCACACGCACACGCACACGGACACGCACACGCACACACACACACACAAATGGTTTTTTAATAAATTTAGTTTACTGAAATTAGATTCCTATCGCAGTCTTCTGATTTTTTTGTAGCAATATACAGGGTGTTTCAGTTTATTGTTGCATAACTTTAAGATTCGATAGAACTTTTAAAATTAATGCATAAAGTCTATATAAAAATGGGTCGAAAAATGCGTGGCTTCCGAAATACAGGGTTTAAATTTACTTTTTAAAATAGTTTTTTTTTAATATTTCGAACAATATTTGATGTATAACAGTGAAAATTGGTATACACGGGTTTTTTGGTACGACAAAACGAACCATGGGCATAGTTTTACTGTATCCGCTAGAGGGCGCTCTCTACTGTACCTGTAGTGTATTAAAATGATCGACATTTTTTTCTTAGTGCAATTTTTTGCTTTTTGACTAAAAAACTGATTCTTCGCACTT
Source organism: Acanthoscelides obtectus (assembly GCA_963669975.1). NCBI lineage: Eukaryota > Metazoa > Arthropoda > Insecta > Coleoptera > Chrysomelidae > Acanthoscelides > Acanthoscelides obtectus. The sequence goes on from CAVLJG010000001.1 coordinate 62,894,401, forward strand.
TTCTGCATAAAAAAGCTCTCCTGTGAGTTTTCGTTATAGTTAGCCGTTTTTGAGATATTTTGATTTTTAAGGTTCGATGAATTTTTAATTATTTATGGGAAAATACTATTTTTTTTACATTTTCGATTTGGTCATTACAAGTAATTAAGATGGTCGTTTAGATTGTGTTTTTAAACACAGCAATAATTCCTAACTCCAAATAAACACAAAAAACAGAATATTAATTTGTTTAATTTTCCAATATTATTTTTAACAAATTAAATTAATTATTTACAACTAAAATGCTATTGGATAGTTAGGACAAACATACAAAATCTACGAATGATCGAACGTGGTATAGCATTATTCAAATAAGGCCTTATTTCATCACATGCATTCCTGATTCTGTCTATTAGCATATCTCTTGTGGTTAAGGGAGTCTGGTACAGTTTTTCTTTTAGAAGTCCCCACACAAAGAAATCTAATGGATTTAGGTCAGGGGATCGTGGGGGCCAGGCGACTGGTCCTCCACGGCCGATCCATCTTTCTAGATAATTTGTGTCCAGCCAGTTTCTAACTATTCTCGAATAATGAGCTGGACAACCATCAAGCTGGAACCAGGCCAATCTTCTTAAATCTAACATAACATCATCCCACATATTTGCATGTTCAGCCATTAAAAATTCCAAGAAGGTCGCAGCATTTAACCTTGCAGATAAAAGGTATGGTCCAAATAGTCGATTACGGTAGATACCAATACACGTTCACACTAAATTCATGCTGAAAATTTCTTTCCCGAACTGCATGCGGATTTTCATGCGACCAAATATGTTGATTATGAAAATTTACCACTCCACGTCTAGTGAAGCATGACTCATCGGTCCATAAAACGTTACTTAAAAATTCCCTATTATTATCAGTTCTATCAAGAATCCACTGACAAAATGTGATTCTTCGTGCTCCGTCCCCTGGCTGTAGTCCTTGCACAGGTTGCAAATGGTAAGGACGTCTATGTTCATTTCTAAGAACACGGCGAACATGGCTTGCTGAAATTCCCAAGGCACCAGAAACTCTCCTAACACTTGTGGTCGGATCTCTATCAAACTCATGCAGAATCATACGGGTAAATCTGCGCTGACGAACATTTATGTTTTGATCCCTTTGGAGATTTCCAAAACCATTTTCAATTATTTGGCGATGCACTTGGAAATCTTCGTGCGTATTCTCTGGCTGCTTCTGCTGCGTTTCCATTTACAAAGCCATACACAAAATGAATGACCGCTAACTCTTGATTGGAGAATAAAAATGGCATTTTTATAAAACTTACAAAAAAAACAAAGAAACTAAATTTCGTGCATTCACAATTGCAAAAAAACGTTTCAGGTTTCAACAAACAACAATACTAACTGTCAACTAATTGACGTTTAACCTTATTCTGCTTTCAATTTCAAAAATATTTGCAGGCACAGCATACTTCTAAAAATTATCAAGATACTGACTTTTTAACGTTATTTTATCATAAATAATAAAAAATGCATCGAACCTTAAGAATTGAAATATCTCAAAAACTGCTAACTATAACGTTATAAAGGGTTGTCCAATAGGGACGCACGAAAGTAAACGTCAATTTAACATAGAGCCATCTTTGTTTTCTGTCACCATGTCATTTTGTTAGTTGAATGTTTACCATTGATCGCTATGTAGTCGTATTCGATTGAAGACCGCATTAAAGTTATTCAAGAGCACTAGAAAAATGGTGCAAAAATAAAAAACGCGTTTCGCGCGCTTCGTAAACATTTCGGTCGCAACCGCCCAAACGAAACAACCATCGGTCGTCTGGTGCGTAAATTCGAGGCAACAGGTTCTGTGGCAAATCTGCCAGGCTCTGGCCGGCCATGGAGCGTTCGCACACCGGAAAATATTGCTGTTGTGAAGGAGAGTGTGAGAAACGAGCCGAAACAATCAACAACGCGTCGATCCCAAGAATTGGGCATTTCGAGAACCAGTTTGCTCCGCATTCTCCACAAGGATTTGAATGTACACGCCTACAAGATCCAATTGACGCAAGAGCTGCGTCGGGCCGACCATTTTTCGCGCCGAACGTTCTCAGATTGGCTCCTTGAACACCGCCAAATTGATGCCAATTTTTCATCAAAAATCATGTTCACCGACGAAGCGCATTTCACTTTGAATGGGTCGGTAAACAAGCAAAACTGCCGCATCTGGGCGAACGAAAATCCCCGTGAGTATCAAGAGCAGCCGATGCATCCTCAAAAAGTGACTGTGTGGTGTGCATTGTGGTCAAAAGGCATCATCGGACCTTACTTTTTCGAAAATGCGGCCGGGGACGCCGTTACCGTCAATTCTGAGCGATATCACGTGATGATAGAGGACTATTTTTTGCCGCAACTTGAAGGAATTAAAATGGACGATGTTTATTTCCAACAAGACGGTGCAACATGCCACTCAACCAACGTCAATATCCATCGATTGCAGTCCTTCTTCGGTGATCGCGTGATTTCGCGCAGAGGAAATGTGCCATGGCCACCAAGATCGTGCGATTTGACTCCCTTGGACTTCTTTTTATGGGGATATTTGAAAAGCAAAGTCCACGTCAACAAACCAGCCACCCTCCAAGAACTCAAAAACAACATCATTGCCGAGATAAATGCCATAGAACCGACCATGTTGCAAAATGTCATTGAAAATTTCGACCATCGCGTGGACGTCTGTAAATCCAGTCGTGGTGAACATTTAAGCGATATTATTTTTCATACATAAATGGTATACATGAACCTTCAAAATAAAGTACCCAACTTGATTTGAATATCAATCTTTCTTGTTTTAATATGCGTTTACTTTCCTGCGTCCGTTTTGGACAACCCCATACATCAAATATTGTTCGAAATATTTAAAAAAAAAACTATTTTAGAAAGTAAATTTAAACACCCTGTATTTCGGAAGCCACGCATTTTTCGACCCATGTTTATATAGACTTTATGCATTAATTTTAAAAGTTCTATCGAATCTTAAAGTTATGCAACAATAAACTGAAACGCCCTGTATATTGCCTCTTCCACAATGTGACCCCGTTTTTCTTCAATATAAAGACGAAGTGCCTCTATTTTGGTAGCAGTTAAGTTTACTTTGCAATGCAATCTGTGCATTAATTTTAAACTATAGTCTATAGTCTTGTTACTATACTACATTGTTTATTATTTTTTCGATATAATCTCTTATCATAATTTCTAGAATTTTACTATAAACTCAAATAGCTTCACAACGATTGAAGATAGGTATAAACTTTATTTTACAAAAGTTACAGAAAACTTCATGAGAAATCTAAAAATTAAAAAAAGGGAGTTTCCCTTTAAAAATCTAAAGTGTAATGCAATATCTTATCTTTGGATCACCCTGTATTGTACGGCTATAGATGAAAAGACGTCGCCCTATAAATCAAAATTGACATGTCCGAGCGTTTTTCCCAAAATATACCAGGAGATTCACAAATGGGAATGCGACCTTTTCATTGGGGTCACTCTGTATTAGTACTATAACACCGTTGTACACGCCTGTTTGCACTGTGCCATTTGCTGGCTTCCTTGCTCTTGTGATTTGCGATGTCTACCGCTGTGCGGACGTTGGTGAGAAGTGGGGCTGCCGCTTGTTGCTGGGTGGCAGGTGTTGCTAGAGTCACCGCGGTTAACTTTGCCCCCGTTTAATCGAGTTCGTATGTGTTACCGTTTCCGAGATTTCATTGTGTTGAGGGTCGAAATTGAAATAGACGGTATATGCGGTAGCCATTCGAAGTGAAGGTTATATACTTCTATACAAAGAAAAGCTGCAACTTACAACCTGACAAAAGTAAGCAAGGCTATATAAAAATGAAATCAAAAGTGACATTCTATCGCAGGTTTTCAGATCTTACAAGTTTTCGTTATAAAATAAAAAAAAACATTGAATTAAAAAATCATAAAAACTTGACCGAATATACGGTTTTTCAAAAAAGTAAAGCATATAATCCAATCGAATTAATAATTAGCCTTTGCTATGTCATTTTCTTGACATTATTTCTTATTTTGCTCATATTACCTTCTACGCCAATTGGCAAAGGTGTAATTTTTTTTGTTACTTAACATGTACGTCGTGCAAAAACCACAACCATATTACTCATTGCTTGAGCCTGTCTTTACTGGCTATCCTCTATCCAACAAAACTTGGTCCCACAACAGCTAACATACTACATTTGTTAAAATTTTGACACAAAACTAAATCGCTTTGTAGATTTTGAAAATCGGATTAGTGTCAATGGTGTTAGGAGCAACAAACGAAACTTGTTCCTTTTATATGTTTTTCGAGTTTTTGGTCATTTTTGGGGTATTCAAACAAGTTTTTGAGGTAGAAGATATTTGTAATATCCAATTTTTCATATTTCACTTTATCAATAATCATGCTTATAATTTTCGTGTACCTAAATTTATTGTATATTTAAATACATGTCCATCTTTGCGTGGCAACTACTTGGACAATATGCTTAAATTAATGTTTCACTGTTTCTACTTCGTCTTAACCCTATGTTCCCAAGGGGCCTCGGATTAATAGAAGGCGCCCAAATGTCAAAAAATCAAAATGTTTGACTACCCTACCATACTCTTCAATTCAATGCACAAAAATCAAAATGGGGCCCCCGATTTCGCTCTGACCTGGGCCACTTCAGGTGCAGGCCTCAAGTTTGCTGTGGGCCCGGAGGGCCATACATAGCTTAAGACCGCTCTGCACTTCTGTTTAGCAGCAATTAACGTAGGGACTTCTTTAAAAGCAAACAAGAATTCTTCCACAATGATACCACATGTATTTAAAATTCTTCTTTAATGTATACATTAGCATGCCGTGATTGCGCGAAGCTATTATTCCAAATTTTAAAATGGCACCACGTATAACCAGCATAGCCTAGGACTTCCTGGGGTAGGCACTCCCGCTCCCAAAAGAACGTTTAGCCCTCGAAAAAACGACAAGAGGGCATGAGGTTATCTGTCGAGTTTTTAATGAATTGGATACGTCACCCTCGTCCATCCTTCCGAAAACGCCAAAAGCTCTCCAAAAAACGCGAAAACCCACCCAGAACTGCTACCGTAACATACCGGTTAATTCTGATGCAATCTTGAGATGGCAACAACGGTTGTCTAATTTTATATTGGCTGATTCCTTTACCTTTATTTTGTAATTGTTATCCTCTTTGTATAGTATTGAGACTTCCTCCCATTTTACCCATGTCCTGTTTTCCATACATGAATGTAAACACGCAGATTTTGTACTTAGACATCTATTTAATTCTTGAAATATTTAGCTGATCAACTATAGTTTCCAGGAGTTTTAAACCGTTCAGTATGGAAATAAGAATACGGTCATTTGCCCAACGATTGACGAGAAATTTTATCTCCGACTCTCCCGTTAAAATGGTATTGTGTAAGTCTTTAAATATACTGCACGTCACTCGCAAAATAAAAATTTGTGGTAGTTTTAAGCCGGGAAACTTTCCGGGAAAAACTTTGGCTCGTTATTACCCGATGTGGCAGTTTTCCATTGAGGTGTATAGCATGAAAATAATAAGGAACTCATTATGCAGAATCTTGATTCGCATATTGAATATCAACCAAACTGATTTTAACACTTATGGGAACGATATATATGGATTATTGGAGATATGTTATTGAGATATGAGGTTCTCATTAGCTCAGGAAATATGCACCACTCGCAACAGTAATCATAGGGAAGTATCTATACGGGAAGAAATATACGCGTCTTTTTTTTTATACTCCAACTACCATGAAGGCCTAAGGCCTAAACACCCATTGGGTACCGTGGGGCTATAGGGGGATACAGGGGAAAGGGGGAACACCGCACGGACTCTGGCGAGGGAACACGTGTACATGCAACCTGCACACATTCTGGCTTCGCCTAAGAGATCAGCCGGGTGGTACCTCCGCGTTCGACAGTCAGAGACCGTCTACCACCTACGGGCAATCACAACATCCATAGCCAAGAGAAAAATTTCTCCTGGGACGGGATTCGAACCCGCACAGCGCACGGCGACTGATCAGGAGGCCGAAGAGTCTACTACTGCGGCCACCGCTGCTGTCCTTTAGGCTTCATATCTCTTCCAACGTTCAAAAATGCCGAAAAGTGCGTATTCGAGTTCGTGCGTTGTCCTATAATGCTGCTAGTCTGTATAATAATATTCCTGCTGATTCCAAAACCATGAATCTGTTTTGTTTCCATAAGCATGTTGTACTTACAGAGCTCTGGGTTATAATTTTTCTTTGTTCAATTTTTGTTAATAATGCATTTATAAGTTGGCTTGGATTTAACTGGTTTCAATGCTATGGTAAAATTGCAATAGAAATACTTTGATTTGTATCCCTTATACTATCTCTATTTCGTATTCTTATGGTTAAGTGTAAGAATAGCTTAACTAAACTTTGCCATAATGGATCGCACATCCAAGTATGTAGCTTTGTAAATAAAGACAATATTATTATTTTTGATATTATTATATTTAGATAAATAATAATAATACAGAGTGACCAAAAAAATTCGGAGGATATGCGGGTTTTTTAGAGCTTAATGCGATAAATACAAAAAAATATGTGGTTTCCTCCCGCAGCTTTTAGACTTTTTTAGATCGCTCTGCATAATTACTATTGTCAATATTGAATAAGCATATAGAAGTTATTTCCTATAAATCCTATTCCACAGATCCATTTGTGATCTGCATTTGTGATGTTTACATAAAATTCAAGGAATTTTAAAAACGGTCATCTAGGAGGATAATATATAAGAGATGTGTTTAGAATCCTCAGTGGTAACCAAAAACTAAATAATAGACAGGGTGTTCGATTTAAAACAATCAGGTTAGCATCTACTTCCGGTACAATCGGAAGTAGATGCAGCAAGGATTTTTCATAAAGCATTATGAAAATATTTTAGATGAATCCCATCAACTTTATCAAAGCCCAAAACTTTCGCAATTATTATTTCTATGAATACGTGTGTAAGTATACTCATATCTGTATTCCATATGAAAACTGTCGAATAGAAGCTTTTGTTATATTTTCAACAAAATTAGTTCCTGTTCAAATTTCTGAAGTAACCGCTGTTTTAACCGATGGTGTATACAGAAAAAAGTTCTGGAGCAGGCTCAAATTTCATAAAAGGTATAATTTTATCATAAAGAAGTTCTATAAGTTTGATCATTTGCACATTATGACCACCAGAACACAAAAATTTGTCTCAAAACTTCGTAAAAAAACCGCTGTCAACTGCAAATGAATCAAGTATTGTCAAGTATATGACATTTTATCAAAAATCTAATAGTTTTCGAGATTTTCAGCTTTTAATTTTATGGTTGAAAAACTAGCTTGCATTCAGTTAATCCCCTGCCGTTTTTACAACTAACATTTTTGGGTCAGCTTTGCTTCATAACACGCATAATTAAGAAGCTTTTCCCACCCAGTATTATTTTTTCTTAAAAATCTAGTATGAAAAGTATAATCACTCTGCCAATCAGTCCAAAAAGTTGCTTGATAATTGGTAGTTTTTAAATGGTATTATTGTTGCTCGCACTATGCTATTTTATTAGTTAGATTTCGCATATATCAAAAAATGGTATTTTTAAATTTATCAATTATATAAGCACCATTAACTGTATGCATGCCCTACGTATTTTGATAAAACATTTTTTTAACCTGCGAGAATAACAATAAAGTCTCTAAAGTAACTCCAATTAAAAAACTAGTAGATTCAGGTAAAGCAATCTTCATGGCGATGGAATAGAGCCGATTCGTCAAATCCACCTTTATGATTGTAGAATGTTTGTGACTGTAGTGGCCTCGATCTGCCATGTGCCAAAGTATTATATCATGTTGCTGGGTTGAGCATTCATCACCAAGAGGTTTTACTTAAAATGGGGAGAAATCGATATAAAAATAATTTTAAAGAAACGTCATTCTCATATCTGGCTTTGCCACCCTGTAGTATGAAAGAATCAAGTATGATCACGCTCCAAATAAATCAAAGTTGTTTTTGGCGGTGATTAGTTTTTTGAAGCAACTTCAGTAAACATATTGGGCGGATTCAAGTCTAGCGATTTTAGTGCACCTGCGGTATGGATGAGGCGAGAGATCAATCTCTAAATGGCCGAACAGTCAGTTGCGTAGAAAACTCAGATCCATATCTTATTCTCACCAAGATTGGTATCATTTTCATTCCTGTAACGAAAACACAGTTTCACTGTTCGAAGTCTAATTTATTACTCTAATTTATAACACTTTCAACTAATTTATGACAAATATAACCGTGTCGACTGTTGACTTCCGCGTCGTTAACTGTCTCGACTGTGACTGACTGCTTCCACCATCTGTTCGGTATTTATCTGCAATCGATGATTTCCAGAAGCGTCTTCTCGATTGAAATCGATTTTCATGGAAGCAGTCTAGATGGCAGTAGATTCATCTCCAGATGTGTAGAATGTTCGCGATGGCGTAACGAAAGTGACTCCCGAACGCGACTACCACGCTCCATCGATATTGTGAAAACGTTTCCTGGTTACTCAAGGCGTTACATTCGGTATAGCACATCACACTCGGCGATATCGAACCACTTCAATCACAAACATTCAGCATTCATAAAGGTGGATCTGGCGGAACGGCCTTATTTCGTTGCCACCAAGATCGCTGGGCTGAATCTAAATTTTTCATTGGTGTTACTTTAGAATATTTGTATATCAAGCTAAACTGACCACGGTAACACATTTGGATGCCAAAATGGCAGGTTATATAATGCAACACAGCATTAATTTGTCTCAAAAGCCTAAAATACCATTTTTATAGTTGCAATCGAAAGAAAATACATACTAGCAGAGTGGTAATAAAACTAATCCATCCTTTCTGACTAATAGAGAGTAGAGTGATCATACTTGATTCTCTCACACTACAAGACGTCAATCACACGTGAGAACGAGTTTTCATTAAAATTTAGACTGTGGTGTAATTTTTATATGGGTTTCTCAAATAATTCTGGATGGGATGTAATGCTTAATTGTGAGTGTTCTGAAGCAAACCGGGTCCAAAAATATTATTTGTAAAAATGGCAGGGAATTAAGAGAGTTCAGGTTTTTCAAGAAATAAATTGAATGTTGGAAAACTCAACATTTTTTGATAAAGCCAATGTTTTGCACTATAGGAAGTGATTTCGTGACCTATTTGCAACTGCAAGATTACCCAATTTCTGGAACAACGTGTGTGTGTCGACCATCGTTTTTTGACCACTTGTGGTATCAGCGTTGCCAACTCTAGGCTATAAGATTTCGTTTTCGGGGAATACGAAATCTGGGGAATTAAATTTCTTTGGAAGGGTGATGTCACGTTCAAGATTGAGTAACTCTGTTTTCGGAAGTAACTCTGACAAGTGCTTCAAAATTACGGATAATTTTTCATGAAAGCGTGTTTTCATATTTTCATATTAACGGCGCTTTTAACAAAATATGAAAATCACCGAATGCGGTTTTTTACTGGCAACATGCTTTAATGGAAAATTATCAGGTTTATTTTGATGCACGAGTGCAATTCGGTAGAATATTTCCCGAATTGAAAGAGCAAAAGTATACGAGTATTTATGCATATCAAGATGACAAATGCACATTTCATCAATCGTAACTATAGTTACCGACCTATAGGGAAAGTTTAGATACCTATTGAGCAATTGCCACTGACTATTTCCCTTGTCTTAATTTCTACCAATCACAAATGCGCAATTTTGAATTACAAATGGTTTCTAAATGGAAAAATTGTATGACAGCTCCTGTCAGCAGTTTTTTCGAGTTTACCCGCGGCAAAAATTGACAGTTCCACCAAAAATTACAATAATCAAATTCAAGCGGATAACCAAATGGAAATGGTATTTACCATTTTGGGTTGGTATTTACCAATCCGTTCAAGCGAGTGTATATAGTTATCACTTTGGTTATAAGATCCGTGACGTCACGAATCAGCTGTTATATGTCATAGTTATCACCGCAAAATTGTGGTATTTACCCAACTCAAGAGTAGTTTTATATTTCTGGTTATTATTTGAAATGTGACAAGTTACAATTTTGCCGAGTATTGGATATTATTAGTGTATTTAGCTTCATTTTTGGGAAACTTGATTGAGCCTGACTTCAGTTTTACCATAAAGTGGAGCACCTTATTAGTTATACTCATTACGGAAGTTGGGGGCACTTTAAATGTAGTTCCTATGCTTAACAAAGTATCCTGTGTAGCCATATACCACAAGAATATTAAAATACGGCCATATAAACTCACTCGATGATATCCACCTGTATACGGTTTTGCTAATTTCTTTTGTCATCATTTCTGCTGAATCAATAAATGTTTTCTTTGACATGCGGAAAAATTTAGAGAATTGAAAGTTATCATAGCTACAAAGCCATGGTTCGATCATTAAAAAAAAATCTGAAAAAAAACATTTCTCCCATAAATATTATGAAAGGTTTCTTATTCAAACTTTCCATACACAGTTGTAGACGAAAAAGCACCGATTATTAAGTGATAATAAAAATAATCAGAGATTATATGCGCGCTTTTCTAAAATAAACAACTTGCAACAAAACCGCGGTTAAAACCAACGCGTTCAAGCGATTCGTGTAACTGACATCATCAACCCGTGTGTCATCTTGAACCATATTATAACCGCGGCACATAACACAGAAATTTTGGTTATTCGCTTGGATTTGATTAATATCTTTGATAACAGGTAATTATGGTCTCCTAGGACACCAGAAAACGAAACTAAACAATTGTTCTGATTTTATGGTCTATAAATTTTGTAATATCCTTTTTAAACGGTACTAGGCAGCTTATCTAGTGAAAATGAGTCGCTTTGGAAGTGATTCTTTGACTAATATTGATCTGGCGATTGAGAAAAGTGTGTACAATACCGTTAAAACCCATACGTCAATATGAAAACAGTTTACGAAATTCTGCAAGGCAAAGAAATGCGAGATTTTGGAAACTACAAGTCTAGAACAACTAAACCTAATCCTGAAAGATTGGGCGTGGAATACGAAGAAAGAAAACGGTGAAAATTACAAAGAACTAGTTGTGAAGACAATGTGGAATACCGTTGCAAAAAAGTGCAAGAGATACATTTTATGAAGTGGAAAATAATTTTTTATACATTTAAAGATATTATCTTTAAGTCTAGTAGAGAAGCACGTAATGCGAAAAGAAGGAATTCGCAGATGTGCGCCAATAAAAGTAAATCGAGCTCTGCTTCATTAAAATTGGAAGAATATCACGCAATGATTTTACTATAGGACGAAGACACTCTGGCGGGACTCCAGCGAAAATGTACCATATTGCTTCAGGAGAACTCGGCAGTCGATTGCAGAGTTCATTATTTTAAAGAGGAAGTGGATAATTCTGGGATTAAAACAGGTAGATAACATAGTTACATATTTTTCAAAATAACTAATTTTCAAAAATCCTACTTTTTAGGAAGAGTAGAATATAATCATCTCTTCAATAGAACGGCATAGTGTGGAGAAAAAAATGGCAGTTAGAGAATGGCTGGTCTCCAACACGAAGAATCATACCTTTTTTTTCAGTCCGTCTTTTTTTAAAACTCTAATGGATAAACGTTCATCTACGTTTATAACGTATATAACAACTGATAGATTATTCTTAACAGTAAACTCACCATGGAACAAAGAACAATAAAGTGGATGGTACAAAAGCAATCTAGTAGGAAAACAAGAACTTGCGAAATGGACTAAAGAAGTAGTAGAGAAGGCAGGATTAAATACACAAGAAATAAAAATAATAATCATTTCTATGCGGTCGACAGCAGTCAGTTATCTGGCTAAAGCGGGAATGGGTGAACAACAATTAATTAAAATTACTGGCCACAGTTCAGCCAATTCAATTAAGCCTTATCTGCAAATTGATAATGAGGATTATTCCAACATCATAAACACCCTTGTGATGCCTCAGAAGCTCTAGGTAAAAAACAGAAAACAGAAGATCCTGCAGCCAGTCCTCGAGCACTCCACAGCTGGACCCATCAACAACATTAATGATTCACCTACACCCAACGTTATTAATGAGTTAACAACAATTTCACATAACACTCCTACTATGTACCAAAATTGCAATTATATTTTAATTGTACCATAAATAATGAAGTTTGTAGTATTTTGTGGTTAAATAAATTGCCGGTTTTTCAATTTTCAAATTAATACCTATTGACCAGCTGTATTTGTGCCAGATCAAGTCTTCGGAGATCTGGACTCTAACCAGCCAAAATAAACGGCTCTTTGGTAGACCTCGACCATCCATCGAAACCGCATGAGCGATAGGACGTTTCTCGTTCGTCAAGGTATAGTACTGTGTTTTGGAAGTATTAAACTGTACAAGATTGTTGCGTCCCCATGCAGTGATAAATTTCAGGTCTCTAGTCAGATATGAAGTCGCTGCTGGTCTTCTTTTCTCGAGCTCACCGGCAGAGATCAGCTTGTCACTATAAATTCCTGCCTATAAAGAGCTGTCATCAGCAAAGCTATGGATTGGATTGGTCGTACAGAAAAGGAGGTCATTGATATTTAAGAGGAACAGCGTTTGAGCCAACACCGATCCCTAGGGGACACTCGCGTTGACGTTGGGGGATGAATAGGAGAACCCGTCCATTAAGGCTGCTACACACAGTGCCGGCATATTAAATACCTCCCATGATAAAACAATCATATTTCCTTCTATTTATAGATAGACTCGCAAAAAAGTCAGCAAGATAATGCAACAGCGACTAGTTCCCGGAAAAGGAGATGCGGTACTGATGGAGACAGTGATATTGCCGGAGCTCTGCAAGTTTTAAAAAATATGTCAGCTTGGTCATATGCTCGCGACGATGCCTCGGTATTTGGAGAATACATAGCAAGTAAAATACGAAAAATGGATACTATGACAATATCTACAGGACAATATCATATTCAAAATATAATTTACCAGGCTGGAATGGGCGTTTACTCAAGACCTTCCAGGGTGGAGGCAGCTCAAGGATATTTTACCACTTCGTACACCTGCCACTAGCCATTCTAATTACACCGTCAATTCTGATACTTAGGACAGCCTTTTTTCATATTTGGAAAATAATTAAAACTCTTTTAAATTTATGATGCTACATTAGGGATTTAATAATTAAAACTATTATTGCAAATTGTGATTGATAGTGAGATTAGTGGGGCTACACAGATTAACAAAATGTTACCTAATCAAAGTTATACAAAATATGTTTGATTTATGGAATGTAATTTTGCCATCGAAGTTGTCCTTGCTATGAAAGAAAATAGTTCATCAACTCATTTCTGACCATTGAAGGTTCCAAATTTCGATTTATTTCAATATTTGGTGCCGGTATCGTTATCATATTATCCTCAACATCAACGTCATTTCTTCGGATAAAATTTTGTAGGCATACACAAGCCATTACCACAATTTTCATTTTCTCTGGCTGTAAATTAGCCATTGAATGAAATATTCTGAATTTTTCCGATAATATGCCAAAAGCATTTTTCACGACTCTCATTCCCCTACAAAATCTGTAGTTGCATATTCTTTTCGGAGATCCTCGCTCATGTTGTCCAGGAAATGGTTTCATTAAGTTAGGAGAAATCGGAAAAGCATCATCACCCAGGAAATAAAATGGTACATTCATTGTCCGTCCAGGTAAAGGTCTTGGTGTCGGTAGATTTACAGATTCATTTTGCTATGCTTCGGGGAGCTATTTCTAAAAACACCCTCATACGAGACTCTTCCTTGACAACCAATATCGACGAATAAAAAATTATAATTAGCATCGACTAATGTCAACAACACAATACTGAAATACGATTTATAATTGAAAAATTATACGTATGTGTTTCCCATCAATAGATCCACAACAATTGGGAACATTCCATTTCTTGAAAAACAAACGTGAGACCGAAAGCCATTCTTCTTCTGTGGTCGGCATCTAGAAGAATAAAAGGAAATAAAAATTAATTTAAAATAAATTAAAAAAAAATAAAACATACTTATATACTGACATATACGTAACCTATATAATAACATATTCTTTAGCGTAAGTGCTTGAAGGCCTTAATGTAATGTTATACTCAAATTTTATTCAATCCGGCAATATCACATACATTCTGTCCATATCATAAATAAAAATAAAATAAATAAATAAAAAAATATATTTGGTCAATAGAGGACAAATATACATTAGGTTATGGTGTTCTCTAGCTTAACCTCTAGGATTTCCTGTGAGTGAGCTTCCCTGTGACTATCAAGAGTGAGTCATTAAAAAATATATATTTACCTTGATTTGAAATTTTGATATAAGTGCTTCACAGACTTCGGGAATCAGTGAGGAAAGAAGTTGTGGTGAAATTTTTAACAGTTCTCCAAGACTGAAATAACTTTCTCCTGTAGCTAAAAACCGCAACGTTACTGCCAATCTTTCCTTAGCGGGTTCAGCCTTTCTCCAGCCAGTATTTTTTTGCTAATGTACACTTCAGTACTATCTAGCAAAAATTCAAAATCTCCATATGATATTCTCAGAAACCCAAAAAACGTGCTATTGCGCAAACGCGGACACCCCACATCATCTTTTTTATACTCTTCTATCATTACAGTACCGTTCCGCCATTTTCTATTTTGTAAACTTGCGCGCACCCAAAACCTTCTCGTCCTTTTGTATTTTTTTCTTATTAAAATAAAAATTACAACTGCAGCGGCTGTGCTGATGATTTCTTTATTCATTTTAACCAACCAACCATAAAATGTGCTTGGCGGCTTTGCGCGGCTTGTGCTGGCGGCTTGTATTGCCGGCGGCATAGCCGCCGGCACTGTGTGTAGCAGCCTTTAGGACGGATATCTTGCAGCCAGAGAGAAAGTAATAATAATAATAATCATGATAATAAAACGTCTTTATTTTGCTAAGTTTAGCATAAGCTATTCTACCACTTACCCCGTAAAATGTCCATCAAAAAAAATATATACCAACCACTAAAATGCAGAGTTTCAACATAAAAAATAAATTAATTGAGTAAAACACAGGTAAATCAAGATTGGATAAAAGTATAACATTATACATACATATTGATGCATATATTATAAGCAGAAGTAAGAGATAAATTTATGTAAATGATTGCTCTAAAATTATTTTTCTTGATTTTTGAAATTCTTGAAATTTAAAGCTTTAGTATCAGAGGGTAAAGCATTATACATGATAGTAGCATTATAAGTAAAACATTTAGTGGAAAATGAAGTTCTGTAAGGAGCAATTGTTATTGTATCAATATAGCGAATATCTCGAAATTTTAACTTACCTTTCAAAAATGAGGGAATTGAGGTAAGTAAAAGCTTGTGAATATAATATAGTAAATGCAATTTAAATAAATTCCAATTTTATGAACGAGGGGGTAAGGTGGTCATCAGTGGCGACGCGTGACTTTTCCTAAACTGTTACTAAAAAAAGTTTATTTTGAACCTCCTAAATATAAGTTTTTGCTTATTGTAAGTATTTTATTTAAACTATTTTTAAATCAAGGTAAACATTCTTGGACTGAGCATCTGGGGCACTTGATATACCTCATCGTCTTACGCTATGACTAATCCAAGCCGTCCGAAAAAACAGTCGACGTTTCTAGATGTTCGGAAAATGTTTGATCTTTTTTGGCAATGAATGTTAACAATTTCCTTGTAATTTCCTCTTTTGTCAGAGTGATCCCCTTCAAAATGAACGGTAATTCCTGTTTTGCCTAAAAACATACGGTATCTAGAAGTGTGCTGCCTAAAAGCTTGGTTAAGGCAACTTTCGATTCTTGTTTTGCCAAACTGAATTAAATTGGCTACACATCTCACATGTAACGGAGGAATTTCATGTCTCCACTTTAGAGCCCTAAAACTATTTAAATCGTTGACTCCGCTGCTGGTTCACCCATTTTTTCTGTTTTAAACAGAAGACATAGCCAACAATACAATCTGTTTTTTTGCAACCACATAACCAAGAGTTTCCATACACCAACTTAATTTAAAATATCAAACTACGTTTTTTTATTCCTTTTTAAAATTATCTCAAATAGGTGTTGGTCTTCCATTTTCAAAGATCTCCTTTTTTTTCTTAAAAATTATACAAGGAGAATAACTTTTCAAGTAGTTGATCGATTACGCAGCGACACTCATCCATGTTTAATTGCACGCACACTACAGCCAGTAACCAAAACGGCTACTAACGAGTGAGAAGTGAGTAACCAAATCAAAAAATGGTAACAAGTCCACATAATAGTCGCAGCGCCTCACGCACTCGGGCAGCCGCGATCAGACACGCGCCGGTACCGGCGGTCCCCGACGGACTACAAAGTGTATCCATAACTGAAAATGGTAACAACCGACAACCAAGTCAAGGCGAGTCAGCTCCATCGTGTTCGCAAAACCTAGACACTATAGGGCAGATTATTTTCGTGGGGCTAATTTGCTATTTACTGAATTACTATTACATATCGCTGTTGGTAAACAAATAAATGAAATTATTTCACAGTAGTTAGCCATAAAATATTTATTTTTAAGATTTTTAACTGTTACCAATGGTAACAATGGTTACATGGACGCTTCGCCACTGGTGGTCATATTTTTTCAAGTTACAGATTAATCTGCAACATGAATTTTGAATTTTTGTAAGCGCTTGACAGATACTGAATCTAAAATGGATGATAAACAATGTGTGTAATTTTTGAAATAATGACTCACAGAGAATTGTTTTAGTTTTGTAATCGAGAATATGTTTGTTCAAGTATAATTGCCGTAGTATTAAAATACAACTTTTTGTAACATGGTTCACATGAGGAATAAAATTCAGACATTCATCAAGAGATATGCCTAGATTTTTTACAGTTTCACATACTTTTATAATCTCATCATTTAATGATATTGTCGAATATTTCTTAAATTGATTTCAGAATTTTTTAGGAGTGAATATAATTACTTTTGATTTTTCTCAATTTAATTTAAGATTATGAATTTTTGCATACTTGTCGATAGACCTCAACTCAAGTCTTCATTAATTTGAGCCTCAGCAATAATTATATTGTCAGTATTAAAGTTATTGTAAAACTGCGAATCATCTTTAAAAAAACTAAATATTGCAGTGTTTAATAGCCTTATCAAGATCGGAGATATATAAAATAAAAAGAAGTGGCCCAAGAACCGACCCTTGAGGCACTCCCGATGAAATTAAAGCCTCAGGAGAAGTGTTCATATCGATGACAACTCTTTGTGGCCTATTCTTTAAAAAGCTGTTTATTAGAGCAACTGATGTTTCAGAGAAACCATAAAATTTACATTTGGCTAGTAAGAGTGAATGGCTGATGGTGTCAAACGCTTTAGAAAAATCTAAAAGAATTAAGGAAGTAGTTTGACGGTTATCCCAAGCCCTGACAATATTGTCAGTTAGATCTAACAATGCTGCAGCAGTATTATATCCCTTCCTAAAACCGCATTGTCTAGATGGTAGTATAGCACATTTCAAAACATATTCATTTATTTGTGTATACATTGCCTTTTCCAACAATTTGGAAAGTATAGGCAATATGCTAATAGACCTCAGGTCAGTATATGGGCTAGGATTACCTACTTTGAACAACGGTAAAACAAGAGAGCTTTTCCAAATATACTTTTTTCTAAGCATTTATTTATATGTAATATATGTATTGAAATTAGGGGAAAACATAATTTAAGCATTTCAAGTGATACTCTGTCAGTTCCAAATGCATTGGATTTTAAGGTATAAAATATTGAGCGTAAATCTGAATAATTTATTGGACAGATACTGAATTTATGGCTATAAACATAATTATTTTCATAGAAAGAGATCTTTTCTGAACAGGGATGAATGTTGTTGTTGAAAACAGAACAAAAATATTTGTTTATTTCTGTAGGATCTTTGAGATGGGTGGGAATCTCGCTATTTTTAGATTTTTGTATACGCATTAATTTGAGAGCTTTATAAAAATTCGCAGAATCATTCTGTTCACTAAGGAATCTTATAAGCTGCCTTTTCGAATCTAATTTTTTCTAAGGTTGAGTTCCATAATATTTTGTAAAATTTCCATGATTCCTCTGATCCATCACATCTAAATTGAGTAAGTGCTTTGTTTTTCCTCTTAATTAAAACTTTCACATGTGGCGTTAACCACGGGCAAACGGCTTATTGACTCGCACAATTTTTAAGGGTGCATGAATATCAAAAGTAGACAATACCATGAGTCAAATATGATACCTTCTGGTTAATGTCATCTAACTCGAATAATTTATCCCAAGGAAAGTTACTGAGATAATTTTCCATATTAAAATTTTTGAAATCCCGATAACTGATAAATTTTTGTTTAGGTTTTGCACTATTAAAGATTGTTTCGCAAAACACCAAGTGATGATCTGTAAATAAGTGTGTATATACTGTTCCAGCATTAATGCAAATTCCAGAGTCACTCAAAAATATAGGATCAAGTTAGCTACTGCAGTTCTCCGTAATCCTAGAGGGTTCATTTATAACCTGGTGGAAGCCATATATTTTAAAACAGTTGTCTAATTTATTATTGGCGTCCAAAAGGTTTACATTCATGTCACCGACAACAATAATTTGATCAAATTTCGGCATAACGAATGTCAAAATATTTTCAAAATAATCAATAGCTTTATTAAGATTGGTATTTGGAGGTCGGTAGATCACCCCAAAAACTAGACTCAAACCACTAATTTTTAATTTTATCCATAAAGTCTCAACCTCTGGTATATACTGCACGTATTCCTCGATTTTTAACTCCTCACAAATTAAATCATTTCTTACATAAACGCCTACTCCACCACCAAGGCTGCCTCTATCTTTACGAAATAATGAATAGCCTTCAATATTCAACAGATTATCTTGAATGCTATTGTTAAGCCATGTTTCAGAAATACCTAAAATATCAAACAGAATTTTGCAAGATAAAAGAAATGTCAAAGAAGGTATAAGAGATCGAATATTTATCTGGCCAAATTTAAATCTTTTCATGCTAGTACTAGACATGTTTCAAATTATTCTTTCAAAATAAGATTCGAGATGTATGCTCTCTTTGGAAGAAACTGAAAACTGGGCAATTTTTATTTGTGGTGCATGGTTAATATCATAGTCTTTATTACCTATATTTTTTGTTTGCAAATATACAACTAGAACATACATGATCTAATTGTGTCCATGATGTACTATCATGATTGTCCCCACGTTTTAGGCAAACCTTTTGATTACTACATTAATTTATTTTTCGAATGATGGAACCTGAAGCAGTTTGTACATTGGGAGATTTCATTATTTTGATATACTGTTATGCTCTGAAAGCCAATAAATATTTTGCCATTATTACCATCAAAAATTTGTTTGAAAAATCTACCAGAAACCTCTGCATATACAATATACATGCTTTTCAAGGTAATATACTTGACATGGTTAATTTTGATGTCTTCTTGGGATATGCCGTGATTTTGTCGAATGATATCAGCCTCCAGGTCGGTTTCAGTAATTTTTTCATGACTGCGATAACCAACTATTTTTATTTATGGCATCAACATCTTTGATTCTGACACTCTGTAAACTGAAGATAATTCTTTTTCAATTTATTTCTTCAGTATACCATGGAAACACTCTTCAACATTTATTTCAACTCCTCCATTCTTAGAGTTCTTTACTTGTTCAACTTTTATATTCATTTTGGACAGATGCAATTTTTTATTGAGGTCATTCCTGGTTTGAAAAGAAGACTAATCTTGATTTGAAATAATTATAATACTTTTTATCGATCCTTGTTTGGTTTTCAAAGGAGTATTATTGAATACTGGCTAAGCATATGGAATACGTTTTGTAGTATTAACTTTTTCAATCTATTCAATTCTGGAGTTCCGTTTCTCGAGAGCAGAAGTAATAGACTCCTTTTCAATGATGTGACACGTTAACGAATCATACTGCTGTTGAAATCTTCTATTCTCATTTGTCAGTTGATGAATTATTTTATGCTTTTCGGTAAGCAACATTTCGTAAAGTGACAATTTATCAACTTGTTTAACCTTTTGTCTCAGTTGTTCATTAATTCTTTCCAAATATTCACAATCTTTTGAAGTTTTCTTCTTAGAATTGACCGAAGTTTTTACATCTTCAATAGCAGTGGTTTCACTATCTTCATCAGTTTTGTTTTTCTTCTTGCTCATATTGTACACCCAGTGTGATAGTTAGGATTATATCATTTAGGTAAGTGGCAAAAATGTCAGAGCAATCTTAAAATTTCCGTTAATACAAAATGGCTGAAAATGATTTCTGTCTTTCATACCGTCTCTCCTTCAAGAATACGTTTGCAGCCTAACCTCCGAAGTAATTCTATTGAGCAGCGGGAAATTTTCTTTCACAAAATCAGCAAAATATGGTGAATAAGGTGGGAGAGGTGAGTATCTACTTGTAAAACTTCTCAGGGAGGGCATAGGATGGAAGTTTGCATAAGAGTGCAGCATGCCACACCTAATCCATCGCTTTCGTGATGTCAAGAGCAACGACATGAGCCGTACCATAAGACTGGATGAATTTAATCCACAATTGCGTAGGAGGTCCCCTGTGGATCGCTGGTGCCGGAAACCATTCTGCCTGCTGCTAATCAATCTCATTCAGATTCGGGAAGGAATAGACCTAAATGATCCTTACGTATGAATAGAGAGATTCTTAGCAGGGGTTCTTGTTCATGTTATTTTTGGATTTTTGCTGCACCTTTTTATTTCGTTTTGCGGCTTTTGTTGTTTTCTAAGTGTGGGTCCATATTGCGAGCCTAGCGCGGTTGCGACGACGGGCGCGAAGTATCAAAGATTATGAAACGCGCCTTTGCGTCCATAGTGCAGTGACTGCGGCGGAAGCCTAGGACGACGGGACTTGGCGAGACAGCACGAGTAGTTTTCAAACGTTCCTATTCTGCGCTTTCTGGCCACACTACTGTCCTAATCAGCAAACGACCAAACGCGCGGTGGCGGCGGTAACAAACCAGTTCGGTCTTGTCGCTCGGCGTATGCATGAGTATTATTGTATTGTAATGGCGGACTGTCTAGTAAAAGTACCAAATCGTCGTCCATAGTTTGGAACTTCTGATAATACGTGGAACCAGTGATTGCGTGTCACTGTGGACACCGCACGCAGCCGCGCGCCGCGCCCGCCTTAGGTCCCAGTCACCGCGCATTCAGTATGGATGCACACATAGTGTTCCTATGGTAGATAAAAGAGCAAATAAGAAGTATAAAAAGGCAGTAACTACTAGGTGGCTTCAGTTTAAATTAGATGTTCCATAGACTACCGTACTTTTCAAGATCAAACATGTTGTAGTAAGCGCATATATCATAAATACACTGACTTGCTGGAGAGCACAGTCGATATTTACTGAAGAATCTTCCAATTCAGGCAGCTGAATACGGCAAAAATAATTTTGTACACATCTGCAGATTTACACAGCTGGTGTGTCTTGCGTTCAGACCACTGGCGGATTTAGAGGGGAGGGGCGCCGCCCCCCTTAGACGTCTGACATTTGCTTTTGCAGTCTAACACCAATGTGTTACTTACTGTCACATCATCCTTCGGTATTCCAAATGCTTTTCCTCTTCGACATCACTTGTTTACAGCACAATTCTTACGATTTATACGTACCTATATACGAGTATTGCGACTTGTGACAAATCTAAGCCTGGGTAATATATTAGCTATACAGATTGCACTTAAAAAGTGATTCATGGTCTGTTTGTTGCTCAATAGTAATTTGAAAAGTGTGTAAAGCTTGACTAATTTTGTTCGGGGTTGGTGTTGCGGTGAAGCACTATGTTATATGAAGCCCTAAATTGGAAATAGGCATTTATGAGATTTGTTTAGGGGTGCACCTGTGGCCTGTCTAGAAACTGCGTCGATCGATGCTCAAATCAATACCACACGTCCCGCATATCTTCTCGCGTATGTGTCTATTTATGTTGCTATATTGAATTCGTTTAAATCACAGAGCTGCTGCACTATACGTGAATATCTACAGCCCTGTGTTCCTGTACTTGTTTAGTACAAACATACATTATCAAAATAATTACGATTTAACAGATACAGTTTTTTCCAAGGATTTCCAACATTTCTACATGCGATCAACACAGGTTCGAAAACTGAGAAAACAACTATGCCGTAAATCTTAGTTCGTCAACGAAAGTCTGAAAAATACTGTAACACGTATATTGAATCAAAAGCCCCAACCCCTACTGAGCGGGGCCGTAGCAAATGCTTGTTCCGGACGTTGTTGCATCCAGCAAACAACTTCTTCCCGTACAAGTGATTGTACACCCGTTAAGGAATACCTCAGTACCGATTGCCGGGTGGCGGTATAAGTCCGCCAACGGGCCACTTTAGGTCTATTTAATATCATTAACATGCAAAAAGTATCTGAGAAAGAACGGGGGAGTTGTGGCCTTTGTCCGCAGCAGTCTTTCCTGCTGCAGAGATGTTTCTCTGGAATCAGACCGGAAGGACATTCTGTGGCTTCGCCTCAACTCCAAAACATCCCCCATATTTATTTGCTGCCTTTATCGCTCCCCTCGGACAATAACTGGGATGACCTTGAATACCTCGCCGTCAAGATTGACTTCCTGAACATCAATCAGTCCGCTTCAGAGGTAGTTCTCCTTGGTGATTTAAATGACCATAATTTGTTTTGGTTGGACTCAAACAAGACCGATGCAGCAGGTTGTGCAGTTAAAGCGTTCGCTCTTACTCAAGGGCTGACCCAGCTGGTGACGGACCCTACTTTTTTGCCCCGTGTCTCGTCACATGCCAGAATAATGCTGGATCTCTTTCTGACCACGCACCCTGTCCCTTACAGCTCTGCTGTCCTGTCTCCCCTGGGTAACTCAGACCACTGTGTTGTGGAGGTTAGGTTTCGCTCAGAATCCGCTGTTTCAGCAGAAACTCGCACAGGCCGCAAAATTTGGCATTACTGTCATGCCGACTGGAAGGGGCTCAGAGACTTCTTCTCTACCTGTCCTTGGAGAAATGTCTGTTTCATTGACGCGGATGCGTGGGCTGTCTGTTCTTCGATAACCGAAATTATCCACGTCGGAATGGAGGAATACACGCCTAATACTGCTGATATAATAGAAGTGCTTGATTATGTCAGTATTTGCACCACTTACTTGATTTGTTTAATGGGCGGTTCAGAGTATTAATCCTTAAGCTTATTTCATACTAGTAGACCCTGTTGTGCAATTTGTCTATAGGCAGTCTGGAGACGGTCTCAAGACACGATCTATAGATGGTCTACATACATCCTTCTTTGTCTTGTCTAGCGTCCAGACGGTAATGTGAATTTTTTGGTATCATGTTCGTTCTCGCAATAAAAGACATTGTTTTGTGTGGAATGGACTGGGAAATGTCTCGGGGTCCCTCAGAATGTTTTATTTATTTTTTGTCGGTTAACAGAGCAATGAAGTTTTTTTATGTTTGAATCTTTAATATTATTACACTAGTTAATTATAAATGCCACGTACTTATTTTGTTCTCATATAATAAAATATTGGCTTTCTAAGGATTTCTGAGTAATTTCCATGTTTTCTTTTTCAAGCTGGCGTTGACCAGATAGAACATAATGGATTTAAGGAGCAATAATAGGATAAATTCTAGAAGTTCCACCGAGGTTAAAAAATGACCAGCCTCAAATATCGTTTGCTGCCTCCCCCCTAGACGAAATCCTGAATCCACCCTTGGTTCAAACCGAGTAATTCAATACTCTGTGAAACCGGGAATTCTGTAAAATGCGCCGAGTACCGTGTACAAACCGAGTACTCTGTGCTTTTCTGATGAACGTCTTACGAATCATAACGATCCAAACATTCTGTCGTCTTTCTACCATTCTTTTTCCTAGATTTTAAGCTTGTATAATCAATCTGATATTTTCTCATTTCTCTTCTCTCATAACTCGCCCCTAAAATTAAGTTTGTTCATTCTGTTTGTTATTTTTTGAGCCCATATTTTCCTGTACACGTAGATCTCAAAGGTGTCCGTGTCTGTGCTAAAAACACAACTTTCATAGAAAATAGACAATCTACTGCTGCTTTGGTGCAAAAAGCCGATGTACTAAAAGACATCATATGCTAAAGATACATACGGTAGTTTTTCAATATTGGGGAAATAAAACACTCTTTCTCAAGATATTCTTTTAATTTATCGTCAAGTATATGATTTACTCCCTTCCTTATTTCATTCTTCCACTGAGCATCTAGTATATTCTCATTGTTTACTTGAAAACACTTTATATATAGCATTTTTAATATCGTCAGCAAACACTGGAGATATATTCTAAAAATAAACCTCATACCAATGTACGATAGGCTGAAATGACATTAATCTGAACGTTTGGCAATAGTTTGTGGTTGACAGCTATGTTGAAATTTTCAATTATTTTCGCCTTATACAATACATACATAAAGCATCTGCTTTACCTTGGTCCAAGATAGTGAAGTGTCGACTGCACAAAAATAAACCCCAACCAAACAGTAGTTATAGCAAGAGAAAACACTTGGTGGAATGTCTTTATAATTCGCAAGTCGGCCTCATTGACCGTAGGAGTTTATGCATTGTAGTAGGGAAGATAATCGCAAAATGCTTGTTGCAAACTAATACCAGGCTTACAAATAAAAATAGCGATCTATGTGCGGACTGTCCTTGGTTTGGCGATTCGCTCATGGCTTTGCATGTACCGAGGCTGCTTTGCCAAAATGACAAAATTTGTAGAAAAAGCCACATTTATCTGTCTTCTCTTTGTATAACTACCGTTTGCCCGAACTGAAACTTTAAGACGTTACAACAAAACGAAAATACTACAAATTGATACATATAACCTCGGAATGCAATAACTGTCAATTGAAGGTGGACCCCGACATGGCTAATCAGCGCCAATTTTCACCCACCTTCGGGTGTGGTCCGTTGGCATTGAGCGCATTCAGAAAACTTCAGCGCTGAAACGCTTGTTAGTGTCTACTTGACAGCGGGTCAGAATTGATACCAAATTACTCGTAATACAGACAAATCAAACTTCATATCAAATGGACAGTGACTCCAAGTGCTTTAACGCTGAAATTTTCGTGAATGCTCCGAATTCCCACATATCGTCAATGATGCTGCAAATACTGCGTACCTAACTTTTTCTCAAATCGTGTAACCATACGTACAGAACCTGACTTCGTCTCGCCAGATCAGGTGAAGGCGTCGGTCAATCAAACGCTTCAAATGACACAAGACAAAACAACAATTCAGTCGACCAAAGACGTAATGATAAATGTGTGTTCACTCTGCTACAAAACTGATTACTACAAAATGACTGTATAGTATCACCGACATCTGTAATGACCAACCTCAGACCATAAAGAATAGCTACATGCCACCATGAGTTAATATTATAATAAAATTATAATAAAATATCAGGACTTGAGGTAGTATTCTAGTACTCGGTATTTTGAATCCTATTAAGGCTATTTGGCTGGTATTTAAATACTATTCCAATACATTTGTCTTTGGTATTCGACTTAATACTTTTTTAGTCAGTAATCGGTATTCTGGGTTCTGAATACCGTTTCTGAATCCCAATATTCGAATACCTACTTTGTATTCAAATCCTGGTATTAGAATCATGTATTGAAATTCTCTTTTCGAATAACCTCTATTGTTATGAATATTGCGTTACGCTTCACACAACTTGAGCATGTTAAAACACGTTCGCGATAGGCAAAGTTATTTTGTTTGTGTAGACGGTGGTGCTTCTGAATTCACGATGCCGACAGGTTGCTTAAGAAATGAGATTATATTACTTATGCACTTTTGCTTGTGCAGTATTGCCATACTATTTTATAAGAAAATTTTTAATACCCAATATAATTTGTGTGACACCTAATAAAGTAGATTTATAAAAAGGTTAGTTTATTTTTAATTACGTAGGTACATTGTGTAAGATTCAGATTATTTCTGTTTATGTTTTATTCCAGAAAAATATAATAAAAATCAAAGAATGTTTTTCATTACAATCAATTTGTCTAACCTCACTGCGGTGTCAGAATGTTATTATATGTTTTATTTATTATTTTCAATTTTTTTAAATATTTTTATAGGTACACACATTTATAGGAATCATGTTTAAAGTGAACTTTTTTTAGTTGAAATATTCAAGAAGTATTCATATTTAAATGAATCCAGGAAATCAAAACAGTGGTATTTGAATACTTTTTCCTTTGTATTCGAATACAATTTAAAATACAGTATTCAGGATTTGCATTCGAATACCGGATTTGAGTATTCGACCCAGGTCTGTCTGCAAGTCTGCCACGAGAACATGTGTTAATACATTCAGAGTTGTCTCCCAAAAAAGGCAATTCACTCGGAGCAAGTATGTGCACATCCACATTAGCTGTGAACTTTTTGTTGCCGATTTGGTCGATTTCACTTCATAGCAGAGATTTATGGGTATTCATATTACGAAACGTGTAGATTAACTTTACTTGATATATTTCACACCATTTTGATACACAATGTCAAATAAAATTAATGTTCCCTTATGCCGTTAGGTGATAACCCATAGCTCCTTAATAATCAATTAATGCCCCTCCATAATCAATAGATCCATTGGATAATTCTAAAATCTTTAATGTACCAACGAAAAGTGAAACATTACTAGTTAGAAATATGTATACGAAGGAAGGGAGTTATATGTAGACTAAATTTAGAGATAATACATGTTACTAACATCTTAACTACTTTTATCACATCCAAAGTGAAAATAATGATCACATATACACATAATCCCACCAAATCACAGCTTGAGCTGGACTTCCAAAATAAAAAAATTAGTTTGTTTAACATTCGGTTCCACCTTGATGATGAGCGCATAAACAGTGTGATTATATTATAGTGGTGAGACTTTAGTTGGAAAACAAATATCTGACTCGTAGTATTGTTTCAAAACTGGAATGAGTGACTATAGATCAAGAAATATTCTGTAGAATATATTTAAATTACTCTTTTTCACGAATTCCAAACCGCTCAGCAGTTCAGACAACGCTAATATCGAGTAAATCCATTCTCAAAACAAAAATAATATGGAAGTATAAATATAGCGATTACAGTAGCAGGTAACAATGCGTTTTTGCAAATCTGGCAATGGATAAACTTTCGTTTTGAAAAGTAACTGGACAATATAATAAATATTAAGAAACCATTGAAGTACATCACATTAGTTAAACCTCTGGTGACTCTTCTATTGTAGGTATTGGATCTCTCCAGTAGACATTCTGTGAAAAATCATTTGCCGGTTCTAACCGTGAAGGAAATAGTTGATCCACAATCACACTCATGTACGAATAGCTGTAAATAGAGAAAATTAATAGAAATACAGCTGATTTTTTTAACATGTGTTAATATAAACATTCTAGGTAGGTATATAGTACGAGTTCAATATTTATGTTATTAAAAGAACGCATATAAAAACCTTTTCACACAAAAACAGAAGCGTATACAGTAGACATATTTTTTTACTATACACATGGTATTCAACGAAATCACGCGAACGAAAAAATTCACTACTCATATACTGAAATAGGTAATTCTCAATGGTTTTGACTTTGTTTGTCACTCTCACGGTCAATGATGATATACTTTTTCTTAATAGTGTGATCAAAAATATATAATAATATGAGAGTTATTGGAGTTTGACGAAAAATAAGTTTCTGTGGGATATAAACGTAATAATACCTGTCCAATAACTTGGGTACCGGGATATTATTGTTTTATGTTCTTGAGAACCCTAGCACAGAAAAAATATAATCAATGGCCGCAAGAAAAATAACACTAACACTACCCAGTGCCCTTCTCCTGGTTTTGTAACAGAGTTCGCCACTAATTTTTCCATTTTACCATATTCAGTTTTTCCAAGGAGTGTCAATTTAATGCTTTTTTTTCCTAGAAAAATATCCAAATATAAACCAAACATAAGAGCATTTTTGGTATGTTTTTCGAATATGCAATTACTGTCGTACATCTTATTTTTTGCGTATTGCACAACGTTTGCCAAATATTTTCCAATTAAAGCATATGTTCGAAATACTATATACATATACGTGTATTTTAGGAGAAATATATTTATGTCCTTGCTATGTTCGTACTAATTGTATAGAAAATCAACTGGATTCCAAGAGTATTTCGCTAATTGCACTTAAAATTGGTAAAACAATGTTAGTGACGTTATATAAACCCATATGAGCCTTGCAGTAACATAACACCATGTGAATATGCACTCATAAAATTAGTAAAATTAGTATTTCCACAAAACACTCATTCAAACGGCATCGCTTTTTATCCACCAAAATCAATTCTTATACCATAGAATCACAAGTATATACTCGTAATAGAGTATTTTCCGATATGTTTTTTACCGATTTTTTTTGATAATCCTGCGTATTATGATTCTACATGCATCAATTACCCCAAGCAAAAAACTCCAAACAAATCTTACCCAAAAGAAATATACATAGCATACTGATGCGTGAAATTTGTCCATTGGTTTGTGTGCCTTTTACTGTGTGAATGGGTGAGGGTAGAAATCAAACCATACGAGAATTAAATGAAAATACTAATATTATATAATCCTCGCAACATTTCACTTATCCTTAGGTTACAAACAATCTGTTTATAAAATAAAATTGTATAACGATCAATAAAATTATATAAAATAAAATCAAAACTTATACATATATATAGAAGTAAAACTTAATTGTTCTTTATTTCAGCCCTAGTCATTTTATATTTTGAAAGTAGACGTAGAACTGTCTATTCGTGGAAATAAGTTTAACCAAATGATTTTTAGCCATCATCATAAGCATTTTCACTTTTTTTGAAGTAAGTATGTATACCAATGACTTATACTAACGTGTGTCCTTGAAGATTTGGCACAAAATATTTATCGGCTTTTTTTAATGAAGAAATTTATTCAAGCACTAACTAGTTATCATAATGTACATCTCAATACTTTACTAAACTATACTATCGAATTATGAGGAGTGGCTATTCTGCTCTACCAGATGCAACTTTCTTCGAATGTCTCAGTTTTTCGTAAATTCACCGTCTTATGGTTTGTTCGTACAGTCTGTTTGCTGACAATCAGCAAAGTGATAGTCAGTCACAAGTCATGACCTAGTTTACGCCGTTAGCTGTCACTGACACGTCGCTGACTGTATTAATTGCGTACATGAGAACGTTACGAGTTGGCTGAGGGAGGTCAGACCGATAACCGACAACTAATCCGCTGTTCGTCCGCACTTTTGACTGTTTGATGACTGTCAAATCAGTCAGCAAATAATTTTCCAGTAAATTGTCTGAGCTCGAAATCAAGTAATATAATTATTCGAATGTAAAATTTTTAACGAAGTAGACAATTTTGAAAAAGTTGGGGGTTCATTTGCTGTAAACCAGAATAATCTAGGATTTTTCGTCCAACTGTCCAAATGTGCCTGAATTTTCATTTAGAGAGGAAAACATGGACACTTTCTAGAAAAAATAACAGCACCCAAAAAGGTCAAGTAGGTTTACTCAGTAATTACCATTCAATTCTCATATATAAAGTATAAACATAAATTCGAAGAATTATGAATCCACACATCGTTGAAGAAGTAAATACATAGTAAGAATTCTGAATAAACGTCTGCAGTGATTATGCATGAGCAATGTACAAATTATTGTAAATGACTTTTAAAAAAACTCGGATAGTAGGGTTTTTGTTCCCTGTTCCCTTGTCGCCCAGCCTCGAAGTGTATGCACAAACAGTATTTATATATATATATATTCTAGCTATGTAAGTCCAACCCAAAGCTGATGAAAAAATAAACAAAATAACGGATTCTGGAGATTTTTTGATACAGCTTTTTCTCACGGGTGCCCACGGAGAGTGACTGTTTGTGCTGGGGTAAAAATAATATTTTCCATATACAGGGTATTTTAAATTCGACCCTCACCATTGGGATCTCGGAAACTTCAAGGGATACGAAGTCACTTAGTTGCCTATTCAGATAATCATCAAAATGTCGCTGAGAAAGTTTTGAAATTGAAAATACTTCCGAAAAGAGATGTAAAAACGAAAGTTCCCAAAATGGTTTTAATTTTCTCCTGACTTTATTTGTGGTGTGATTTCAAAATAAATTGCACATAAACTCTGCCACATGTTCTCCTCTACAAGATGACACAATTAAAAATTCAATGTGACGTTTCGTCTCTTGTCCTCCAGCATCAATTTAATTTCTTCTTATAGACGCCATACTGGATTCTTAAACACATGAATAGAATTTTTATTCTGATTTAAAAAATGTATGTCATACATTGACATTGCAAAACCTTAGTTATTCCAGAAGTTCCTATTTAGGCCCTGAAATTATTAGATTTCATTTGTTTGCATAGCAACAGAGTTTGGAAGACTGTGAATAGCTCTGCTTATTTATGGTTATTATTGTTATTACCATCAATAAAATTTTCATTTCGTATTCAGGTTTCACCATATCTATTTATTTCCTTTTAATTTTCATCCAACACCAAATTTATGGTCAACTAACAATCACTGAATTTAGGGCTTATAAAGTCGATTTAAATGTACAAAATTCCAATATAGAGTCCGCATGAAAAAACAAAATTGATGATGAAAGTCGAAAGAAGAAATGTCGAATTGAAAATTTGACTACGCCATCTTGCAGACGAGAATAAGTAACAATGAAAATATGCAATTTATTTTGAAATCCCATCTCGAATAGAGTCGGGAAAAAATAGAGCGGTTTTGGTATAAATCTGATGAGCGAAACAAACATCTGATAATTTCAAGGTCTACCTAAGAAATTCTGTTTTTCTTAAAGTAATCAAGGTTTGACGACGTCAATTTATGACGTACATATTATGCATTTTTTTAATCAAAATTGAAAACTCTGTTCATCTGTGCAAAAAACAGTATAGCGTCCTTAAGAAATAATAAAGTTGATGCTCAAGGACAAGAGACGAACCGTCATCGTCATATAGAAATTCTGATTATGCCTTCTTGTATAGGAGAAAACGTGGCACTGTTAATGTGCAATTTATTTTAAAATCCCAATATAAATAAAGTCAGGAAAAAATCAGAACAATTTTGGGAAAATTCAGTTTTTCCGTTACTCTACGGAAGTACTTTGAATTTCGAAACCTTCTAAGTATCACTTTGTTGACTATCGTTTAAGCGACTTCGTATCTCTTAAAGTTTCCAAGATCCCAATGGTGAGTGCCAAATTAGAAACACTCTGTATATGCACACTCTTACTAGGAGAAAGAAGTGAAAGTACAAGTATTTAATAACGTCTTATACACTAAAAAGCTAAAACGGCTGAACATAACTACTGTTGTACAATTACCAAGATCTGCTGACATAGCTATAAGTTTCAGAGGGTTCTCAACATGGACAAAAAGAACTGAGACTACGAAAATACATAGAAGTAAGACTTAAATAGCGTAATTACGCATTTTGCAACTGTAACAAAAATTTTCAAAAGATTAGTGATTACAAAAATCGTATTAATTATGGTTCTTGAAAGTTATGTCCTTTATTCTTGGGAGTTTTCATAATATATTCATAATTTTCATTTTGCCCCTACCGGGTCAATAAACAAAATATTGAGCACACAGCACTTTGGCGCTGGTTCATATTTAAAATGGAATTATATTAAAATTTCTTCTGCCACTTGCTCACCTGAAAATGTTACAAAAACTTGTTTCTGTTGAATTGTGGCACTGTTTTCTTTAGAAAATTAAGGTTTTCGAGTTTCAGTTTTTTTTACACCGAAGCAGCCGCGCAGATGAACCCTACATGCCAAGGCACCGCGGCTGCTTTCAGGAACTTGAGGAAACTTTGTTATTCACATTTTTGAACTGCCTAAAGTTAGTAGAACTGGGAAAATCTCCTCATGTAGATTGTTCCACGATCTCGACACCGTCGGGACAAAGGACCGTTGGTACGAAGGTGTCCTTCGACCGTCCATTAGAGAAAAGTTCATTAAATGCCTCTTGCGAAGCAATTTTAGCCCTCAAGATAGTTCCGACACACTCTGATACCTGTCACTGTCACTGGTTGACTGGTGTCCTCTGATCTGTCAGAAGGTTCTGTACGAACAGGGGATTAACTGTCGGCAAACAGTCAGAAACTGTACGAACATGTAAAATCTCTCTGATTCTGATTTCGACAGTCACTGACAAGTTACCGACTACTGTACGAACAAACCATTAATCGTTATTCATCTTAGGCTTTGCCTCCATGATAAAGCTTCCTAAACAGTAAAGCCCAAAAATCGTCTATCGGGCAGGCCTGCAGCCGTTTTTGGAAACAGAATATATAATCGTGTTGTCGAAGCCAGTTTTGGGAATCTCGAGTAATAGCATGACGCTTGGTCTGGCCTAAACATGATATGGTCATTAGCGTGATGCTCGTAGACAAACTGAATCAATTTGGAAAGGCAGTAATCAACATAGCTCTGACTATTCACTCTTCGCACATAAGGTGAGATACACCCCTGTTAGAAATTGCGCACCAGACAAGGATTTTATCTGCAAATTTCACTTTATGTTTTACCTAACATTGTCAAAGCATTCCTCTACGTTGTCCATATAAAATCCGTCGTTTCCCTTCATTTCAGAGTTACTCAAAGTGAAATACTTTTCGCAATCTAAAATAATGATTTTTCCATTGGCAAAGTGTACCCATCTCAATTAAATTAAAGCCAATGAATTGTGTACCAAATCTATCAAGACATACGTTAGTAGTTATTTTATAGAAAATTTAACTAATGTGCAAGGTGTTTCACCATATGTACAGTGGACATACGCAAGTGCATTCAACAGGTTCATTCGATTATATCCATTTACTGCTGCTCTGGTGTATTAAATTAATAACCAGTATATTGGGCGAATATCAATTTTAGTTAATTAAAAAATGTATTCTGATACTCCTATCCAAATGAACTCGATATTTTCATACTAATGGAAATTTATACATCACGATATTAACCGCGTGTGTCCGTTAGATGGCTGAACAACGCTTTGTTATTCATAATCACGTCTGTTGGATACCCCTTGAAATGAATCAAGAAACCATTTGGTTATAAATGATTTCCTCATTTTTCAATATCATTGCCTTTAAATATAAAAATAATTTCTTTACTTGAAATCCATGATACTCGACTATACAAACTAAAAACTTTTCAATACTATGCCATCACAGTTTTTGTTATAACAATACTCGTTTAAATTTAAAATTTAAAAGACCTAATTTTATATTGACGAAGATTCAGAATCTGAATCTCCATCATATGCATGCTTATATGTTTCTTCATTTTCTTTAATTTTATGCCATAAAGGGGGGAACACCTCGTCTACTACCAAAGATTGGCTGGTATAGCTGTAAAAAGCGAAACCCTAAATCAGTAACCTTATTTTTATTTGTCAGAAATAACGATAACCGTACGGATTTGACGAGTTGAAAAAATCAAATATCTTTACTGCTTACCATATTATAACTATGTTGTGATTGCAGAACTGAAATAATAGGTTTTTGAGGTCTATCACCGCGTAATTAACCGCGCAAGCTATTTTGGTAAATTTTGATAGTAGCAGTGTAGTAGTTACATAAAATTGACTTATGGTAGGTACTGTTTGACAAATCCATCGTGAGCCGTAAAATACCCACAGGAAGGAGATAATAGAGAGATAGATAACAGAGATTCGCTGATATAGAAGTACATCATTTCCCTTCAGTCATTTTGAAGATGTTTGACATTCACAGACCTCGCTGATTTTGCCAAATAACAATTCCGTAATAATATCTATTTAATGGATGCAATTGATGGTGTGTGTGTTTCTAGAGTAATAATCAAACACTAGCGAGGAAGTACTGTAAGCACAAAAAAAAATCGAAAATGAGATACCTTTTTTAATGTTATATGACATGTGAATCACGATAAACCACGTCACTCATTTCCGTTGATTTGTCTTTTTGTAACAGAATATTCTATCTACCGAAGGAATGCAGGGGAAATGACTGCACGCGGGAAACAGTGATGTCAGACATTGTGCATAAAATATGGTTATTCGGCTGTAATTGGGATTATACTCATTAAAAACATTACTGAACACATGAAAAACATCTCTACACGACATACAGGGTTATCCAAATTAAGTGTCCACCATTAGTAACTTTGTTATTAGTGAAAATACAAAGTTGTTTGAATTAGCAAACTAGTAGCATTTTTAACGCTGGTAAAAATGAGAAATAAAAAAAACAATTGAGAGTCGTTATTTTGATTTTTTTCAGTAAAATAACATTTTTTTAAATGGAAACCCCTGTATATTATATTTTTTTCTGTCAGATCAAATTTTAAACAAAAAAGTTCATAATGACTTTTCCGCTAAAGTCAAAAATAAAGTCAAAATAACGATAAATATTTTTAATTATTTGCAGTATTATAATATTAAGACGGCTATGAAAACAACATGGCGTTCGCGATTTGACAGCATTAAGATAAGCGACAAATTGTTAAACTGGACATACTCGCAACTAGAAGGCTTTGGAAAACAATGATAAAATCAAATAATGTCAAACATTAGTGTAAATACTTGTTTATAAGCTTTATTGTGTCATTAATTTAAAGAAAAATGTTCTCCCATGAAGAAAAGTGTGATATGTTAGAATGCTATTTAGTGTGCAGAAAATCCTCCTTGAGAGCAAGAGAATACTACAGTGAATTATATCCCGCTCGCATTCAACCGTATGAACGATATTTTCTGAGACTTTATCGAAAATTTAGAGGCAACGAAAATGTTTTTGCTAAAACAAGGGCAAAAAAAGAATTCATAATAAGCGAGGCCACGGAAATTGCAGTTATTGGATATTTTGAAGCTTATCGTGAGAATTCAATAGCAGATATTCTCAAGGACTCTAATTTCAGTTATGGTACTGTTCAAAGGATTTTAAAAAAATACAAATTTATTCCGTATAAGTACCGACCAGTTCAAACGCTTTTGGCAGGGGATCCAGAGAGAAGACTTGTTTTTTGCCATTGGTATCTTAGCTTCTGTCGCCAAAATGTAAATAACTTTCGTTACCTTTTATGGACAGATGAATCAAATTTTTCAAATTCTGGAATGTTTAATAGAAAAAACCACCATTATTGGTCAAGAGAAAATCTTTTGTTAGTACATCCAAGAGGCCCACAAGTCCGTTTCAGTTTCAACGTTTGGTGCGGTATAATTGGTTCAAAAATTGTTGGCCCGTTCTTTTATGAGGGAACCCTAACTGGTGAAAGATATGTGGAATTTATGTCAGAAATTCTGACTAATTTCTTAGACGAATTGGATCTTATAAGTAGACATCATCTGCATTTTCAGCAAGATGGCGCACCTGCCCACAACTCCAGAGGTACTTATCATTTTCTAAGTACTACTTTTAATGATCAGTGGATAGGAACAAATGGCCCAATACAGTGGCCTCCCAGATCACCAGATCTAAACCCACTTGATTACTTCTTGTGGGGTTACTTAAAGAACCAAATTTACAAGCGAAGGTACGATAACCTTGACGCGTTAAAGACTGCAGTTAGGGAAAAGATAACCCAGATAGATGGTAGGACCATACTTAAGACAGTTCGAGCAGTTGAAAAACGTGCCCAAAAATGTATTGAAGAACAAGGTGGTGTTTTCGAGCATCTTCTTTAAAAAAAATTGTTATTGTATTTTGTAAGATTATAAGTTGATGTTGAAAATAAAGTTTGTCGATACAATTTAATTGTTTCAGATTGGAGGCCATAACTTCAACAATTTGTAACCTAGGAGAAAAGTTATTGTAAGCTTTTTTGTTTAAAATTTGATGCTTTAACAGAAAAAAATATAATATACAGGGGTTTCCATTTAAAAAATGTTATTTTACTGAAAAAAATCAAAATAACGACTCTCAATTGTTTTTTTTTTTATTTCTCATTTTTACCAGCGTTAAAAATGCTACTAGTTTGCTAATTCAAACAACTTTGTATTTTCACTAATAACAAAGTTACTAATGGTGGACACTTAATTTGGATAACCCTGTATACTCATTCAATTATTGCATCATTTTTCATTTCAATTGAGCTAGAAACGTTCTATTATGACTGCCAATCGCATTCAGTCAG
This sequence comes from Acanthoscelides obtectus, assembly GCA_963669975.1. Taxonomy (NCBI): domain Eukaryota; kingdom Metazoa; phylum Arthropoda; class Insecta; order Coleoptera; family Chrysomelidae; genus Acanthoscelides; species Acanthoscelides obtectus. The sequence goes on from CAVLJG010000001.1 coordinate 62,930,760, forward strand.
AACAATCATGAGCACTCGGTCGCCGCTTCTTTTCGCCTAGGCAATTATGGCCCGCTGGCCAACGGGAGCGAGCGAATTTGAACGTCACACACTAGTGTTTATTTTGACGGGGCGTAAATAGAATTTGGATGCATAATAGTGAGGAACACAACTAAGAGAAAGGATCGACCGCAGCGACAGTTTCGCTTAAATGGATTACTAGAGCTTTAGCTAGGCAATGCACGTAGGTAGCTGCTAGAAGTAGGTGATGCCATGGGCGCCCACAGGGGGGGAGATGGGTCGTACAAGGTAGTGTACACAGGTTGGACGTATGTTTCCGAACTCATTCTTTTTGTTTAGATTCTGAAAATTTCATAAGAAGATATGTCGAGAAGTGTTCCGTTTTCAAAACATGTGTCCAATATGTTCCCAAAAGTTGTTTCTATCAAATATTCCGAAATTTGTTTCTTTATTACTGGCTGTTTGGAAATTTTTCAGAAAATAAGAAAAGGGCGCTAAAAGTGAAGAAGTATGCTTGATGAAACACAGTATCCAATTCGTACTTGAATAAATCAAAGAAATACGGGTTCGGGTTCCACTAAATGCTAAAAATAACTCAAATCTGATCAGGTAGCAAGCATACAAATGATATTACGAAATGATGTAGAAATAAACGCCGTATGTGCAATAGTTCACTGGCAGCTACTTGAAAGTCCTAAAAATCGTCGATAGGAATCGTACTACAAATTGGAAAAATCGCCACAGTATTTGTTATGCTATATCAAAATACTGTTCAAACAATATATGATTTATTACTATCAGCTATGGTACCAGCAAACATGTATATTGCCTATACTCCTTCATTTATATTTGAAAAGCAAAGCAATGAAACGAAGAATGCATGCTGCTTCAACATTGTGTGATACTAGTACAAAGCTCATAATAATGTAGGAACTCAATGAATGAGTGAGAGTTTGGCTATTTCATTTTGTATATGTGCGTGTATACGAAAAATCGGGGATTAAATTGAGTTATGAATTTATTATTGATTTATAATAAAAAATAATATCTTACCTTGACTGGAAAGTTTGAGTTAACTCATGTTTGAGTTCACCTTTAGGATTGATGGTGAATATCCTAACTATAGGTATTCCTACCGCTCTATAAGCCCAGACATCCTATATTTTACAGACAAAAATCATAATGTTAAATCCACAAAAGTACCAAGCATAAAGCATATAGGATTTGACCACTGGTCAAATTTAATGAAAATGTGCATAGTGATACTTCATGTTGTGTTGATCAAATGTTCCAATGGGCGCAAAGCCCAGAAATGCTTCCTATTGGAAATACAGGGTGTCAGGGTGGTGGCTTAGCCCCTGTGGGTACGCCTGCCTGCATCAACTAACGTCTTTAATTTGTACCCAGGGAGAGTGTTTCAAATTCGACTCTCATCATTGCGATCTCTGACACTTAAATATACGACGTCGCGTCGGTTAAATGTGGGCCAAATTGAGCATTCAGATAACTAAGAAAATGTCACTGAATTATTTCAAAAAGCTAATATTTTATTCAGTTGGTCTTGAAAATGGCAGTTTATAGCAGGTTTAATCGACTAAATCACAAATGCTTCGGTTTTTGAGGAGCGACTTTGAATGACGTGCAGATAATTTGTCCATTTATCGACTATAACAGGCGTTATTTTAACAATGGAAAAGCTCTGCATGCCACCTCAGCAGTAGAATAATGTTACTTGAATGCAAGATGTGTGCATCGGTTTAGATATGGCAGATATGAAATGTATTGAAGAAGATGCAACACCTTCCAGGCTTTTATTTACTCTAACATATTTCTATCAAGCATATAAATAATATAGTTTTTAAAGTTCTCAATACTAACCTTAAATAACATGAAAACGTTTTTCAATCAATGATTTAAAACAGGAAAACTATTTTTTAGACCTTTGAACTTGTATAATATCAATCCATGTCACGATATTTTTTATAATTATTGTAATATTAAAATCGGCAATAGTGACTGTTCATCCACGGCTGTTAATAAAAACTGAAGGACTGCTTGGCTGATATGAAATAAATACCTGGCGATTTCAAGGCCAACCTATAAAATTCAGTTTTTTTACAGGACTAAGGTTCGCCAATGTCAAGACATAATTATCAACAGAAAAAAAGTAACGATTGAGGACAAGAAACGAAACGTCATATTGAAATCCTAATTATGCCACCTTGTAGAGGAGAAAAACTGGCAACATTAATGAACGATTTATTATGAAATCCTACCCCATATAAATTTTATATATATATATATATATATATATATATATATAATTTATTTTGTTTTTCTCCGGATATACCCCAGGAAGTTGTGGAAGTGCAATTTTCTTAGTTACCTAAATGCTCAACTTTGTCACCATTCAACCGCTTCGTATCTTTAAATGGTGTAGGCAGGCGTACCTACAGAGTAAATGCCGTCTGCCACGATACGAAATTTTGTGTTAAATTTAGTACGCTAAATTTCGTCCAAAATTAAGGATAGTGTCAGACAGCATTTAGTACATAATTTTGTATTAACAAATTTAGTGCTTAATATTGTAGAACCTGTTCTGAATAATATACTAAAAGTGTGCAGACTACTGTGCATTTGGAGCAGTACAATGGTTGATAGAAGCGCTACGTGACAAGAAATTATATGTTTTGTGTTAACTCCTTGAGGTTTTGTGATGATTAGATGATATGATAATTGGTTGACAAATACACGCCTAACCTCAAACATTTTCATTAGATGATATCAGTTGTGTTCATCACTTTCTCTGTTTCTCCTCTCGTTAAGATGTTCTGCTTATAGATTGAAAACAAACTTAAAAGATGACATGATCAAAAGAGCAGTGGACATACTAGTAAAAAGTATGAGAAATGTGATTGTTTATATACTGTAAAAAGCAAGGCCTATAAAAACAAAAAAATCCAAATAAACTGCGTTGGATAAAATCAGAATGACTTTAGAACCAAGTTCTTTATTCAGCATGCCATGGTCCCTCTCCCTGATCCATTTTCGGCACTAAATTCTTTTACTGTTTCGTTTACTTCATTTTCTTATAAGGTGGGCAGTTACAACGCAAATCGCCGCTGGCGCAGGTACATATAATATATGCAAATTATGTGATCGCTCCCATCAAGCCGCAAAGTAAAGTATGGTTCGAATCACTTTGACGTGATGAATAGCAGTTATAGTTTTTTTAAATTGTGCATGATTCCGTACTGAATTTAGTACAAATATTTATTTACGTGTCAGACAGAATTGTAATTGGTGAGCAAATTGGGAACTAAATTCAGTAACGAATTTTCACGAAATTTGGTACCAAATTATGAACAACATTTTGTATCGTGGCAGACGGCCCCAAAGCTCCAATCTTGGAAACCCTATATCTCAAATAGAAAGTATTTTTGAGCTCTGCGTAGGATGTAGAATTAATTTAAAAATTGTGAAACACGTTCTCAGTACTGCAGTATTTGTCGTTTAGTGTGTGGGTTCCATTGAAAAGGCAAGAATTCCATCAATTTGAGAAATGTTAATAAAATGTGGTTAACCAAGTAATTCAAATAAAATCTGATCAAATTTGCTAGAGAACTATTAATATTGTATTTGGAAATGGTTCAATGATAACGTAATGCATAGAATTATGAGCTACCATAACGCAAAAATAACAGCTAAGTTGCAACATACTTACGTTGATTCTATTACCGTATCCAGCATAAAATGGATTAGAATCAAGTGGAAAGAGAGCCTTGATGTCTGACATGCAAGATATCTTGAACTGTTCAGGTTTTTTCTCAATAACCTCCCTAAAATGATATTAGATAAACCAGATTTTCTCCGACTAATGTCAACGATATTTTGAGGACAGAATAGCCCATAAAGCGGAAACCGAAAATATCAATATAGCGGCATTTAGGGTGATTTAACAGTTTATCTAAAATGTGGACACAAAACAGTAACGTTTCGGATTATTTAGTTATCTGCATGGATGCATTACATTTTATCACATGAATGAATACAACCTTGTCATAAAGCAAACGCAATTTATTAGTAAGGACCGTATCGTCATTCCTACAACTGTAGAACGCATTTATGACCTTGATTTCCATAATATCTTCACTACTTCAGCTAGGTACTTGTGTGACTGCTTTAGATTTCTAGCGAGCCGACAATTCTGATGCTAGGTTATGTTTTTATTCTGATGTTTAAGAAATTTTAGACAGATGAATGATATTTTCTTGCAAATAATGTTGATCAGTCAATAATAATTCCCTACACTGAACAATTCCTCAAGCTGGTATTAGTAATCTAAAAATGAACAATTTAATGCAATTATATGTGTATTTATACAGGGTTACAGGAAAAGTCGTGCTAGATCCGTTAAGGGCGTGTAGTACCCATCATTTCTGACTTATTTCATTATGAAACACCCTACCCTAAACTTAACCCTTTTCGAGATATTCAACTTTTAATGTTTTTATTGAAAATTGCCGATTTTTAGGCTACTAAATGTATTTATTTTTATTTTGTGTGTGTTATTATTACTATTATTGCATTTTAACATGTGTAATAAGATGCTTTAGGACGTCAATCATTAAAATAGTCCATAAGTTAATTGAATAGGCCGTAGTAGATAAGTGAATGTTAAGAAATTGAAAAAAATATCAGAAAGTTTATTTTTCTCGAAGGGATATCTAAAAAAAATATTATGGCAATTGTTCGGCAGATGTGTTTTAAAATATCTATGTTTTATCAGCTATCTAACGAGGTATAACAATCTAGGATTTGTATTACATTTCGTAGAAAAAAAGTAGTTGGGACGCTCCAGTAGCAGTTCCCACGCCTATTCTCCTTCAAGTTTAGACGCACCGTGCGAGCGAGACATGACGATTTAATGTGGGTGCGAATGAAAGAAAACATATTATAATAACCGGTTAGGGCTGGAAATCCAACACGGGATGTTGTTTTGGTTGTCAGTCTGCTTTTGTGCTTCGTACATAGTAGATGTGATATCGTTTTGCTCTTTTCCTCGACTTGGCTACGATTCTGGACTATTTCTTCTGATTTGTGAATACTGTGCTTGTTCACTGGACTATGATTTGTACTTGTGATACGGAAGTGTTGAAGATGACGTCCTACACACCTGAGGAATATGCTGATATGCTTATTTGTTACGGATACTGCGATTGTGTATCTGCGCAAGCTCGCAACGAATACAGAACTCGCTTCCCCGGTCGTCGAGTGCCGGATGTGGCCGTTTTTAACAGAGTTTATCTAAGACTTCGAGAAACTGGCTCTGTTTTGAGACGAAATACAGACCTGGGAAGACCACGAATTTATGACAACGAAGAACTGCAGGACAATGAGATAGTGCAACGCTTTCGAGCGGATCCGACCATTTCCACTAATCGTGTTGCCCGTGATCTGGGACTTTCGCAATGGAGAGTGTGGTTTACAGTGCATACTGCTGGCCTATACCCGTACCATTACACGCCGGTACACACTATTGAAGAAGGAGACCCCGCGAGAAGGTTGGACTTCAGCAGATTTATGCTAAATGCTGACGTAGAAGACCCAGATTTTCTAAGAAATATCTTATGGACAGATGAATCCAAATTTGATAACGATGGCATAACTAACTATCACAACGCCCATTACTGGGCCCCAAAAGTACTAAGGAATCCCAATAAGAAAAGAGTGGCGAGGTCCCAACGAAGATTCAGCGTGAATGTGTGGATGGGCATTATCTCCAACCATTTGATTGGACCTTACTTTCTCCCGGACAATCTAAATGGGGAAAATTACGAAAACTTCTTGAGAGGAGACTTCAGAGATTTGCTGGATGATCTGCCACTCAACTTGAGAAGGGACATGTGGTTCCAACATGATGGCTGCCCTGCCCATTTCAGGAGAAGTGTCAGAGACTGGCTGGACACAAATTATCCAAACAAATGGATAGGACGAGGTGGGCCGTTGCCATGGCCAGCAAGAAGTCCGGACCTAACCCCCATGGATTTTCATGTGTGGGGGTGCATGAAAAGTCTTGTCTACAGCGAACCAAATCCAGTTTCGTCTGTGGAAGAATTAAGAGAAAGGATTGTCGATGCAGCAAATCAACTAAGGACAACGTTGACCACTGCAGTTGTAAAGACTGGTCTCCGTAAAAGGATGCGACAATGTATTAGAAACAGAGGCAGCCATGTTGAACATGAACTGTAGAGTAAGAAAAAGTTGTGTGAAAACCTGATTTAATAAATGATATTTCATGCTTACCTATTGTTTTATTTTACTTTTTAGGGCTAAGTATCAATTTTCTTCTCCACTGTCGCCTATGAAACTAAGTTTTTTCAATGCATTTAAATAAAATCCTAGATTGTTATACCTCGTTAGATAGCTGATAAAACATAGATATTTTAAAACACATCTGCCGAACAATTGCCATAATATTTTTTTTAGATATCCCTTAGAGAAAAATAAACTTTCTGATATTTTTTTCAATTTCTTAACATTCACTTATCTACTACGGCCTATTCAATTAACTTATGGACTATTTTAATGATTGACGTCCTAAAGCATCTTATTACACAAACATGTTAAAATGCAATAATAGTAATAATAACACACACAAAATAAAAATAAATACATTTAGTAGCCTAAAAATCGGCAATTTTCAATAAAAACATTAAAAGTTGAATATCTCGAAAAGGGTTAAGTTTAGGGTAGGGTGTTTCATAATGAAATAAGTCAGAAATGATGGGTACTACACGCCCTTAACGGATCTAGCACGACTTTTCCTGTAACCCTGTATATAAAAGCCCAACAGCCAAGCTGTTCCCTTGATGGTTGTAGGTAAGTTACAAAATTAATCATTGCATATTCATATTTATATACTTATCGCATTTTTTTGAGAAGTGATTCATTCTCACAGACTTTATGAGATGTTGGATAAGAAACATTGTATCCCAAGTCCAACTGAATTGTTGATGTCGCAGATGCCTGTTCACAAATCATTGTTTTACTTAGGATTGCGTGTCGGGCTACAAGTATGCTCTGAGATTGAGTTTAAACGTGATCTCCTACCCTATCTGATATTTTTTCATACTAGTGGGAACCTTAACCTAAAAATATGAGACTATAACTCTAAAAAATATTATAAGGTTGCAGCCCACGCCAAGGTGTAAAATTTTTCTGGAATTGATGCATCTTTTTTGCAGATATAAACCATCCTGATGTTGCATACAAAATTCAGTAAAATTCTATTTTGGAAGGATAAGGAGGTGAATGATCTTTCTAAGAAGGGATAGCATATTTGAAGGATCCAATCTTAGACCCGTATCGTCAGTCGTTCCTACAATTGTAGGATGCCTTTACGGCCTCATTGATTTCGATAATATTATGTCTTCTTCTAAAAGGTACTTGTATGTCATGCTATAGATTTCCGGCATGCTGGCAGTTCTGGCTAGAGGTTATGTTGTTGTTTTGACGTTTAAGAAATATTTATATGTCGATCAGTCAATAGTCAATAATACTTCGCTACATTGAACAAATTCCACATCTTCAAGAAATTTTTGGGTTAGGAAATTTAATGCACATGGATATATTATATTATAATATTATATTTGTATGTATAAAAGTCCAGAAGCTTACAACCAAGCTATTCTGTTGATGAAGGCAGGTAAGTTACAAAACAAATAATTGTGGTAGTCAGTGTTTTTTTTTTATTCAAAACACCATAGTCCTTCCTTCACGAAGCCATCTACACTCCCGATGTGGCAAATAATGAGCCTTTTTCCTTTGCCTATAAAGAGTAAAGTTGTTAAATACATTATATGTCTTTCACAAGAGTACTGAGGCCACGGAGATAGGGACACATTTCTGTATTTTATATACGATGCTATATTGTTTCTCATGATAACGGGATGCATGCGGTGAGATATATCGGACACTTCAACCTATGCATCATTTAATCTGTTGATGAATCTGGTTAGCTTAAAAAACAAAAAGAAACAGGCAACATCAATTAAACTAAAAAATTATCAAGCGTGACAAACTTATCGAAAAATTTACAAATCAACGCAATGTCTGACGTTGTTAATTAACGTGTTACATTCCGTGACGGACGAGGTATGCTGTCTCTGCAACGCTCGCATTGCTGTAAAAAATCATCTTGTCATCGATACCATAAGAATTCCAACGTAGAATACATTGATTTCCAGAGTGAACATCCCCTCGTTTTTTCTAGATATCTGATAACGTGTAATGCCTCATTTAAATCACTTTGGCTATGAAAAATTATCCAATAACTATTGTTGGATTTTCTAAAATGGAATGTCTGCATTATCTGTAGGGTTTTTAAGCCCAGTTGAAAGCCCACCTAAAAACGCTCTTCTTGCTGACGTTACTGTTTGGTCCACACAAACTTTTGATTTTGTATGGCCAGCATTTATCCACGTCTCGTCCAGGAAGTAAATTCTACGGTTTTGGCTCCTGTATGTTTTTATTTTTGTCAAATACTCTCTCCTCCATAGTATAATTTCATCTCTATCCATCAATGAACTTTTTCGGCCTCTCTTCTGCCAATTGAAGTTGAGTTCCTTTAATAGCCTGTAGAACGTCGTTTTACTAAAATTCGGCAAATCTGAGTCTTCATTCACTACTTTCAAAATCTTATCAATTGTAGGAATTTCATTCTGGAAAAAGAATTCATGAACCTTCCTTCTGATTGCATGTCTGTCAGCATCATCTATTTCTTTAATTTGGCTTTTACGGTTCTGCTTCGTTTTAGGTTCAGCAAATGCATTCCGTAATTTATATTCTTTGAGTACTCTAAATACCGATGCACGAGAAACTCCAACTTTATTCGCCACCCTCTGCACAACAGCGTTGATGCTGAGCTCAGGTTTTTCCTCCGTTTCACATTTGTAAACATTTAAAATAATTTCTTTCACTTCGATGCTCAAATGGTTTTGTCTTCGTCTTGGGTGGACTCAATGTAGTTCTCCCTTCATCAGCTGTGTCGGTAGAAGACATGGTCAAAAAACACCAGATATAACAGAACTTGTAACAGCGATGCACTCGACGCCACGCCACGGCCTGATTACAACTCTGGTTTTTGTAGACATCAACGCGGCGCAACGGCGGGTTTTGTATTGCTACAGTCTAACTTAAAAAATGTTCGTAGCTGCATGTTTTCCAAATTCATGGAGTTTTATATTCGAGCCACTTCAGGACATTGTATTTAACAAAAGCATCAATATGAGGGACAGAAAGTTTAAAAAAAGAAAAATAAAAGCTACGAAATGAAACTATTAGTTGAAAAAGCAAGCGCTTCAAACTACAACTTCAAACCGTAAAATGCCTGAACTATAATGAGACCCTCTGCGGGAACATCGATCACGCGCTGATCACGCTTCGAGTTTGCGATGTTGTGGTCTCACTTGGGCTGAATTTTAGTATAGGTACCAAATTTCTTGAAATATCCAATTTAAATCTATTGACTCTTCTTTTTTTCTATCTAATAACGTTCCTTACACTGGAGTTTTTGTCTTGGAATAATATCTTGTACACTGGGCTTATCAGGATTGGATGTATTTTTGAGCAATGCAAGTAGATCTGAAAAAATACTATTATAAGTAATGGTGATTTCTTATGTTTTAGTCCTAAGTACTAATATAAAGTGTTAAAATATGTATTTCATATAGCATTTTTGCTAGATCACTGGATTATAATTCAACCTATGGCATCAGCTTTGTGAGATTTTGCCAAATAGAAATGTTGATTACAATATTCAAAAAGACGCTTTATCGAGTTTCGTGTGACAGTTTAGCTCTCACATGCAACATTAACCATTAGACATTTGAGAACCCCCTGCCCAGGCATAACAAAGCTCCTCTTGAACTCGATAGCTTTTAACTTTTATGATTATACAGACTTATGCCTACCTTTAATTTACAAATTGCAGTGTAACACATGTCAGTCATAAAAAGCAAATTCACTTATTTCTAATAAGGTTGGCTCCTTCAAATATGCTTTCAAGCTTGCCCCTTTATCCTTCCAAAATAGATATGGAGTTTTGTATGCAATATCACGATGGTTTATATCTGCAACAAGATGCATAGATTTAAGAAACATTAAATATTTTACACCATGGTGTGGGCTACAATTTTATAATATTTTTTAGAATTATAGTCTGAAATTTTTAGGTTAAGGTTCTAACTAATATAAAAAATACCAGATAGGGCAGGGCATGTTTAAACCCAATTTCAGAGCATTTACACATTATACATACTTTTAGCCGGACACTACGAATCCAAAGTCTAACAATGATTTGTGAACAGCCATCTCCGACATCAACAATGCAGTTGCACTTGGGATACAATGTTTCTTATCCAACGTCTCATAAAGTCTGTGAGAACGAACCACAACTGAAAAAAATGCGATAAAAATATAAATATAAATATGCAATGATTAATTTTGTAACTTACCTACCTCCATCAAGGAACAGCTTGGTTGTAAGCTGTTAGGCAAATATATATAAATACACATCCATTTGCATTAAATTGTTGTTGATTTTAGATTATTAATATCAGATATGGGACTTGAAGATATCACAGCCTGACGAATTTGTTCAATGTAGGAAATTATTATTGAATGATCAACATTATTTGCAAGAAAATATCCTTGGGCATTTGATTCATCTGTCTAAAATGTCTTAAACGTCAAAAAAGAAACATAACCTAACATCACAATTGACTTCTGATTGACAGCAGACTAGAAATCTGAAGCAGTACATACAAGTACCTAACTGATGACATACTATTATGAAAATCAAGGAGGCCATAAAGGCGTCTTACAATTGAAGGAACGGGCCTTACAGAAACAAAACGTGAATTTGGTTTTTGTGGCTGATACGTGTTACACTGCAATTTCTAAATTAATTGAGGTAGCTAAAATGTCGCAAGAAACTCGAAAGTGCCTTCTTCAATATTGTAATCGACATTTCTATTTGACAAAATCTCACAAAGCTGATGCCATGGGTTTGAGATTGAATACTAGACATAGGTGCAGCACAGTGGCAAATGATGACAATCACAAAGATAAAATTCCAGTCATGTAGCAAAAAGGCTATATGAAATACATATTTCAACACTTACAGTTTTATCGGTACTTAGGACTAAAACGTAAGAAATCACCATTACCTTTAAAACATATTCGCTGACGACGGCGTGGTTCCGTGCCGCACCACCAGTATCCCTATGTACGCATAGCACGGACCCGTGCCTCGCCGCATAGAAAATTGTCCCTTTCAGTGAAAATCGATTAAATTTTTACGACACGGAGCCAGCCGCTTAGCACATGACTTCGAAGTTGAGTCATTTATTTTAACAGTGAGTAGATCTGATCAAAAGAAATGTTTTTTTCCTTTAACATTTTTCTGGTAAAATTAAAGTAAGAGAAGTTTGAGTACCGCCCTGTCTCAATAATAATATTATGTGCTCGTGTTTGGCAACAACGGATATATCGGTTCAGCGCATCGGAAACAAAAAAGCGAAAAAATTTGAAACGTTTATCACGATGTTTTTCGTCATTCGGTAACGCGTGAGTGAATAGTGGTGTTTGTTGCGTGGCTCAAACGAAATAAATAATGGCACATGTTTACGAAAATGCTCAACTTGTGGACATGATTCTTATTTACGGGGGGGGGGAGTCTTTACAAAATGCTGCCGCGGCATCACGGATTTGTGCGAGTCGGTTTCTCAATCGAGTGCAACGAACCCCTCGTGCCTTTGTTAATGTAGTACAAAGAGCTCGTGAATCAGGTGACTTAAGACCTCACAGGGGAGGGCATGCCGGTGCTCAAGACCGCACGATCAAATACAGGTCCGCACTGAAATACTTGTCGGGAGGATACTTTATAAAACTAGGTAACATTTTATTTTTTTTTTATTTTTACACACATATTTTGGTTTATCTTCCTTCTACAATCATTATCTGAAAATTAATGACTCAACTTCAAAGTCACCCTGTATAAGAATTTCTCACAATATGCGCATGGCGCGGCTCCGTGCCACTTGATCTAAATCATTATATATGTAACAAAAAATAATAATTATATAGTTGTTCTCCTAAATCATCTCTGAGTTGATTTTGATGACAAAAAATGTTAGCACACGGGAAAATTTTCAGAATATATGGTAGCAGCGAATGTGCTAATGGTATTTTTTCAGATCTACTTGCATGCTCAAAGATACCATACATCCGATCCTGACTGGCCCATGGTACAAGATACTGTTCCAGGACAGAATAATTCCAGTGTGAGGAACGTTATTAGAGGAAAAAGAAGAGTCAGCATATTTAATTTGGACATTTCAAAAAGTTTGGTACCTACAGTAAATTTACATTAACTTTCCAAAAATGATCTAATGTACTCCGAAACTAGAAAGTTTTGTTTGCAATTGATTAGATATCCTTTTAGCCCTGTTTACAAAGAGGGATTAAAAAACGAAGTAATCTACATTTCTAGATATATTTGGAAGAACCTATTGTATTTCTGTGCGTGTACAATGGAGAATAAAAAGTATTTATTTTACCAGGTATTCTTTTATTTCTGTATATATGTACTGAGTGACAAAAAAAGGTAAGCAGCTACGTATGTTTATTAGAATTCAAGATTTTTTACATATCGATTTATCTTGCCATGAAGAACAAGTGATCAAATGGTCAGGTTTTTCTGTTCTGTTTTTGTGGTGACTGCATGTATTGTTTGGTGATAAGATACATTCAGTTTTCGTACATTTAGGGTGTCAGTTGAATGTTAAATTTCATGTAGCTTTTTGTGATTGCTCAAAATGCCTAGAGTGTGTATAATTCGCTGGGTGTCCCAGCTAAGTGACTTTGAGAGGGGTCGAATTGTCGGGTTGCTTGAAGCCGGTCTATCGATAAGAGAAGTTTCTAGGAGGACCAATAGATCCTTACGCAGTATACTGCAGTGTGAACGAAGGTGGAGTCGGGAAGGCCGAGGGCAGGGAGCGAGGTGTTCTGGACATCCCAGAGGGACCACAGAGCGACAAGACCGCCAGTTAAGACTAACTGGCTCTGAGAGACAGATTCATTAGTACTCGAGCCATCGCTAATCAGTGGTTTGAAGGGCATCGAAGGATGGTTGGTATGCGTATGGTATATCGCCGAATACGACAGTTTGGCCTTTTTTCTTATCGTGGATCCTCAACGCATTATTGAACCAGCTTCTGCAGTCAGTTGACAAATCAAGCTGAACATTTAACCATTTTACTAGTAAGGGACATATATAATATAAACATATATGCCAAAAATTATTAAAATCGGATAAATATACGTAGATGTTTACCTTTTCTTGTCACTCAGTATATTCTGCAAATACTTACCAACTGAAAAATATAATACAAGAAATTGTTAAGGAATTCATAGATAGTATGTCAAAACACATAAGTATCAGTAATCAAATGAAGTCTTTATATCTAAAAGGTACAACTAATATCAGGAAATATGAACAAATAAATTGCCAAAAAACATATCCAAAATCAAAAACTACAATAGTGTATTACAGTAACCTTTACTAATTTTAGATTTACTTATATAAAATATATAGGGTCTTTTTCAACTGAATGTCAATACTTAAGGGGTGACTTTAAGAAGTAAACTTCATATAATCGTATGTCTTAAACGTCTTGACTTTTGAGAAACAGGGTAGTAAACTTGTCAAAAATCAATATTTTTTTTTGTTAAAATCTGTAATACCACTTTGAATACTTTATTAAAATTCGGCATATACGAGGGGGTACCAAAAAAAAACCGGAATTATTTTTTAAAAGCTATTTATTTTCAACTTTTTCACAAAGTAACCGTATCTCCTTCCACTACAACTAATACACTTGTCTCACCGGTGCTTCCACTGCTCGAAACATTTTTTGAAGTCTTCCTTAGAAATGTCTGACAGCTTCTCCCGCGTTTTTTTCTTGGCCTCCTCAATGTCGTCAAAGCGACGTCCTTTCATGCCCCTTTTCATCCGTGGAACTAAGAAAAAGTCGCACGGAGCCAGCTCAGGCGAATAAGGTGCATGAGGCAGCGGAACCATGCGATTTTTAGCCAGAAACTATCGAAAAGAGATGGCTGTGTGCGCAGGTGCAATATCGTGGTGGAAGAACCAGTCTCCTGACTGTCTTAAATCGGGTTTTTGCCGAAAACTGTTCGCAACCGTCTTAAAACCTCTAAATAAAAGGTCTGATTGACAGTGTGACCTGGAGGAACAAACTCGCTCTCGAATTTTTTCAAAATTTTCGTCGATTCGGGCAATTGATGGACGTCCAGAGCGAGGCCTGTCATCAATCGACATGTCATTTTTAAATCGAGCAAACTACTCGTACCCCTGTGTTTTTCCCATATCATCATCTTTGTAAGCTATTTTCAACATTAAAACAATTTCAGCAGCATTTTTACCAATTAGAAAGCAAAATTTCACAGCTGCACGTTGCTCACTGAAGCTTGCCATCGTAAAAAACGAAACAAGCACGAAACAGCTCTAGCAAAAATAATGACTACAGAGGAACGAAACAAGCCAGATCGACAACTCAACTAGTAATAAGTTGCGCCGTACGCCTATAGGGGCAGAAATGTGTGTACTACACAAGCTCCGCCCACAGCAATGCTATTCCGGTTATTTTTGGGTCCATCCTCGTACATGAACTATCAAGAGGTATTTTTAATGTACGAATTTTCTTTTAATTTCCAAATTTGATTGCTTAATTTTTTTCACTCCGATGCCTGCTATTCCCTTAAAAAAATTATATAACGTTTTTTGCGTGATCCTAATATCGTTAGTATGACAATGTCACTATGTCGAGAAATATGTTGTATTTTTCGGATGAAAACCGTGCGTCAGACTAAAAAAATCCAAGAATTCAATTTTTATGCCCGACCCAAATTTCTCTGCATGGTGATATTGTCATATTATCAATATTGTTATGATCCGTGAGAGAAACAGTTTTTATTTTAATTTAAACCGTACATCAGATTGAAAAAAATTCAAGTGATTTTTGCTTAGAAGCGATTGAAATTTTCAATAAGAGAGAAATTAATGTCATACCATCACTGTCATCAAAATGAAATTAAAAAATGCCTCTTGACAGGGGTACATGTATGTCGGATATCATTAAGTGGTATTTCAGATATTCATATCAACGACTCATTTTTTTACCAATCGATCTCAAAACTTAAAACATTTAGGACATACGATCAGATGAAATTTTCATCTTAAAATGGTCCTAAAACCACCCCCTTAGATACGGACATTCAATTACGAAACACACTAAATTGCAGCTACTAATACTGCAAGAACTGTTGCACCCTACTGAGTAGGGCCGTGGCAAATGCTTGTTCCGGAAGTTGTTGTATCCAGTATACAACTTCTTCCCGTTCAAGTGATTGACCACGCGTTAAGGAATACCCCAGTACCGATTGCCGGGTGGCGGTACAAGTCCGCCAACGGGCCACTTTAGGTCCATTTAACATCACTAACACGTAAAAAGAAGGTGGTAGACAAGGACAAGTCGCCCGAGGCAGTACCACCCGCCAGCTTTTCCCAGGGTGCCTTATAAATGTCCGCATGTTTCCACACCTAAGCTATGCAGTCGGTTATCCTCTAAAACAAAGAAATTAATGATGATGGATCCCTCGAGCACTAAGAACTCCGGACGTAAGCTCACTCCACTCTCGGAAAGTCCGGGTGGAGGGTGGGCTCGAGGGAACAACATCGAAGATAAAATTTGTTTTTCGAACATCTGCGGGATTAACAGCAACATTAATGCTGTTCATCACTACCTGCAATCCAATCGTCCCGCCGTGCTTTTCTTGGCGGAGACTAAAATCTCAGAGTCTGCACCCATTAACCATCTTAACTTCCCAAACTACGAGGTGCACTCCAATCTGAGAAAGAACGGGGGAGTTGTAGCTTTTCTCCGCAGCAGTATTTCCTGCTCCAGAGATGTTTCTTTGGAATCAGACCGGAAGAACATTCTGTGGCTTCGCCTCAACTCCAAAACATCACCGAAATTTCTTTGCTGCCTTTATCGCTCTCCCTCGGACCATAACTGGGATGACCTACTCGAATACCTCGCCGTCCAGATCGACTTCCTGAACATCAATCATCCCGCTTCAGAGGTAGTTCTTCTCGGTGATTTCAATGCCCATAATGAGCTTTGGTTGGGCTCAAACAAGACCGTCGCAGCAGGTCATGCAGTCGAAGCGTTCGGTATTACCCAAGGGCTGACTCAGCTGGTGACGAGCCCTACTTTTTCCGTCGCGTCTCGTCACACGCCAGTAGCCTGCTGGATCTCTTTCTGAACACGCATCCTGTCCCTTACAGCACTGCTGTCCCCCCTGGGTAACTGAGACTGCGGTGTTGTGGAGGTTAGGTTTCGGTCAGAACCCGCTGTGGCAGCAGAAACTCGTACAGGCCGTAAAACTTGGCATTACGGACATGCCGACTGGGAGGGGCTCAGAGATTTCTTCTCTAGCTTTCCTTTGGAATGATGTCTGTTTCACTGACGCGGATGCTTCGGCTGTCTGTTCTTCGATAACCGAAATTATCCACGTCGGAATGGAGGAATACATCCCTCACACAGTGAAAGTGCCTAGATCAGGGTCCAACGGCTGGTTTAACAAATCGTGTGACACTGCTCGCCAGCAGAAAATCAAGACACACAGAACCTACTTACAAAACCCCACTGTAGAGAACAGACAAGCCGACGTCGAGTCCAGAAACAAATATAACGAAGCGGTTCGCAATGCCAAAAACCAGCACGATATAAAAGTTAGGCACAGGATAATGTCGCAGCGCAATGGCAGTCGGTCTTTCTAGTCGCTGGCCAAGCAGATTGAAAAGAATTTCTCACACAGTAGCCTTGGACCACTTACGTGTCAGGATGGAACTATTGTATTCAACTCAAAGGCCAAGGCGGAAGTGCTAGCCGAGATCTTTGTGGCCAACTTCACCATGGTCGTCCCCCTCAAACGCCCAAGTGCCGTCAATTCAAAGGGTTCCCTACACTATGCGGGAGGTAACATTCAGGCATAAGACCGTAAGACGAGTGCTCTTGTCGCTCGACATCAACAAAGCTTCTGGTCCGACTTGATTCCTGCCATTGTACTGAAGAGGTGTGCACCGGAGCTTGCTCCAGTTCTTTCGCGTATCTTCCAGATATCTTATGAATCCGGCACCTTCCCAGAAAACTGGAAATTTGCTCATGTCCAACCCATACCAAAAAAGGGATCTAAGACCGACCCTTATAACTACAGGCCTATAGCTCTGCTTTCTGTTTTAAGTAATGTGATGGAGAGGTGCATAAATCGCGAGCTTCTGGACTACCTCGAACGTCACAGCTTGATTAGCGACAGGCAGTATGGTTTCCGGCACCAACGATCCACAGGGGACCTCCTAGCTTACGTCACTCAATTGTGGAGTAAACTCATCCAATCTTATGGTGAAGCTGATGTCGTTGCTCTTGACATCACGAAAGCGTTCGATCAGCTGTGACACGCTGCCCTCTTAAGCAAACTTCCATCCTATGGCCTCCCAGAAAAGCTTTGCAGATGGGTGGCTGACTTTATCTCTGGCTATTTTGGCTCCGACTCTGTTTCTCTTACATATCAACGACCTTCTTTCCTGCACGATCAACCCAATCCACAGCTTCGCTGATGAGGAATTCAGAGTGACAAGCCGATCTCTGCCGCTGAGTTGGGAAAAAGAAGACTAGCGATACTTCCTCTCTGACAAGAGACCTGGAGGCTATCACTGCTTGGGGACGCAACAATCTTGTACAGTTCAATGCTTCCAAAACGCAGTACTGTACTTTGACGAACAAAAAGCGTCCCTGCGCTCACCCGGTTTCGATGGATGGTCGAGTTCTGCCAAAGAGCCATTAATTTCGGCTGGTCGGAGTCCAGATCACCGAGGACCTGATCTGGCACGAACACATCTCGTCAATAGCTGCAGCTGCTGGGGGGCTATTTGTTTATGGCTAAGAAGTACTTTTCTCCGCATGAGCTTCTCACTCTATACAAGGCCCAGATAAGGCCTAGCCTCGAGTATTGCTCACACGTTTGGGATGCTGCCGCCCCGACTACATTATCCAAGCTCGATGCTGTCCAGAGGAGGGCGGTCCGACTGATCGATGACTCTTCTCTAACGGACAGTCTCGGGACTCTTTCCCACCGGCGGGCTGTCGGCGATCTGGCTCTTTTCTACCGTTACACCAACGGGCTTTGCTCCTCAGAGCTCTCTTCCATGATGCCGTCGCGCGTTGTGCCTGCCAGACAGACCCGCCTGACTTTGGCGTCCCATCCTAACCGTGTCGAACTTCGTACATCCAGAACCGACCGATTCGACCGCTCCTTTGTCCCAAGGATGTCGAGATGGTGGAACAATCTACAAGAGGAAGCTTTTCCCAGTTCTATTAACCTTAGGCAGTTCAAAAATCGTATTAATAAAATTTCTTTGGGATCATCATAGCAGCCGCGGTGTTCCGGCATTTAGGCTTCTGCCTGCGCGGCTGCTTCGATATAATAAAAAAAAAGAGGTAAATGCAGACTTTTGAGCCAAAGATTTCATTTTTTTACTGTCTATTAATAACTAGCAAACTCTGCTTTTGACATGAGTGTTTGAAATATCAAACTTGTTCAGTTTTTGATATTTCTTTCTCAAATAGAAAATTTTGTCCATTCCTATGCCACATTTTTAATAGATTTTCCCTTTTAGGTTAAGATTCCAAGTCAATTAATAAACCAATTGAAAAAGAAAGTGTATTTAAGTTTACTCGCTTTTTTCCATATACCGCATACTACAACATTAATATATGGTGCAACACATTTGATAAATACAACATAAATTGTTCTCTGAGGCTCACTGCATCGATCTCCTTATTATTGATGATGCCACTGATGTATATTTTATTAGTATACTCAGTATCTGAAGTCTCCATTATTGATAGCAATTTAAATCCAAAATTTATACATAGCAGTTTAAATACAAATCAAATTCCGTACCTCAGAGCCAGGTTAGGTTAAGTTCATTTTTGCCTGAAATGAGTCTTATATGTTAAGTTCACGATAATGTTCTGAATTTTAATTTGCTGCTTGCAGCATCTATCCACCTGAATGATAAGTGAATTATGACTGCAATGCAATTGAAGCGTGTTTTACAAAAACAACATATGTCCAAAATACAAAATTTTCAAGAAACAGAAAAAACGATTTATTTCAAAACTAATAATTTTCTTGAATATTTTTTTGTTAATTACTATTAATAATAGCTTAAAACATATGCTCTTCAGTAAAAAAATATATGTGCTTAGGTAATCAAAAATATCCTTTTTTGTACTAGATAGTATCACTAACTCAATTTCGATAAATTTGGACTTATGCGGTTTTCGTAAAACGCGCCTCAATTAATTATCTTAAAACTACTTATTAGGGCTTAACCCAGCCTGACTTTGAGGTACCTACCATTTTCAAAATAATGGGTCTTTTAGGCTTATCTGGCCCTTTTAAGTGTTTGGAATTTGTTTAACAGGAAAGTGATTCCCTTGATGAGTCACAATTGTCTCGTATTTTCCCATTTGTAATTAATCATGGAATTTTTATGTCGTAAGGTTTTTCTGATTTTACTTCATGTTGCAACTCTAGTTTTCTGTTTACTCTCTTTAATACTTCACATTTGGTTATCCTACATTACCATGGTATTTTGAGCATTATGAAATAGTGATGGTCAATAGTAATTATGATCTTACATACATTATACATACTTGTAGCCTGTCACTCTATACAATCCACAATGATTTGTGAAAAAGCATCTCCGACATCAACAATGCAATTGCACTTATCATACAATGTTTCTTATCCATGGAGGAACCAACATCTCATAAAGTCTGTGAGAATGAATATCACATCTAAAAAAAAATGCGATAAGTATATAAATATTAATATGCAATGATTAAAAATTACAGAAGTAACTTACCTATCTTCATCAACGGAACAGCTTGGTTGTAAGCTGTTAGGCTTTTATATATAAAAACAGATATGGGATTTAAAGAGACCACTGCTTGTGGAATTTGTTCAATGTAGGGAATTATTATTGAATTATCAATATGAAAATATATTATTCTTCGGCGTTAGATTCATCTGTCTAAAACTTTTTAAGCGTCAAAAAAACATAACCTAACATCACAATTGTCGGCAGAGTATAAATCTAAAGAAGTCACACATATGCAAGTTTTTATGGAAATCAAGGAAGTCATAAAGGCGTCCTACAGTTGTAGGAACGACTGACGATACTGCCCGTAGAGATGTGTTGGGCACTTTCTTTGACACAGATGTAAAAAAGATAACCTTTTTACTCTGACATTGACAGTTTGATATGAAAAAAAGTTACCCAACGCGCGTTATAGTTATTTACTTCGCGTCGTTCGTGCATCTACCGTCGCGTTGGGAAAAATATCACTTTCCGCAAGTGTTAGGTATAAGAGTCTTTCTACAAGCGTGCGGAAAGTACTCACTTTCAACACGCATCTGCGTGCAGAGAGTAGCACTGTTATGCGTGCGGAAAAGTGCTACTCTCCGCACGCAGATGGGGCATATGCTGGTAGAAAAAAATTATTACGCATCCAGGGCATTAAGCCATTTAAGACATAATGCTTGTTACGCCCGAGTTAGATACACAATCTTATTTATGACCGACTCTAATAAAAAATTCAGAAAAAAGCTTTCAGGTCGAAGTGACAGTAAATAAATTAAGCGTACTATTGTCCGCTGTTAATTGCGCCATCGCCTATCAATGAACAAATGAATAAAGTTTCTGTAGTCGCCCGGAAAAAGTTTACTTTTCCAGTCGGTCGTAGATAAACTGGGAATAATTGTGACATTATGACTTGATACTTTAATAATGTACTCAGTGTAAAACAATTTGCAATAATTTTCTCAGTCGATCACAGGATGAGAAAAATGTACTAAAGTGCACAGCAGAAAAAGAATAATAAAAAGTGGGTAAATAGTGCAAAAATGCATACCACAGGAAAACGGCAATAGAACAGCTGCCTCTGTTTCTGAAACCACCCTGAATAGCAATCAAGAAAGCTTCTGATTGTCTCCCACGTCTAATACTGATTAAAAAAGAAACATAACATGCTGACTTACCTATGGAAAGCGGTGATCAGAGATGTCGGATTCAACAAAATCGGTCCATCTGGCATTGTTAAATCCCCTTGCTTTATACTCTTCAGATATTCTCTAGTAATTCTAGCCTGGCCGATTGCTCTTGCCGAGAGGTACAACAACTTATAACCATTATCCTTAATTTTGTTAAATAGTTGAGCTACTCCAGATTGAGCCCAATCCTTCCCTACTATGGGGAGTATGTGGCCCAAAACATCAGACCTTAAAAAGAAATCAAAATATATGATGACATAAGATATTGAATGAATATCCCATACTCATTTGAATATAAAGACGTGAGTACACGGGTTGATCCGTATGCTCCTTCCATAGCCCCATTCTAAGATAAATTCGATGTATATTTTTGTTTTTTGTATACCGGTTGTTTCAAATTCGACCCACACCACTGGGATCTCGCAAACGGTAAGATATACGCATTCGGTTAAATGGGGGTAATGTTGCGCATTTAGGTAACTAAGAAAATGACAGTTTCGCAATTCGGAGTATTTCCGGAGATGTTTTTGCCAAAATCGTATTTATTTTTTCCTAGGTTGATTTGAGATAAGTTGAGAAAAGTACATAATTAGAATTCCAGTATGATGTTACGTCTCTTGCCATATTGAATTTTTACTTACTTAGGTTATTAGAGTTTTTCATTCTGATTGATCATCGTCAAACCTCAGATATTTCGACAATACTAATATTGTTATAGTCAGCTTTCAAGATGACTTTATCTCATGTTTATCCGATTAAATCACCTATGCTTAAATTTCTGAAACGCGTGTTTTAAAGTTATTCACATCATTTGCCCATGTATGACTATAAATTACTTGAGCATGATCGAGACGCCTAACTTGACACCTCAACCATAGATTAATAGTATTCGAATGAAAGATGTGCGCAACGGTTTAGATATGCGGGATATGAAATGTGTTTAGGATGCTGCAGCATGTTTGCGAATTGTACTTACTCCAAAATGTTACATAAAATAATACTGTTTTCAATAGTTTCTATTCAACTCTTGATTAATATGAAAAAGTTTTAGCTTTAGGTTGTTTTTCATTCGATGGGTTTAAGACGAATTATAATATTACTTTTTTAGATATTTGAAACTTTATAGTACCAGTCCTTGTACAATATCACATCATTAAAACAGTGGCGACGCGTGACTTTTCCTAAACTGTTACCAAAACCAGATGTGAAAAATCTTATTAAAAAAGTTTATTTTGAACCTCCCAAATATAAGTTTTTCCTTATCGTAGGTATTTTATTTAAACTATTTTTAAATTGAGGTAAACACTCCTGGACTGAGTGTATGGGGCATTTGATATACCTCATGTTTAATTGCACGCACACTACAGCCGGTAACCAAAACGGCGCAACGCTCCACGCACTCGGGCGAACGCGATCAGACACGAGCCGGTACCGACGGTCCCCGACAGACTACCAAGTGTATCCATAAATGAAAATGGTAACAACCGACAACCAAGTCGAGGCGAGTCAGTTTCATCGTGTTCGCAAAACCTAGACACTATAGGGTGCATCATTTTCGTGGGGCTAATTTGCTATTTACTGAATTACTATTACATATCGCTGTTGGTATACAAATGAATGAAATTATTTCACAGTACTTATGTCGGGTTCATGCACGACTTAACGTAACCGAATTTAAGGATCAGCTGTTTCTACACCAGTGTCCTCCACATGTTACGCCGCCAGAGAGTAACTAACTAGTGATTTCCAGTGGTGGTCAAACGTTTTGGTGACGTCACACCCATTTTTTGACATGATTCGGGGGGTTTCGGAACTCGTCTTACCCTTGGATAGCCCTTTCCATACTGTTCTATGCTCGTATTGACGTAATTATAATAATTCTGTGGTGTCTTGTGTTCCACGACGATTTACCGAGAAAGCCAGGCGGTGACTCATCTGTTGTTTTTGTTTAAGTTGACGAATTTGCGGTAGAGATTTGTTTTGGTGTTCGTCTTCGGGTGTGTTTTTCTGCCTTGGACTTGTTTGCCTAGAGCAAAAAAACGAAAAGCCGAGCTGGTATCAACTCCTGACCTTGTTGAAGAGGTACCTGCAGAAGGCACCTGAACGCAATCGGACATCGCCAGAGGAGCGCCTAATGATGACGTTGCAGCAAGTATCCAAATCAGTTCATTTTTGCATAAATGACTAAATATATTAAGGTTATGGTCGTTTTCTTATTTCAAGGTCACTTCTTAAAATCAAGTTCAATATATTGAACTTTATCTTAAGAACCAACCAATGGGATCACTAGCGTTGGTCAGCTGATCGCTACAGCTGGAATTAGAAGATGGGTACGAGCCATCGATACTGTACAAAAGTCGATAGTCGATATTTATATCGTGATGTTTGATCGATTTTATATCGCTGTATGGGCAGATGGTTCGGTGATAGTTGTATGAAAATTTATTTGCGCTTGCTTACTAGTGGTGGGTAATCAATACTTTTGCAAGTATCGAATAGATACCGATACTTTAACTGTAAGTATCCCATACTGAGTATGCAATACCGATACCAAGTATCGGCTCGATTAATTGTCGTTAGTATCCGTTAATTTAATACTGCTAGTGTGAAATAATAATAATAAATAATAATAATAATCCTGTTCGTGTCTTTATGTCGTTGATCCAGGCCCCGACCTTCGAATCTATTGCTTACTGTTTGTTTACTGTTATTATGCGGTCTCGGTCTCCTATAAATAGGTATCATCGAGTATAGACTAGAAATTAGAAATGACTGATGAGTAGTGATGAGCGTTACCCTGAATTTTAAATTACATTGCTATATATGTTATTGTTACAATATTGGTTAAAAATAGAATATAAATTCTGGGCTTTTGTAACCAGAAATTAATTTCAGCCTTTTGCTTCAGTTAGGTGTTAGAAATCAAAATGAAACACTTTAATTCCCAAAAGTTCGCCTATATTCAATTGACAACCGGAACATGCAACAACCCAAAAATCTTATTCAAATTACCAATCTCGTAAGACTGCCTTAGTTTTTTATCCTTTCTGTTCCCAATACCTAAGACCGAATCTATATCGAATATCGATATCGACATCTACATAAACGTGACGGTAGACATCAACATCCTTATCTTAACGAGTTCTGGGAATCCCGCGTGTCGGCCTCGACGTTGCGTTGAGAAGAACTGCTGGGTTATGTCATATCAAATAGTATAGCTTACATATTTACATAAGTTTAGAAGTATTATATAATATATTCTCTTTTTAAAAATATAATAAAATATGAGTGATAAAAGAAGAAGTTTTGTTTGGTTGTATTTCAATGCAATTGATTCAAATAAAGCAAAGTGTGACATTTGGAAAAATGTCTTATCCTATAAAGGTGGTGCAACCTGCAATTTGAGGAAACATTTGAAGGCGAAGCATTTTGCGGTAATAACGCAAGATCTTCCGCCTCCTTCGTCTTTAAGAACATCTGCGGAGTTGGAGGAAATACCCGGACCATCAACTTTTTCTACACCTTTGGAAGTCATCCCAGGAAGTTCGGCTTATGACGTCACAAGAAAAATTGATCAGGACAAAAGACGAATGCCTTTTCCCTCATCAAAACAATATCGACTTTTGCTCGCGGCCAATGTCTATTCCGCGTACTAAGAACCTACATATAAAAGTTTTAAACATGATTATAAAAGACATGCAGCCATTTACAATAATTGTTGAAGATGAAGGGGTCAGAGAATTGTTAGAAGAGTTTGATCCTGCTTATAAACTTCCTTCAAAAAAAACTTTAAGCAACAGTTTGTTGCCCCAAACATATGATGAAGTTGTTCAGAAAGTAAAGATTTACTAAAAAATTCGGAGTATTTGACGATTACAACAGATACTTGGACATCCACAGCTGGTGACAATTATTTGGCCATAACCGTACATTATTTTTCTGTCACTCTCTGTCTACACTACAGTATGTATAAATAGTCAGATTGTCAGTATTTATTACAGTATTCGATACATTTATCAAAAAGTATCGGATACTTCTGACTTCGGAAAGTATCGGATCTTTTGTATCGGATAGATACTTTTTGCCCACTATTGCTTACGCATGACAGTTTAGAGCTGAACATCGGGGCAGATTGATAAAAAAAATCAGAGATGTATGTTAAAAATTATAATAATTAAAGTCAGTGGTCATGTTTACTTCATCCCCTAACAAAGTGCGTATAGTGGTAGTTTCAGCAAAACATATCATTATTGCTACAGAATAAAGTAGATCAAAAAACAGCATGAAAAAAATAAACATGGGTCCTAAATTACCCCTTACCAAGATAGAGGATTTTGAAATTATATTCTAGAGAACGAAAAAAAAAATGGAAATGATCTTAAAATTTTGTGCTTGTAGTGCTGACTTCATAGCTGGTAGATGCAAACACGTTCATGTCTGAGACTGTACCAGTGGTGATGTCGGCAAATTATAGCCCCTACAGAAGAAAAAAGAGAATTTAAATCTATACCATGCCCCCCATGACATGTTTTTCCAAAACCTCACAGAACACTGTGAAGGTACTTTGTCATTAACTACAAACCAGGTGTACACCTGGCGAATGCTGTGTATTCGCAGCCCACTAAATATGTAATATCTTTTGACGTTTGTTGAGGTAAACAGATGAGTAGCAGGTAACTTTTTTCGTGACATCTGTACTGTTGGTAATAACAAATCTGGTAAAGGGCCAAATTAAGGACTGGCATTTGGTATCACCAATGAAAATTTGTTTAAACACAGAATTTTGGCAATCAAATGTATACTGCTAGATTGGGAATTTATACATATGTACAGAGCAGTATCATCTGAAGGGGCGTGGTGAGATGACTATGTTTCTGTTTAGTGTTTGCTGACCAAATATGACAGTGATATGCTAATAATTTTTTTTTTTTGTTTCACAGTGTCAACATCCTTCGAGGAGACAGTTGGAATGAAGATTGTCATTTATTTTATGGATACCAAATGAATTGTCAATGACATAAGGAGTTTGTTTCCTAGTTTGAAGAAACAATTAGTGTTTTATGTGTTTTTTTTTTTTGTTGAGGACAATTTTGTTTGCCTTTACCCATTAACAGTGTGTGCAAAACTATTTTTGATTCACATATCAGAGTGATTATATTTGTATTCCAGTCAGTCCTCTAACAACAGATGTATTTTTTGTTATTTTAGTATTTATATTTTCGCAATAAATATATATGATCAATTAACAAGAGATAGTGCTTGCATGATATTGCACTGATCAGGTTCATAATATAGAGAAAAATCCAGATGAGTAGAATACTTCTATGTATGTACAATATATGGTAATGAAGAATTTGTTCTATTATTGCTGGGACTGTTCAATAAATATTTTTTTAATTATATTTTTTTTATTATCCTGTCATACTGATGAAAGAAATACTCCCTTTATTGAGGATGTGTTATGCATCTATGATCATCGAACTGCCTCAATATCGGGAAGGTCATCAGTCAGATTTCGTAATGTAAACAAATGAAATCGCCGACACATTCCTGACATTCCTGATATGCGTTGTTGGCATACTTTCAATATTTTTAGTTCCACCAGATTTCCAGCCAAGTAAGGTAGCGCTGCCGTCGTTATAGTCTAAGAAATATCTTCACATCTGCTCAGGAAAATATTCGGATTCAGGACTTTTTGCATGTTATTCGAAAAAGCCTCCTAGTAACAAATCTACATGTTGTCAGGCTCCAAATTGCGTCTCTAATTGTTTGAACAACTTTTTCAAATAAATTACAAAAATTAATGTTTTCGCTTCATCAAAGGTAGTATTCGCTTTTTTTTTGATACTCCGAAACAAAACGATGTTTGACAATGTTTGTCAAAAGTTGATTTTCTACAAGATGGGAAAGTACAAAAAATTGATTTTGGGATACCGTTAACCGATCTGAAAAAACGAAAATGTTAATGTCGCCATGCTTCATAAATAACCATTAACAGAATTTCGATACCTTTTAGGAGATACTGTTATTATAAATCTTTGTGTTTAATTGATATGCAAGCGGACGCTCAATGCATATTCAGCGTGCACGAGAGATATTTCATTTCTCTCGCGCGTTCACATAGACGTAGACTATACATCAAGCGCGCATTCAATTCATAATTACTATGCAAATATTTATAATGTCTGTACTCCCTAAAATGCTCTGGGGGTTTTGTTATTGGTTGGTTGAAGCATGTGTGAGATTTGGCAACATCAAAATATTCATTTTTCATATTGTTTTTAGGGTAGTAAATGACATATTTTGAGTTTTTACATTGCTTATACCTGTATATATCAAGTCTAGAGAAAAGTTCTAAAGCTCATTTTTTATTCAGAATGTCCTAAAAACCGCAAAATACTTTAAACAAAGCGAACAAATCAATTTTTGGAATCGGTTTAATAACAATTTTTGGAGCAATTTTGGGCCTAGTCACATGCAGATTCTTTAAGAGGTCTTTGAATCAGATTATGCAAAAATAGGAAACCGAAGAGTTTTCCGAGCAGATGTTCCGATATTATCTGGACTATTATCCGAGTTCTGTGACTAATTACCAGTGCATTGGCGCAAGCATGTGGGAAGGGGCCACTTGTCAATGTCAAGGCTGGTCCGCCAGTCCACGTGACACAAAAGCCACAAAACACTCTTTCATCTGCTACCTTGACGTTAAACATATGATTTTGTTAGTGTGTTTAATGTTGATATTGTCGCCATTGCTACATTGGCAATCCTGGCCGCGCATGCGCTTTAAATGCTCATTTTCTTAAGTTAAGTTACGTTAAGTCTTGCATGAACCCACCATTAGTCATAAAATATTTATTTTTAAGATTTTTAACTGTTACCAATGGTAACAATGGTTACATGGACTCTTCGTCACTGCATTAAAATCCCAAATGAGGCTGTTCACCTATGCCTAGCTCATAAAAACTGAATGATCGCTTGGCTGAGGATATTATGAAACAAATGACTATCTGATAACTTCAAGGACTACTTATGAAATTGTGTTTTTTGAAATAACTAAGGTTTGGCAATGTCAATGTATGAAATATTTTTGGAATCAGAATTAAAAAATCTATTCACCTGTGCAAAAGTACAATATAATAATAATAATAATAATAATAATAATATGCCTTTATTTTACCTGGCGGGTGTATCAGCTAATAGCTGCTTTTGGTACCAACCAGGGCTACATAAGTTTAACAAACATAAAAAAAAATCACAGATACAAAAAAATAATGATCAAGACATATAGTACTGAAAAGTGACAAATACAACATAATAGTGTGTAAAATGTGAAGACAGATTTAAATCACATTCACTCACACACTCACTGAAACAGAAATAATGAAAAAAAAAGACCACAACCAGACACTTAATGTAGAATCACAGCAGTTACAAGATGAAAGCTTAGTATAGAATTAGGTATTATCGAGAACAATATGGTGTCTATAAGAAAAAAATTTGTTAACTGAAGACAACAGACGTAACGTCATATTGAAATTCTAATAATGCCATCTTGTAGAGCCGAAAAGGTGACAATGTAAAATGTACTTTTTCGGTTTCTCCAGAAATACTCAGAATTGCAGAAGTTTCTAAGTGCCATATTCTTATACCTCGATGAGCAACTTTGTCCCATTTAATCAACTTCGTATATCTTTCCGTTTTCGAGATCTCAATGATGAGCGTCGAATTTGAAACACCAGGTAAAATCCCTACTGACATCAATACACTTGTTCAATCCGTGCTGCAGCAATTCAGTAGCCTACCGGTACTATGAAACAAAAAAATCCAAATGGAGTTAGTTAGAAATACTTACTTGGTAATTGTTCCATCAATGTCTGAAATGACTATTTTATCATCCCATTTCCACTTATATAGCTGACACTGACATCTAGTGGTGCCTTGATAAGCAGTAGTTACACTAAACTCTAGTTCATTCATCCCATCCCTCAAATTCAACGAAGCAATTTGTTTAGATGTCAGTCTTAACGTTTTCCTATACTTATCAGACGTCGATTTGGGTGGAGATATCGAAGCGGCTAAGCTTCCATCATTCTCATCACTTATAGGAATTGTTACAGTCTCTTCTTTCTTATCTCTAACAGCACCTTGTGTCTCACTTCCTTTCACAGCCATTGCATTAGCACCAGCATCTTCCTTCTCCAATTTTCTCCCTACAAAATCATGATCTTCGTTAACAACTAAGGGGCTATTCCAACAAGTCTAAAGACAGGTTTGAGAAAATGCGTATTCACGAGAACTCATGCGGAAATGTTGGGTGCTGACACAGAGAAAATGCATGGTTTTCGAATTTAAGATGAGTTGAAACAGTCTTCAAAAGGTGTTAAGGAGGATTGAAAGATGCATATGATTATGGGCTATTAGCTCATTTCTGACAAGAATTACTCGTAGATACTCTGAATTTTCTGCCACCCTACCAGTTAGTATCAGTACAAACTGTCAAATGTTCATCCCAATACAGCTCCTCAGCTGCCTGATGACTTAAGCACCAATCTTTATGAACTGTGTAGTGTTTTGCGTTTAAAACAGTCCATGCGCAGGATAGCATTACTTATACGTTAAGCTTATCTAGAGGACGTCAATAAATTATCTCTAGTGATAAATATTTCTAAGAACTGATAACTTATAATATTTGGGCGTCAATGCAACTCAAAAACAAATGAAACTTTACCTTCCACACTTTTTCCTAGTTCCTGATTAGCTTTATCAAGAGCAGGGGTTGTTTCTCTGGAAGTTTTTCCCCGGCCCCAACTCCACCATGAAGTTCTGGCAGCTTCTTGTTGCTGTTTGCTAGTTCCATCTTTAGCGAGTTGAGCATCTTTTTGATGAATGGATGCCGGCATATGGATATTGCAAAGCTGGTCCACTGAAGATTGTAGTAAAGGTCTTCCATAAATGACGATACTTGCAATGATAGGAGCTGCCACCTTCCATGTATAGTATTTATCCTTGATCCTAACAACCAAATTTGGATCTTCGAACATAAAAGGGTTGTTGCATAGATCGCTGAATTTTACTACGTGTTCGAGAAACCTATTTGTGTTTGGTAGTGGTGGATCCCAGCCACACATTGAGAGTGAAATATCTTGAGATAGGGAATGTCTGAAACAAAACAAAAAAACGAGGTAATATTAACACAGGTTACACCATATTAAACTATGTTCATGGACGGACTGAAGTTTTATGACAAGCAGTTGACATGACTTGAAATGAAATGACAGTTCTGGAAGGATTGTATGTATTTTGTAGCATCCCGTCATACTGTAACTTTTCATGATATCATCCGTCACAAATGCGCCAAAAAGCAATCCAAGTTGTACTCGTGAAAATGGTGACATTAACAGTAAAATGTCGCTCATTGACGATATAAAGATTGCCGAAATTAATTTTCTAAATCGACATCAACATTGGTTTATGATTATAGCAGTATGACTAGCAATTAAAATTTCCATTTTTATAATATAACACCTTGAACTTATCATGTGGTTTTCATGCTGATAATTTTCCATGTTTATCTGACCGCTAAATGAAACCAAGTACGTTTGAATTACTGGTTAATGACGTTGAAACGAGCAGAACCAGCAAACCCCATGATCGCAGGATTATCCATTCCTGTCTGTCTTTTTTAATGTACCAGACACATCACCGTCATCCATCGTCCCGAAAATGCCAAGTGCTCAAAAAATGCTAAAATCCATTCACAAGTATTGTCTCAACACGCCGGTGAATTGTCATGCAATCTTCAGCCTCAAATGCTGTGTGGGACTTGTTTATGGATCTGAAATGCAGAAATAGTACTACGACATCCAAAAGGAACCATATCGTTTGTCTTGTGGGGAAATAATAACAGTTTGGCCTTCAGATGGCGAATTGAAATATTTACGAGTGGAAGTTGAATTGTTTTAGTTGGAGAATACCAATATCAGATATCTCCTTCAACCAAATTAGGCTATAGTCCATAATAGTACTAGAAAGACAATTATTTAATTTTGTACGGGCTGATTCTTTTACATTCCTTTTGTAATGTTTATCCTTTATGTGCAAAACTAAGTCTTCCTTCCACGATACTCTTCTTTCGATAATTGAAATTTGGCACCCATATCTGGCTCAATGTGGTACTGGTATCTCAACTCTGAAACTCGCGCACGCTCCAGACCTCACCTTAAACTTATTATCTGAGAAGTCGGAAATACCATTAAAATGCTTCCTGAAGTACTCTGACAGATCCTCCTCCATTGTGGTTTCTAACCTACCACCATATACCGAAGACCTAGGAACTAATGTAGCTGCCTTAATCTAACAACTTAAAGTCAAATTTGCTGCTAATGACTATACCCTGAGAGACAGAAGGAGATGTAGATTCCATTCTGCTGGTTTTTTGTCTGTGAGTTCCTTGGTTGCATCGGTTTCTTAACAGCATCAACCAGAACCGGGTTGCTTACTGGAGTTTTTGCTTCCTGATTCATATTTATATATTTTCTACATAAACACATAAACTGCTACTGAAATTTTCTGTGTAGGGATGGTGTTTACTGGAGCTGTTTCGTTTCCACTATCATAGCCAGTTGATTGACGTGCTGATAACTCAGCGTTCATAGATGGTGTTTTGCCACGACCCCGTTCAGTATTAACAGATTATGATGCCATAGTAGCTTTCATAGTATTTGTCTTATCTGTATTCGTATTATTGGTCACTTCTTTTTGTATGCTCTGATTAATTCATAAATAAATATATTCACATTGACGAATGAATGAAAAATAAATTTGGTACACTGCAAATGGATGATAAATAATCGCCGCCATGAATAAACGCAAGTCTAAACAAAACTAAATTTGGACAAAAAATGCTTCAACTAACGCTACAAGTGATAGACAATAAATTCATCCAAAAAAGAATTATCTGTCAACATCGCATTCATCTCTCGAGGTTAAATGTCATTTTGTCCCTTTAAATTGGCTTGGCCAGTCTATATAAATCTCTCTTCTCTAATTTTATTTCCCTTGTCTTTATTCTCTTGCTATACCTGCTACTTGGTATAACTTCCAAAAGTAATACAGTGAAAGCTGTATAATTGGGTATCAAAGGAACACAAAATCTTTATTCACCTAGACGCCTTTCATCTACCCAGTTTCCCAAAAAGGCAGGATTGAAATGGTAATTGTATTATCACACTAAGAGAAATCAGTAGAGTACAAATAAAGTACGGCGAAATTCTAATGTTTATAAACCAACGTGTCATAGCATGTCTGAGCCTGATAAAATGTTTCATAGGGGATAGACAGTCCTAATTATCCTGCGAAGAGAAATCTCAATTAAAAAAATCGAAAATTCCCAGTAGTTATATAATGCAAAGGTGTCAGTAGTAAAATGTTTCTCACATATCCAGGGCCCACTTAACCAGGTTTCACTGTACTGCAACTGTACCATACTATTACTTATACTTACAATTTGAGTTGTTCTTCAAAATCCGAATCAATACTCTTGCAACCCTCGGGGCTGTTTGGGCTCTGGGTCAGCGAAGGTCCATTTCCTGATTCACAATCCACGTCTGTACAGATCGGTAACAAAATTCAGTTACAACAAAAAAACGAAAAACAAAAAGCTAATCAAAATAAATATAATGATAGATAGGCTTTCCAAGGATTACAAAAACTGCAATAAAACAATAAATTGTGAGATAATGACAAATCCATACGTTTAAAAAATATGTTCAGCCTAACAGACAACAGAAGTTGTTTTATGAACCTAGCACAAGATGCGAAGTTCCGAGAAATCCCGATATATTTTATCAACGACCGGCTATAGGATAAGACAAAACTTCGGAGGACATGTCTGGCAACAAATAAATACGACCAGTTCTCCAAGTCGACTAGCATATGTCAATGCGTGCCCTAATGCGTAAATAAACCCATGGGATAAAAAGAAAGCTCAAAACCCGGAAAATCTACCCGTAAAGCTCACCTTACTGCCCGGTAGTAGATAAGAGCTTAAACCGATAGCATTATTTTTGTTATATATTTCCCTTACCTCTTTTTTGTTTGGTTTTATTGAAATATATCTCTGCTACTTCTTGATCAATACCTCCTGACAATATATCAGAAAGATATACGCCATCTTCCAAATTAGATTGTCCAGACCCATGTTTCTGTTAACAAAATTTAAATTTAATGAAATAAATCTCTAGCAAATAATCGAAAATAAAAAACTTGTGAAGTATGAATTGTTCATTTAAATTATCTGAAAACAGAGCATGATTTTCCACAAGTTAAGCCAATATGTAGTGGCAAAGTAGTCTTACTTAAACAAATGTAACAAACACCAAAATAAGAAGAGCAAGAAAACGCAAACAGTTAGTATATCAGGAGAGAAGACGGGCGAAGCGCATAAAATTACACATAAATAGACTGGCCACTTCAATTTAAAAGGCCAAAATGACGTCAACAACGTGTTGTTATTTGCCGAGAGATACATGCGGTGTTGCCAGAGAGATAATTCTAATTGAATCAATTTTGTTGTCAATCTTTTGCTCAAATTGAGTTTTGTTCAGGCTAGCATTTATTTGAAGGGGAATACTGATCAACCATTAGTAGTCTACCAAGTATATTTTTCGTTCATTGAGAAAGGTGTATGATGAAAATATTTGTGTATGTATACTGCTCAGAGCAAGCGCAAAAGGGACCAACATTCTGATTTTTTCATGTCTACCGGTGGATATCATAGTCAAAAGTATTCTCATAAACTTTATTAGTAATTAGATCTGTATAGATCTGTATGTTCAGCACATGACATCATTAAAATGCATGGTGAGTCAAATATTTTATAATAGTGTGCAACATATTTTGGAAAAAGGAATGTGGGGCAAATGTAACGATAACACAACGTTGTTACTGCATTAAGCGTATTATAAATATAACAGTAACAAGGCCAATGAAAGCGACCGACAAACGTTCCATGCAGTGTCCTCTCTTGGTATACCTCTTCTTTGGTGTTGGTACCATGCTTCGATACCGAAGAAAACGCAACTGACAGACTAAGAAAAGTAAGTGAGGTTTCATAAGATGTTAAAATGAAAGTGTTAGTTAAACCAAACAAGGATTCAGGTTATAATAGTTACATGTTGTTCCAAAAGCCATATGTCATTGAATTGAGTGTTTAAAATAAATGTTCTCTATGAACTTGCAGCCCACAAACTATGCTGGCAGCATACAGTTACAGAGGTTTAAACACCATTTCCCTATAAGTGACGTTAGCGGCTAGTGGGATATCGATTTTTACCCGACTGCTCAGAAAGAGATTGTTTTTTGGCGTGGGTATGCATGTATGCATCTAAACAAAATATTCTGTTTCATGGGCTACAGTCTAAAAGGGCCTGCTGAATTGTGACTTATGAGCTGTTGTTGGATTCGTCTTAGCGGTGCGAGCAGCACTGGATGCATTAATATTTTATAAATTCAAAATCGGAAACGTCTACTTCGAAATTTCTATTTGGTCTCTACAGGTTAAATGGACGGGCGGATTTTGGCATATGAGGAGTATGCAGATTTGTCTTGAAATGCGAGTAACGTTGGATATATTAAAACTGTATAGAATCAAAATAAGGATATCCTAACACAACTTTCAACTTTGAAATTTCTATTTTATTATAACTTACGGGATACAGCTCATTGACGTCAGTCGCATTCTGCGCGGAAGTGTTCAGTGCCCCGTCTGACCGAAATGGTAATTTCTATTTCACGGGCAAACGACTTGATATATTTTGTCATTTGATAGTACTATTGAAACTTCATTCTTTTCAGTTGTTGCAGTCGGATTTTATGTATATTTTAAAAATGTACTAATCCACGAAACTTCATTATGTCAAAACATGAGAACAAATAACAGCCGGGTATCAGAAGACATTTAAAATACCCCATATCGACAATTGACACACACGCGATGGACCTGTCAAGGCCAGATCTATAGACAGGGCCGCATTTTGTTGTCGTTTTTGTACGTTACGGATCCATACTTTCTAACAAAGCTCAGTTAGAAAAGTTTCGACGCAAAAAGAAAAAACAAAATAGCTGGATCATGACTATATTTCACCTCAGGTATATAAAAATCTTCATCAGTGTTTGGTTTAAATAGTTCTGAATATAGTCCCAAGTTTCACCAGACTTTAATACAAAGATGACACTAGATGTTCAGATATTCAGCTTAATGCTTGTGCAAGTCACGGACTTTCAGAAAGTGTATAACACTTTTACTTTGGAATCCTACATAACCTTACTCACTTTTGCCAGATACATTCAGCAAGTACTATAAATATATCCTTCAATAAAATATATTTCAGTTAGAGTATAAATTACCTGTTTCATGAAAGAAAACATTCCGCTTAGCATAGACTTTCTTTCTTCTTGTCTAGGGTTTTCGCTGGTATGAGATGGGAACTGAGAAACATTAGGAAAACGTCCCCACTCCCAGCTTTTACCGCCTTCCATCTGATCTTCTGCGAATAGAAAAGAATAGAAATTTTAAAAAATAATAAGCAATATACCGAAGGACATGTAAAATGGAAAAGATTTGTTAAAGTCGAAGCTCGAATTCGTGGTTTCAAGACATAATCTGTACAAGATATTAGTTTTTGGGTGTTTTTAGCCCAATACTGCACAGGTATTTGAGGGTGTGGTTAGTGAAGTTGTGTATTCAGAACAAATATTTCGCATTTTGTTAGAAGGATATTGTATGGAAAAATAAGTGAGATCAATAATCCAAACTTTATTAGGTACTTTGTTCAGTTCAATTGTTTTTTACCCCCGCTCCTATCCAACGTACAGTATGTTTGAGGTCATTAAAATAATTATGGTGGGTGATTTTTTGATTAGTTTTGAGAAAAAGCTTCCGATAAAGTAAGATCGAAAAACGTAGATTTTCATTAAATATCTCGAAAATACCGGCTTGATTTTGAAGAAATTTTGTGAATGACTTGTGCTGCGTATGACGACTCAACTAATTTAGACTTTACAGCGGTCACTATTAATTTTTGAGTTATTTTTCGGATATTTTTGGAATTGAGGCTGTCATTTGGAATAATTTAAAATAAACGTAAAATGGACCTTAGGGCCTTCGCACTCCCATCGTACGCGTAGTCGTTTCGTAAGCATATCGTTACGACGCAACACTTACGAGACCTGCAGTGTTCCACATACGCATCGTCACCTACTCGTATCGTTTTGTAACATCTCAGTTGAAATCATGGCGGCAACGGTACCACATGTTTCTGGTGTATCCATTGATGACCTCAGCCATATCGAGAGCAATTAAACAAAACTTGAATGTTACACTAGCTTCTGCGCCTGCCTTACGCCAGACCGCTACGACTATCGTAATATGACTGAACATCTCATACGCTTCGCTGCAGCACCGCTTCGTGTAAGGACTCGTTAGCACACATACGAGCTCGTTTTGCTCTCGTCCTACGCGGGTATTACGATACGATTACGATACGACGTAGTGAGCGAAGGCTCTTAGTCTGACCGGGTAGCAAACAGAAATATCGATACCACCACATGACGTAGAAATAAATGCCTTAAATGTGATAACTTCAATGGCAGCGATATAAACATCCTAAAAACCACTGACTTTCGAGAAAACGATCCTCCGATCGGACAAGGAGTTTGAAAAATTGCAATAGCCTTTCTTATTCTGCATCAAAAGATATTTTAAACGCCATACGATTTATTGCTACTAGCCTAGCGACCAAAAACCATGATTATTTGCCTATCATCTCTGTACTCTTGGAAATCAAAGCGATGAAACGAAGAATGGAAGAATGCATGGAGCTTCAACCTTATGTGATATTACTACGAAGGTCTTAATAATTTTGAAACTCTGGAAGACATTTCATTTCAGAACATATGAATGAAACCATGTACATTTACCAGCCCTCCTTTAATAAACACATTGTTAGTTCTATTATTCGACTGAAGGGTTTGTAAGACTAACTTACCTTTTCTAACTTTAACTTCGAACTCCGAATCTGACTGTACACTTTCTACGTTCACTGGAGAGCCCGTCCTTGAATCATTGTTCCCGTTATTGGTGAGTTCCGTATCGCTGAAGAAATGAAAATCTGCGTCAATCTTTTTGATGTTCGCAGTATCCACCATTTGTCTTTGGTCTTCCTTGATTTCTTTCCTGGTAAGAAAAATGTTTACTATTATACTGCAAATTTTTAAAAGTATTCCGAGTTATCAACGTTTCGCTGCTGTGTGCCGGAACCAACGGGAAAATGAGATTGAATTATTTGATAAATTGAATTATTCCAGAATATATTTTATACAGTGTTTGACCACAACTATTACAAAGCCGAAACATCATAGGGAGTGTAAGTAATTGTAATGCTTGCTCGGTGCTATTTCTATATAATAGTATTAGTCAAAAGTGCACCGATTTTGACGTATTTGCGATTTAATGAATTATCGGAAAATATGGTTGAAAACTAAAAAAAAAAAATAACACATTATTTTGCATTGTTCAGTAATATGTATTTAGCACAAAGAAAAATCCGTCTTACATCGATGTCAATTTGTGATGATAAGTATCACAGACTACTTAGTCACAGTGGGGGATTCAAGAAGCTACAGGGGAATGCAGTGGTGGTGGTCACAAGATTTATGATCACAAAGATGTTCGTCACCGAGGAGGAGATATGTTGTCAGGCCCAATTTGTTCCGAATCGACGCAGAACAAATCGGGATGTAAATCGGGACAACAAGAAACAAGGTTTTTTAAAATTAAGAGTTAATTTATTATGTTGCACAACTAATATAGTTTATGTGTTATTTATTTTGCTCAGACTATCACAATACCCATATCCTCATCGAGAGTCGCGATCACGTCACGCTTTAAATCACTGATACTAAAAAGTGTTTTATATCACAGATATTTAAAAATAATGATAGGGGCTGTCTGTAAATGAAACACATCGCGGAACGTTTGCGTCTGAGCTAGAGAACAAAGCAAAGCACTCGACATAGTGGTGGATTGCGTGATTAATTAATTTTTTGTAATGATTTGTTTTAATGTTAATTCATCGGGATATATAATGTCCAGATTAGGTGCAAATCGGTACGTCGCGCGGAGAACGAAAAACCTTGCATCACTAGTTATATAGTGCTTTTCTTTAATGTACCCCACCCTTTGATTTTTTGAACGGATCAATTCAAAAAATTAAAACTTGAAGTAATGAAACTGATGCGTGGATACCATATTTTAGAGTAAAATTGACAGATGAAAATGTTGAGATGGCCGCTGGGCGCCATCTTGGAAAAAATATTATATGAAAACGAGGGCCTTGTTTTCCTAACGAGTACTTCATAACCCTAGAATATAAAGTCAATACCTTTACCTACCACAAAATGGTGGTACATTTAATAGTTACTCGAACATAAACCCACTAACATGCATATCTCTACACATAATTGTAATTCCCTGCCGTATCCACAGCCACAGCGATACTGTTTAAACTATTTTTAAAATTCTTGTCCATTGGAAGATGAAATTGAAGCGATTTTTATTTATGGTGCGACGTGTAACTTTCATGAGACCGAAAGTACTTTTAATGATCGTTTCCCGAATCGTCCTATCTATAGAAAATATTTAAGGGAACTTGTATCTAAATTTACAGCTACTGGTAGTGTAAACAACAAAAAGTCCCCAAGTCATCCGACCATCCTGGAAGAAAAGCAAGTTCAAATAATTGGTGAGATCATAGTAAATCCCCAACAGTCTACTGCCTCCATCGCGAATGTATGTGAGGTTTGTCCTTCTACTGTACGTAGACTATTAAAAAAAAAGTATCACCCGTACAAAATTGTTGTTATTGGAGTGACACCAATCCTCACGTCTTCCGGGAAATTCATACTCAGATCCACAAAAAATTAACGTTTGGGCTGGGATATTGGGAAATCATATTGTGGGGCCTCTATTCATCGAACAAACTTTAACCGGGGAACTATATTTGGATATGCTGGAAAATACTATTGACCCTCTAATCACCGAAATCGTCGAAGTGAATCCTAATGAATTCGATACTGATATTATATTCCAGCAAGACTACTACGTACTATGTACAGACAAGTTAGGAATTAGTTAGATAACAATTTCCCCGGTCGTTAGATTGGCCGTCGAGGTCCTGTGGAATGGCCAGCTCGCTCGTCAGATTTGACACCTTTAGGCCCAATTTCACCAACATTAATATTTGACGGTCCCTTGAACCAATGGAAAAATAGCTTATCGAAATGCAATTTGACAGAAGCTGTCAAAGGTCTCTGAATATCAGTTTCACAAAAGACGGTCAGTTATTTAAGTGGGACCAATTTGAATGCGGCAAATAATAGGTCGATTTTCTAGCTATTATAGTTGGTAGGATGTTTTCACTGTTTGTGACGACTGTTCATGCATGGCAGTCTAGTTTTGTCTGTATATGCTGATAGTATTGTATATATTTTTCTGTTTTAACCCTTAAACTCATGAACTCACCTCTAATTTTGATTCAATATTTATTTTGAAAACAGGCAGGTTTCGGTTTGTTTATTGCTTGTCCGGTGATGAGGTAATGGCGGTAATCTACCAGTCTGTACCTTTTGTATGCACAAAAATCAAGTCAGGGCAAGCGGGGTAAGGGATGAGGATGTGCGTTCGTAATCATAGGCATCCCAAATCTACCCCTCTCATGTACCCGACAGCATGAGTGTGTAAGCATATGTATGATTGATATGGGTCATAAAACTATGAAGACTACATAAAATTAACGTTTAGCTTTATTTTTGGTTTCAGCTCTTTTTCGGCAAGTATAGAAATATGTAAATTATTTTGAAAAATCGTGGAGAATTATGTTATCGGTAAATATTCTCTTTTCGGTAAAAATACCGAAAAATCCGGTTCAAGTCCAATCTGAAATTTGCAATATGATTTTATATTCTAAATTCTTTGCATATACGTTCATATTCGTCAATATTTCATTTGAAGCCTTTATTTGTCATAAGATTTTAGCAAAATGTAAGATAGTAAAGGCAACACCGCACCCTGCAGCCCAGTTGACAAGAACGCCAAGCTGTCAAGATTAGGGATGTTCAGTCCACGAAAAGTATCGTTATGGATCGATTCTTATCGTTTTAGGAAGTATCGATACTCTAAAATATTGGAATAAAATTATCGATATCCAGCGGAAGGAAACAAAGAAGAAAAGTAAACTTCAGTCACTCTTTCTGACACAGTCCGGATCGAAAGATGACGATACTCGTGAAATGTATTGATACTTCTAAATATAGGATCGTATGGAACAGCCCTACTGTCAAGATGTATGACCCGAGGTATCGACGGGGCTATTTTGCGCGTCATGGAAATAATTTTGAATTTTCATTTGCATTTTTTGAAGTTTGTGCAACGATTTTGGGAAAAATTCCACGAATAGTCTTATAAAGCATAGTAGAGTATATTTCAACAGTTGGCGGAGCTTACTCCACTGGGACCAGGGGGGTGAAACGGGATATTAATGCACAATCTGGCAACCATGTCGCACCCTCAAAAATGGCCGCTGACAACCACACAAATCACCGTGTTGTCAATGAATAGCATGGAATTAAACCTTCTTCAGAGTATATATTTTGTGACTGGGACCAATGATTGACAGATCCCACACATGTGTCATTCGGGGAGTTTTGAAATGCAATAATCAGCTGTATTCAAATAATGTCTAATATACGTAGTCATGCCATAAGTTCTGTCCCTCGTATTCAAACAAGTGTAGACCTGTTAATACTTGTCCGATTGTTTACATTGTGGTGTCAGTTGATTAAGCGCTTTTCGGGTAATTACATATACCTCAGTTTGTATTGATCTCTCGAAGCATAACGATGGAGTGGGGCAAGGCAGAGAACCGTATTGCAGTGATAGCTTTACATAAGTGTAATCACAGTGCTAGTCAGATTTTTGAACTCTTACGCGGCCTTCAAATATCGCGTAAATTTGTGTCTAGGACCATTCAGCGGTACAATGAGACGTCCTCTGTTGATGACAGGCCAAGAAGCGGAAGACCTCGTCAAGTAAGGACTCCAGCAGCCATCAAAGCCGTAAAAGCCAGGATTCAAAGGAATCCACTCCGGAAGCAGAAGATCCTATCCAGGGAAATGAAGATTCCTGTCCGGACGATGTCGCGCATCATTAAACAAGACCTAGGGCTAGGGGCTTACCGGAGACGTACGGGCCAACGACTTACGGCCACCTTGCGACACATCAGGGCGACAAGATCCAAGAAGCTCTTGGAGAGGTACGCAGCTGGGGGATTCCGAAAGATTTTGTTCACGGATGAGAAAATCTTCACCATAGAAGAAAAATTCAACCGACAAAATGACAAAGTGTATGCAAGGAGTTCACAGGAAGCTTCGGAGATCATTCTGAGAGTTGAGAGAGGCCACCACCCTGCGTCAGTCATGGTTTGGTGGGGGGTGTCCTACGAAGGGGTCACTCAGCTCCATTTCTGTAAACAGGGCGTGAAAACAAAAGCGGCAAACTATCAGAGCGACATACTGGATCCTATCGTCAAGCCTTTAAGTGGTACATTGTTTGCCAACCAACACTGGGTCTACCAGCAGGATTCCGCCCCCGCTCACAAGGCTAAGAGTACGCAGCGCTGGCTGGAAAGCAATGTGCCAGAGTTCATTGCTGCGGAAGATTGGCCCTCAGGGAGTCCGGACCTCAATCCTTTAGACTACAAGTTGTGGGACCTGCTAGAGCAGTTGGCCTGCTCCAAAGCCCACCGTAATATCGAGTCCCTGAAAGCGGATTTGATCCGATCAGCGGCAGCATTTGGAAGCTGTGCGTGCAGTGATAGATGAGTGGCCCGCGAGATTGAAGCAGTGTGTGAAGGCCAAGGGGGGACATTTTGAATAAAACTGTTTGATTATGAATTCTAAAAATGTTGTCGAATAAATAATATCTTTCATATAAATATATCTTATCTTGTTTCATTTTTATCATGAGATTATCATGGGACAGAACTTATGGCACGACTACGTAAATATAACCTAGAATGTGTACTCGAGAAAAAAGAAAAATATGGCAAATTTGTAGTTTTTTGCAGGTTTTAGGTTTTCTGGTAGCTTCAACACATATATTTGGGAATTTCTTAATCGCTGTGAATATAGCGTGTATGTTTGTTCAGTTCCTGAACAACGAAAAATATTCAACTTTATGGATGTATGGATATCAAAAAACCTGAATGGTTTTGTGGGAATATCAATCTAAGGTGCCATAATGATTCTGATGAAAGGCAAGTAAATGAATGAATGTTTTGAAACCAGCAATATCTATGAACTTTTTGGTAGAGCCTGTCATCAAGTAGGTGCTTAATGGCTATCTGCAAGAGGTTTATAGGAAAAATACCCAGGTGATGTTGAATCAGTAAAATCGCATATCAATTGAAGAAAATAATATAAACATGAATAAAAAATCAACAATAGTAATTAAAACATGAATTTAATTCAAAAATCAGACATTTCTTTAAATGTTGACTGAATTATATGTAATTTCTTAATATTCAATAAGCTGGTGATGTTTCAATGACAAGCTGTCATCTCATACTTTGACAGTATATTGTTTTCAACATTTCATAGCTATTGGTTGCTAAAATTTGTTGTTTGGAACTTGAAGCTCATTCGTTGTATTTGACGGAGTGTTACCCTATAGGTGGACAAATAACGGACTGTTGATTTGACAACCTTGGTGAAATCCACCCTTAGACTTTTTTATGGGGCTATTTAAAGCAAAAAGTGTACGAAACTGAACCTGCTTCAATAATGGATATACGGCTGAGAATAACAAATATTTGTAGAAATATCGATGTTACTATGTTTGAAAATGTTCGACGCGAAATTACGGACCGGCTGTTATTGTGTCAAGAAGTTCAAGGCAATCATTTCCAGTATCTTCTAAACTGAACTCAACGTATTTATTCGAATTATCAAGTTAAATGTCAATGTAATCAGGTAATTATTAAATGTACCACCATTTTGTAGTAGGTTAAAGTGACTTTATATTCTAGGGTTATAAAGTACTCCTCAGGAGCTTCAAAATGATGTGCCACAAGACCCCCGTTTTCATATATTTGTTTTTCCAAGATGGTATCCACGCATCAATTTCATTACCTCAAGTTTTAATTTTTTGAACTGATCCGTTCAAAAAATCAAAGCGGAGGGGGACATTAAAGAAAAACACTGTATATAATGAGTGACAAAAAGGTAAACATCT
The DNA here is from genome assembly GCA_963669975.1 of Acanthoscelides obtectus. NCBI lineage: Eukaryota > Metazoa > Arthropoda > Insecta > Coleoptera > Chrysomelidae > Acanthoscelides > Acanthoscelides obtectus. Next base: position 62,974,378 of record CAVLJG010000001.1, read on the forward strand.
ACGTATGTTTATCCGATTTTAATAATTTTTGGCATATATGTTCAGTGTCCCTTCCTAGTATAATACGATTAAATTTTCAGCTTGATTCGTCAACTGACTGCAGAAGCTGGTTCACTAATGAGTTGAGGATCCACGATTTCTTATACACTCATTGACATGCCTGGGCATCGTGCTGATAAGGTGGTCGATATCCTCTTGGGGTATCTCATTCCAGGCTACTGCAACTTCCTGAGTAAGAGCTGCTAAAGTCTGTGGAGGGTATTGTAAATGCAAGAGCCTGCTACCTACCATGGCCCAGACATGTTCAATTGCAGATAGGTCAGGCGATCGTGGTGGCCAAGGTAAACGGTTGATGCGAGGTTGATCCATGAAGGCTAACTATGCTCTGATGGTGATCTGCTACCATAAGCAATAGCACCCCATACTATAACTCCCCCTGTGTGGTGGGTCGCCTTCTCACTCTTGCCCGACCATGGTGCATCCCCAGACAGAAGCGGGATTCGTCACTAAAGACCACCTGATTCCATTCCCCGTCCCATAGAATGTTTTCTCTAAACCAGAACAAACGGTTACGCCGATGTTCAGCTGTGAGAGGTAGCACCCAATGTGGGCGATAAGAAAAAAGGTCAAACTGTTGCATTCGGCGATATACCGTACGCATACCAACCATCATTCCATGCTCTTCAAACCACTGATTAGCGATGGGTCGAGTACTACTGAATCTGTCTCTCAGAGCCACAAGTCTTAACTGGGGGGTCTTGTCGCTTGTGGTCCCTCTGGGACGTACAGAACCCCTCACTCGCTGTCTTTGGACTTCCTGAGTCCACGCTGGTTGACACTGCAGTATGGATATGTTGGTCCTCCTAGAAATTTCTTTTATCGATAGACCGGCTTCTCGCAACCCGACAATTCGACCCCTCCCAAAGTCACTTAGCTGGAATACCCGGCGAATTCTACGCGCTCTAGACATTTTGAGCAATCACAAAAAGGCTTCTCAATAGCTACATGAAATTTAGGCTGGTTTTAGAGTCACGCTGACCGGCCGCTGACCGTCAGCGCCGACAGGCGAAATATGCGAAAGTCTAGGAAGCGTAGCTATCAGCGCTGACCATCGCTCGCGCGCCTTTGCCTTCATTGAGCGTTCTAGTGTCGAACGGTGTGGACGCTGTCAGCGTGTACAGGTACAGTCCCAATGTAGACACAAGTCGAGTCATCCAGTACAAAGCAGCAATGATTATTGCTCTCCGCATTTTGCGTCTGCGACTGTATTCCGTGGCGATCAGCACGATACTAAAACGTTTCGCGCTGACCCTCGGCACTGACAAACCACGCGCTGAGCTGTCAGCGCTGACGTCAGCTTGACACTAAAACCAGCCTTAACATTTAACTGATACCGTAAATGTACGAAAACTGAATGTTTCTTTATCACCAAACAATACACAAAAACTTAACAGAAAAACTTGACCATTTTATCACTTATTGTTCACGGCAAGATAAATCGATGTATAAAAAATTCTTGAATTCTAGTAACCTGAGGTGGTTGTGAAAAATCTTATGGGCAATTCAAAAACAAATTACTTGCGCTGTTCTAGACATACTGCACTTTGCGCGCTTGATGTAAAAATAATAAGTAATAAGGCTATCTTTAAAAACAAATTTGTGCAAATACTTACTGAAATTCTTTAACTTCCTGATCGGAACTATTGCTATCCATTGAACTTTTATCAGTAATAGTATCATTCGTCTCTGTATTTTCACCAGCTTGAGCTAAAAGCTGATTTACACTGTTCGACTTCTTTGGAGTGTTCTTTCTTCTGACCCTTTTACGGCGTTTCTTACTACTTTTGCTGTCCGTCAAAGAAACATCGTCTAACATCTTCGGATGCGATGGTGTAGTTTGAAGTATTTCCGACTTTGGTTCGTCAGCCTGTCAGAAAAGAGCATACATTAATCAAGCGTCGATAAATACGCAGCCTTGTCGTTTACCCTTCACTTAAATATACGTTCCGAATTCCAAGGCGCCTGAGAAAATAATCAACCTAAATCCATAATTAAAAATGATGAGTCGTCCTTTATTGATGTTGATTAATGTCATATTTGCTAAAGCTATCCAATACATAATGAACTTCAAAAGTTTACTTTGGAAATAATATTGGAAATGATTGTACCACAATAAAAAATATGTTGATAATATTGATCAAATAGTTAGTCAAGGGATTCCGATCGGGAGCCAACCACCTTGAAGAGATAACATCTGCCACCTGCTGTGCCATCGCTGATACATCCCAACTAACAATTAACAATCCTGTTAGGGTTGCAAGAGCGTTTATACAGTATTCTTCACACCGGATTGTAGGTTGCAAGAGCATTGGCAAAGCTTTCTTAGAATAGCTATACAAGTGGACCTAACAGGTCACTTCAGTCACTTGAGATGTTGTATAAGGGCTGCAGGTAACAGTTATACAACAAAAGTGTAAATACTCTTGCACCCGCTTTTTTTATACTCCAACTACCACGAAGGCCTAAGGCCTAAACACCCATGGGGTACCGTGGGGCTATAGGGGGATACAGTGGAAAGGGGGAACGCCACACGGACTCTGGCGAGGGAACAAGTGTGCATGCAACATGCACACATTCTGGCCCCGCCTACGAGATCCGCCGGGTGGTACCTCCGCGTTCGACAGTCAGAGACCGTCTACCACCTACGGACAATCACAAAGTCCATAGCCAAGAGAAAAATTTCTCCTGGGACGGGATTCGAACCGCACAGCGCACGGCGACTGATCAGGAGACCGAAGAGTCACCAGCCACCGCTGCTGCCTATGGCAGCTGTAGGTGTTATCCGCAGGTGTTATACGCAATTTGGAAAATCTTTCGATATGAAATATGGGCGCCGAATTTATAGCACATCTATGAAAAGTTGATAAAAGCTTTACAACGAATGTGTTGCTTGTCTTAGAGAAGTAAAATAATGGTTATGGCATTTAATCTAAAAAAATGACAGGAAACTTAGGTTATGGTGAAGTTGTATATGTAGGCTGGGTGGGGGTAAAGGTCTCCGTGGGGTAAAAATCCTCAATAGTGTAGCTAGAAACTCTCTTATTGTTCTCTACCCAGCGATGCATGTCTCGGTCGGTATCTTGCAGAAGTGGCAACAGCGTGAACACGTGATCTGTACATCGTTATACGTGATAACCTGATAACACAGCCGACGTCAACTACGAGCCGTGATGAAAGAAAGGCAACACCGCGCTCGGACGGCATGGTAGTGCTACCTGTGAACGTCGGCCGCCAGCGGCTGTGTGCTCCGTCTCCGTGTAACGTTCAAGAACTGAATTTAATTTTGGAAAAGAGGACAGTTCGATTCGATACAAATCATCTGAATATGAAATAGCTCTAAAAAATTTAAAAATACGAAATAATCGTGATATATATGAGTCGCTAATGCAGTTAACCTAATTAAAAGTATTTAGTTTACGTTTTTTGGTGTCAGCACACTGTGTTCCAACAGGCCCAGCTTGGAAATGTGGAGTTACCTGTTTGTTTTTAATACATTTACTTTCAGTTTTACTGTTATTTTTCAATTTTACATAATCATTCAAAATTATGTTTGAAAAAATAGACAAAAGCTTAGATAAAATATCTGCATAATTGCGGCCACAGATGCAAGTTAAAGAAAATTCACTGTATATAAAGTCAGACTGAATGCTGAGCAAGGTTAACTGACACAAAATAAATTTTTGATTATTGCTTTTCAAGAAGAAAATTTCCAATCTATCTACATTAATAATAGATTCAAAAATGGCATACATATGGTAGAATATGATTGGTACATAACTGGTTGGAATTGACAGTCCTCCTCTTTGCAAATGATCAAAATAAACATTTGTTGTTAATGAACCTTTTTCTTTAACTATTAGCGATTTGCATATCTCGCAGTTTAGGTTTTTAGAGATAGCGTGTGAAGCATATCCAGATATATAAGTCTTAGTACTATCCTCTATGTCACAATTGGCTACGTAATTTGTCTCAAATACTTCATTGAATATATCCAAAACTTCAGGATTTTGTTTGGTATCCAAGAAATCAAAATTTTCTTGAGGTTCTAAGCAGTTTTGGAACCTTGTTTTAATTTCTGCTAAAGAAAATGACGATTTCTTTTCATTGAAAATATGCTTCAGCCGTATTTTCTTTTCAGCATTTAAAATTTCATCATATGACACATTGTAATTGCAGCCACATAAAAGTCTATAATTGCCAAATCGTTTTTCTAAATTATGAGTGGTGAATTTTCCAGGCAATACATACTCAATGTCAAATTGATTAAATGAATATTCAATTATATTAAGTAGAGTCAGCGTGCTTTGATATAGAGCTGTATACGTTTCTGGTGTCAGGTGTCCATTATTATTCTCTAGATTATGCCATTTTTCTAACCATATCAGGAATTTTTTTAAAAATCGTACTCTATAATCATATGTATTGGTAATAGGCTTACAAAATTCGTTTCGCTTCAATTCTCCTTCTATTACATTTGTATTACTGACAATATCCCACCAATTCCTGATTATTTCCAAAAAGTGTGCAGCATCATTAAACTTTAATTCTTTCATATCAGCTATTGTTGAGTGGTGGAATAAATTATCTACAAAATTTACATTTTGCCTTTCAAATGAATTTGGATGCAATGTTTTATAATTTAATTTATATGCTTTCTTAACTACAGCTTCTTTTTCCAATTGATATACAGCACGAATGTTTTCAAATTTAGCATACTGAATAATATCATTATTGTCAAAATTAGGATATACAAAAGTTTTGTCTAGGTTTTTTAAATTAATCCAATTATTTCTGATATTCTTGAAAATATGCACAACATCATAAGTTAAATATATGTTCTTATCAGGATTATGTGGATTTGGAATAGAATAATTTTCTGATGAATCCTTTGCTAATTTCCTGAACATTGCTCTATTAATTCGGTGATTATCAGTAACAACACAAATAACTTCAAATCCACATTTTTGAACTAAATTTATCACATGTTCAACCAAAGGTGTCATTTCATCACCTGTTAGATTTGAAACTGGTAGTAATTTAATAATTTCTGTTATGTTTCCAAATGCTGAAGATAGCATGAAGGCTAAAACAGTTTTAGCCATGTCATTTTATTTGAAATTTGAAAAATACAACCAGAATTTGCACGTTTTCAATAGTTGAAATCCTTAAGGCTGCTGCACAATTGCCCGGGAACGGGAACGAGAACGGAAACGGAAACGAGAGAAAAGTTCAATTACATATTATCCAATACATACATGCACAACAAACGGAAACGGCAACGGTAACGGGAACGAAAACGGAAGAGTTGGCCAAGATTCAACTTTCCCGTTCCGTCGCCTTCTCGGAGCCAATCAGAATGCTCAGAACCAGGACATGCGCATTACAGTATTAACCTAAAAATTGAGTTTTGTTTAGTGATGCAAAGTTTCGTTACTTTTTAGGACTGGTAAGGACTCGTTACTTTCGAACTTTGGACTCGTTAGTTTAGTTACTATTTGGACATTTCGTTTAGAACCTACATTCTATATATTATATCAAATTATTACTTTGGGATTGATCCAATTATTATTTTTTGTCTAATGCCTTGCCTATTATTTTTTTTGGTATTTGATACGTAGAAGGTACTTATATTTTAAACTCGTCGTTGTGTGACGTCTGGTTCGTTGGCTGTACGCTGTAAATAGTATTTAACAAGTGGCATAACCAGATGGGGACCGTGGAGGAACCACTCTCCTCACTCTTTACTTTAGTTGAGTAGCGTCCCCTGCCCTAACAGTCTGGTTACTCCCCTGCCCTACTTAACAGTCTGGTTACTCCACTGTAAATGGTGTTCAACAAAATACTTATAATAATAAAACATACCTGAAACTAAGTTTCTTTTGCACCTAGGCATGTTTTCGTCTTCGACCCGCCGTTTTGCCCTTTCTCCTTCCAATGAGTGTCGGATGTTTAGTTTTCAAATGCTTCCTTAAATTGCTAATGTTTCCATTTTTATGCGACTAAATATTTTTACAAAGATTAGACTTTGCATTAGCTTCCGATATATTGGTGAAATGCATCCAAATAACACTTCTTTTTTGAGTTTGCAATTCTCCTGAACCGGACGCGGATGATTCCATATTTTTGTACAAATAATAATTACATTATTGCTCGAGCTTGTACGGCAACGTCCAAACCAGTAACAACCCGCCAACCGCTAGCTCTCAAAGTCAAATGAAAAGTGTACAGGTGTACACAAACATTGCCAACCTAAAGCTCCGCAGTCCGCAACTCGTTTGATAGAAGAGTATCTAAAGTTGCCTAAGCCTAACAATATTCGGATCATTTCATTTCCACCCAGTTTACATCCAAGAACTAAGTCACTTGCTGCTGGCGCAGGCAGTACTGGCTACATTAGATCCCAGTAACGTTTGTATCTAAAGTAATGTATAGTGTAGTAACTAACAGTAATTAGAAAGTATACATAGAAAAAGACCGTATCGCATTCAAAGTAACGAATTCAAATAAAAAGTAACGAGTCTTTTCAAAAAGTAGGACTCGTTACATTTAGTTACTCACTTGTAACGATTATTTTGTAAGCGTTACTTAATTATTTTACATCACTAGTTTTGTTTATTTTGGTCTTTGGAGTAGTAACGCTAACGCTACGATTTCATTATGAATGACGAATTATTGATTCAATTAGTGGAAAAGTGCCCACACATTTACAATAAAACGTTGAAGGAATACAAAGATGATAAAATGAAAGATAATAGTTGTCTATCAATAGCAGAGTTTCTCGATTCGGAACGTAAGTATGAACATGTGGTGCTTAGCGTCCTTAGCGATACGATTATACATTTTTTGTTTATAATGTGAACAAATGCGAAAAATCTTTTAGCTTTCCACTCATAATGGTATTACAAGATTCCATTTAAATAGCGTAAATTGAAGCTCTTAGTCATTTCGTATTAACTCATTATACGCTGGTTTATGTTAGTGCACAGAATTTATAATTCAACAATACATGATAAAACTTCATAACAGATTTAACTCTTTTGCAGCAGCCATAGTGAAAAAGAGGTGGGACAACCTGAGAAACAGGTTTGTTCGAGCCTATAGACAATACAATACTGTGCTTCCTTCAGGTTCAGGTGGAGGAACACAACAACAACCGGACTTCCCATACTTTGAAATAATGATGTGGTTAATACCATTCATCAGGAAGAGAAAGTAAGTGATACAGTGTAATTGAATCATTTTGAGGTCTACATAGTGCCACCCATTGTAGGCTGGCGCTGAGAGTTCAGTGTGTACTTTTTGTCACCCAATAATTAAACCTTCATTTATAAGTACTTCAATAAAAATTACACCTGAAGTTTATAATGGTCAGGTGGAATGAACTATTTGTTTTTGATTTTTATGAATATACCAGTCCTCTTTGTATGTTAAGACAACTGTATTATATTTCAGGCTGATATCCTCGACTGCCCCAGAAAGTGCTTCAAAAGTGCCATACATTGAGGAGGTTGAGTCTGAACCATTACTAGATGATTATGTTGTGGGATCAGATGGTGTATTGTCACCTGAGCCTACCCAGTCTAGACCTACCAGCTCACATTCATCCAGACCTGATAGTGCATGTGGACACAAAAAGAGCATCCAGGAGTCAATGGCCACAGCTTTACAAAATTTTTCAAAAACATGTGAGAAAAGATTTGGTGAAAATACTGAAAACAGTGTCACATATTTTATGAAGTCCATTCTCGATGACATGCAACATCTGCCACTGAAGAAAAAAATTAAATTTAAAAAAGAAGTCATGGAGTTACTAGTTAAATATATTGAGAATGAAGATATCTGAAATATATTATGTCATTCTTTTAATGTGTAGGAATAAAATATACAAAAATGTATACTTGCTACTTTTATTTATAAAAATTGATACTAAAAAATACTACTATGCATTTAATTTCCATACAATAGACAGTATGCTAGCATATTTCAAAATCTTCCTCTGTTAACATATGCCATTTGCCATGACACTGCTCCAGCATCTGATATCAAATATTCTGCTAGCTTGTCTCTCAAAGCCATAGTTGCACTGGCTGATATATTTGCTCCCACTCTGCCAATTGGTGTCAAGTTGGTGTCATTTTGGATGATTTCTCTCCATTCACCATCCCTATTTGTTCCACCATCATCCTTCAAGGAGTCTATTAATGTAGGTGGTACATATGTCGTTGGTGCCTCAGTTTTCAAATAATTATGTAGGCATATTGTAGCTTTTACCACAGCCTCTGTTGTTTTTATGGAGCATAGCAGAGGAGAGCGATAAACTCTCCATCTACTTGCAAGTATCCCAAAACTATTTTCTATGACACGTCTTGCTCGTGATAATCTGCAACAAAATTTGTCAGAAATATTCATTTTGTGCTGTTTCCACATACCTACCTGTAGTTGAAAACTGATTTCTGTTCGGTTAGTTGCCATGCGGCTGAAGTTCCGATCGATCACGCTCTGATCGAAACGGTAAAAAGGCAGCAGTGACGAAAATTTGCCATTACCACTTCTACTGTCGTAATTTGGGTCCAAATAAACATAAGTCGATGCGGTTTTCACGTAGTTCGATTGTATTACGGGCTTTCTATGTACTGTAAGAGTTTTATCTCCCTCCTCCAAAATCTTCCTCAAAGTGAGGAGAAACGCGAAAAAATTGATATTACATTAAAATAAACCTGGAGAAATGCGGTTTTCACGTCAATTGATTAGAAAAAGCATATTTTACTTACGCCAAGTTCAAATCCGTGCTATCTCGTTCACAGATACCGCAAATTGACCCCCCTTTAAAACCTAATATTTTAGAAGCTATATAATCATCTATAGCTTTTCAAAACCGACCAAGACCAAAATGTTTTGGACAATTCTCGCATGAATATGATCTAGTCAATCACACCATATCAGCCGTTTCCCCAAAACAAGTCCGGAACCCTCCGTGTTTGACCCCTCTTTATTTATACATGACAAATTTGAAAAAATCTATTATTCGTCAAAACAGCCGAAGACCCAACATTTTTTTACATTTCTGGCATCAGTATAGTCCACTTTATCACTCCCTACTAGCCGTTTCCCCAAACCAAGTCCGGAACCCTCCGTTTTTGACCCCTCTTTATTTATACATGACAAATTTGAAAAATCTATTATTCGTCAAAACAGCCGAAGACCCAAAATTTTTTTACATTTCTGGCATCAGTATAATCCACTTTATCACTACCTACTAGCCGTTTCCCCAAACCAAGTCCGGAACCCTCCGTTTTTGACCCCTCTTTATTTATACATGACAAATTTGAAAAAATCTATTATTCGTCAAAACAGCCGAAGACCCAAAATTTTTTTACATTTCTGGCATCAGTATAATCCACTTTATCACTCCCTACTAGCCGTTTCCCTAAACCAAGTCCGGAACCCTCCGTTTTTGACCCCTCTTTATTTATACATGATAAATTTGAAAAAATCTATTATTCGTCAAAACAGCCGAAGACCCAAAATTTTTTTACATTTCTGGCATCAGTATAGTCCACTTTATCACTCCCTACTAGCCGTTTCCCCAAACCAAGTCCGGAACCCTCCGTTTTTGACCCCTCTTTATTTATACATGACAAATTTGAAAAATCTATTATTCGTCAAAACAGCCGAAGACCCAAAATTTTTTTACATTTCTGGCATCAGTATAATCCACTTTATCACTACCTACTAGCCGTTTCCCCAAACCAAGTCCGGAACCCTCCGTTTTTGACCCCTCTTTATTTATACATGACAAATTTGAAAAAATCTATTATTCGTCAAAACAGCCGAAGACCCAAAATTTTTTTACATTTCTGGCATCAATATAATCCACTTTATCACTCCCTACTAGCCGTTTCCCTAAACCAAGTCCGGAACCCTCCGTTTTTGACCCCTCTTTATTTATACATGATAAATTTGAAAAAATCTATTATTCGTCAAAACAGCCGAAGACCCAAAATTTTTTTACATTTCTGGCATCAGTATAATCCACTTTATCACTCTCTACTAGCCGTTTCCCCAAACCAAGTCCGGAACCCTCCGTTTTTGACCCCTCTTTATTTATACATGATAAATTTGAAAAAATCTATTATTCGTCAAAACAGCCGAAGACCCAAATTTTTTTTACATTTCTGGCATCAGTATAATCCACTTTATCACTCCCTACTAGCCGTTTCCCCAAACCAAGTCCGGAACCCTCCGTTTTTGACCCCTCTTTATTTATACATGATAAATTTGAAAAAATCTATTATTCGTCAAAACAGCCGAAGACCCAAAATTTTTTTACATTTCTGGCATCAGTATAATCGACTTTATCACTCCCTACTAGCCGTTTCCCCAAACCAAGTCCGGAACCCTCCGTTTTTGACCCCTCTTTATTTATACATGACAAATTTGAAAAAATCTATTATTCGTCAAAACAGCCGAAGACCCAAATTTTTTTTACATTTCTGGCATCAGTATAATCCACTTTATCACTCCCTACTAGCCGTTTCCCCAAACCAAGTCCGGAACCCTCCGTTTTTTACCCCTCTTTATTTATACATGACAAATTTGAAAAAATCTATTATTCGTCAAAACAGCCGAAGACCCAAAATTTTTTTACATTTCTGGCATCAGTATAATCCACTTTATCACTCCCTACTAGCCGTTTCCCCAAACCAAGTCCGGAACCCTCTGTTTTTGACCCCTCTTTATTTATACATGACAAATTTGAAAAAATCTATTATTCGTCAAAACAGCCGAAGACCCAAAATTTTTTTACATTTCTGGCATCAGTATAATCCACTTTATCACTCCCTACTAGCCGTTTCCCCAAACCAAGTCCGGAACCCTCCGTTTTTGACCCCTCTTTATTTATACATGACAAATTTGAAAAAATCTATTATTCGTCAAAACAGCCGAAGACCCAAAATTTTTTTACATTTCTGGCATCAGTATAATCCACTTTATCACTCCCTACTAGCCGTTTCCCCAAACCAAGTCCGGAACCCTCCGTTTTTGACCCCTCTTTATTTATACATGACAAATTTGAAAAAATCTATTATTCGTCAAAACAGCCGAAGACCCAAAATTTTTTTACATTTCTGGCATCAGTATAATCCACTTTATCACTCCCTACTAGCCGTTTCCCTAAACCAAGTCCGGAACCCTCCGTTTTTGACCCCTCTTTATTTATACATGACAAATTTGAAAAAATCTATTATTCGTCAAAACAGCCGAAGACCCAAAATTTTTTTACATTTCTGGCATCAGTATAATCCACTTTATCACTCCCTACTAGCCGTTTCCCCAAACCAAGTCCGGAACCCTCCGTTTTTGACCCCTCTTTATTTATACATGACAAATTTGAAAAAATCTATTATTCGTCAAAACAGCCGAAGACCCAAAAGTTTTTTACATTTCTGGCATCAATATAATCTACCTTATCACACTCTACTAGCCGTTTCCCCAAACCAAGTCCGGAACCCTCCGTTTTTGACCCCTCTTTATTTATACATGATAAATTTGAAAAAATCTATTATTCGTCAAAACAGCCGAAGACCCAAATTTTTTTTACATTTCTGGCATCAGTATAATCCACTTTATCACTCCCTACTAGCCGTTTCCCCAAACCAAGTCCGGAACCCTCCGTTTTTGACCCCTCTTTATTTATACATGATAAATTTGAAAAAATCTATTATTCGTCAAAACAGCCGAAGACCCAAAATTTTTTTACATTTCTGGCATCAGTATAATCGACTTTATCACTCCCTACTAGCCGTTTCCCCAAACCAAGTCCGGAACCCTCCGTTTTTGACCCCTCTTTATTTATACATGACAAATTTGAAAAAATCTATTATTCGTCAAAACAGCCGAAGACCCAAAATTTTTTTACATTTCTGGCATCAGTATAATCCACTTTATCACTCCCTACTAGCCGTTTCCCCAAACCAAGTCCGGAACCCTCTGTTTTTGACCCCTCTTTATTTATACATGACAAATTTGAAAAAATCTATTATTCGTCAAAACAGCCGAAGACCCAAAATTTTTTTACATTTCTGGCATCAGTATAATCCACTTTATCACTCCCTACTAGCCGTTTCCCCAAACCAAGTCCGGAACCCTCCGTTTTTGACCCCTCTTTATTTATACATGACAAATTTGAAAAAATCTATTATTCGTCAAAACAGCCGAAGACCCAAAATTTTTTTACATTTCTGGCATCAGTATAATCCACTTTATCACTCCCTACTAGCCGTTTCCCCAAACCAAGTCCGGAACCCTCCGTTTTTGACCCCTCTTTATTTATACATGACAAATTTGAAAAAATCTATTATTCGTCAAAACAGCCGAAGACCCAAAATTTTTTTACATTTCTGGCATCAGTATAATCCACTTTATCACTCCCTACTAGCCGTTTCCCTAAACCAAGTCCGGAACCCTCCGTTTTTGACCCCTCTTTATTTATACATGACAAATTTGAAAAAATCTATTATTCGTCAAAACAGCCGAAGACCCAAAATTTTTTTACATTTCTGGCATCAGTATAATCCACTTTATCACTCCCTACTAGCCGTTTCCCCAAACCAAGTCCGGAACCCTCCGTTTTTGACCCCTCTTTATTTATACATGACAAATTTGAAAAAATCTATTATTCGTCAAAACAGCCGAAGACCCAAAAGTTTTTTACATTTCTGGCATCAATATAATCTACCTTATCACACTCTACTAGCCGTTTCCCCAAACCAAGTCCGGAACCCTCCGTTTTTGACCCCTCTTTATTTATACATGACAAAGTTGAAAAAATCTATTATTCGTCAAAACAGCCGAAGACCCAAAATTTTTTTACATTTCTGGCATCAATATAATCTACCTTATCACTCCCTACTAGCCGTTTTCCGAAAGCAAGTCCAGAACCCGCCTATTGTGAGCCCCTATGTATATAGCAAACTTGAACAAAGATTTTTGTCAAAATGTTTGAAAGCCGCATTTCTCCAGGTTTATTTTAATGTAATATCAATTTTTTCGCGTTTCTCCTCACTTTGAGGAAGATTTTGGAGGAGGGAGATAAAACTCTTACAGTACATAGAAAGCCCGTAATACAATCGAACTACGTGAAAACCGCATCGATTTATGTTTATTTGGACCCAAATTACGTCAGTAGAAGTGGTAATGGCAAATTTTCGTCACTGCTGCCTTTTTACCGTTTCGATCAGAGCGTGATCGATCGGAACTTCAGCCGCATTAGTTGCCTCCCTAGATATGGTTTCAAAGGGAAAGCTTCGTCGCCAACAAAAAAATAGGGCATTTCAACATTGCTACTTGGCAATTGATCTACCTTTGGCAACTGAACTGATCCTTCATCTAACTGTTTTCCCATCTGAGATCTCCGAAATACACTAGCATCATGTTCAGAGCCATACGCACCAATATCTGCCCAAATAAATTTATAATCAGCATCACAGCATGCTAGTAAGATAATGCTAAAGTGGTTTTTATAATTATAATACAATGACCCACTATTCAATGGGCATTGAATGTGAACATGTTTTCCATCAATGGCCCCAAGCATATGTGGAAAATTCCATCTATTTGAAAACTGGTGGCTGATATTAATCCACTCTTGTTCAGTAGGGGATTTCAAGTAAATAGGTTGCATTGTATCCCAAATTGCGGTGCATGTTTCAAAGATCACTTTTGAAACAGTTGAATGTCCAACGCGGAATTCCCATGACAAACTTTGAAATGATCCTCCATGAGCCAGAAACTTCAAAGTCATAGCCAACTTTAATGCAGGGCTTAAATATTCTCTCCTACTATGTTTTAGTAGTTTTGGCTTAAGGAGACACAGGATACTGTCAAACTGATCTGGTAGCATTCTTGTATACTTAAAAAACATTTCAGGATCCTTTGTTTTCATATGGGTAAAAATATTTCGAAAAGCCCCTTTCTCATTCCTTTCTCTGAATATTGGTCTGACCCACCATCTATAAAATATACAAATTCCAATTAGTATGTGATTCATTGTTTTTTCAAATTTGGCCTACCTTCTATTTTCTTGTGTCATTAGATACAAAAAGACACATTCCAAAAAAAGAAAGGACAGAAAGAGAAACTGTTCGTCAAAATCCATTTTTTTTTTTGGATAAATAGTCTAAAAATAAAAAAATCAACTATTTTTTACCACAACTGTTTACGAGCAGCGAGGAACTGTCAAAATTGCATAAAGTAAGGTTAGGTAGCAAAATTCTGTCATAGTTGTCAACTGCTTCCGATGTGCTCCCGTTAATTGTGCATCTGCCGAAGTCTCTCGTTCCCGTTCTCGTTTCCGTTTGCGTTCTCGTTCCCGTTACCGGGCAATTGTGCAGCGGCCTTTAGTGTCCTGAGGCGCCAACAGCCACAGTCACACTTCTTAGTTTATTTTTAAAGCACAGAAGCACTACTACTGGAGTCTATTTCTCATAAATTATAGTCACCGATCACTTTGAACACATACACACACTTTGAAGCTTAGAAAACAAGCTTATCTCTTAATTACAGCCTCTGCGATTCCAAAATCACAAATTGAAAAGGTTATGTTTTCTCAGCGTTTTGAGCGGCGGGAGTAAAACTACCACCTACGTTGCCAGATTTCTTTGTTCACGGCTCGTAGTTGACGTCGGCTGTGATGATAATTATTATGAGGTACGTTGTAAATTTCTCTGCTCTGATCTAATATTTTTCAATGTAGAGGTGAGGATTATGTGTCTTCACGGCATATGCTGTAGATTTTCACAGTAGCTTTAAAAGACTAGAGTCTTCGATAGCACGTTTCCAAAAACAAAACTTGATTTGAGGTTATGATTTTCAATCCAACTTTGATAAACCTAAAGCTCCTTTATGGGGCAAAAGTCCGCATGCCTGATGGGGCAACGATCCGCTAAGGACATTCTCTCGTTCTTTGCGGATTTTTACCACATTTTTGGTGATCCAAAAAAATCAATTGTTTGTGTAAACTGTAAATCGCTCTCTTTAGAACCTTTCGCAAGTACAAAAATCCTTCTTTTGACAGCCCTATACTGTTGATTCTGGACAATCAAATTTCTCACACCAGCCTGCAGGCGATAACCTATGCAACGAAAAATAATATACACTTGCTCAGTCTTCCACCACATAGCAGTCACCGTACACAACCCTTGGACAGAATTTTTTCAGGCTACTTAAAGGTTATTCCGATGCCTTATGTGATAACTGTACTACATCGAATCCTGGACAAGTAGTAACAGAAGATCACGTCTCTGGATTATTCAAGCGGACCTATGAAAAAACTGCTAGTATCGAAAAAGCCGTTAATGGATTTCAGATGACTGGATGAGCATATTTTCACTGAAGAAGACTTTCTTCCAGCTTCTGTGAGAGAACAGGAGATTGATGATATAGATGACCTAGACAAGAATGACCCAGACATGCATTTAGTGTATTTGAAGAGGACAGGCCCGAAGGCGATAACGGACGGGAAAATGGTCCTACGGACTGAACTCGGCTTGTCAGTGAAATATGGATTTCTCTGTATAAAAGCACCCGAGTTACATATTTCGGCCGTTCCTGCTGATATGCCAGGAATACTGCCGACGATGCTACTAATTTCCTAGAAGACCTAGAGTCTACTTTATTGTTCTCAACACATTTTATAGTCAGTCAGATTTAAGCCTTTGTACTGTTAACATCATAATAACATTGTAATAATTTCGTAAAAGTACATTTTTGAGTTTTGGATTTTCGAAAATAAACTTTATAAAAAGCGATATCGCGGAATCGATCTTATAACTGGCGCAGTCATCCAGTAGGATCAGGAATACGCGACCCGGGAAAGACTTTCGCAAACCGTCGTGACGGGACTTTTCGGGACTCTATCCGGCCTTTTCGACTTGGTGGCGTTCGTGTAGTGGCAGTGAGTACTGGAGTGGATTCATATTTTTGGATACCCAATCCATCGAGGAACCGGCGTGAACAGCTACATACGAAGGGCATCAGAATTTGGAACCACATTGCCCAAGTTCGCAAGGATTCCACCCTGGGGAAGATAACATTGCAGAACCAGCTAGGATCTTTATAGGAGTTAGAGATGCTAAAGATCGCTTTCTTAGTGTATTTTTTTCCATTTATCGCTTCAATGACTATTGATATATCGGAGGCCCTTGAGAATTTCGACCTTAATGCTGACTCTCCAAATACTCGAAGGTACTCTAATATATTACGTGAGCCCATAATTTCACAAGTTCCTGTACGTTCAATACCTACAAGTATTACTACAACTATGGCTACTTTAAGGCCCAAATACTTGAGTTGTGTGCCTGAATTTGACGGCAACAGTAACGATCTCAATCGATTTTTTCGTGTAAGCAAATCCTTGATTGATAATTTTTATGATCATTCCAATCCAAACAATTTTCAAAATACATTTTTATTGAACTCCATTCTTTCAATTATTTACTATTTATTAATTACTCGTTTTTCTGACCAACGTGTTGAAGTGTGTTTACATAGAGACCTTTGCTTACTAAAGCAATATCAAAATGGGAGCCCTCAAAAATTTCACGAAAGTTGTTTGCATATTTTAAACAATCTGTGTAGCTACGTCAATATCCACGAAGCTATCGAAAGTGGTAAAACAATAAAACGCGATTTGTATCAAAAACTTGCGTTAAAGACTTTCCTTTCAGGCTTTGGGCGCCACTGTCAGGTGCATGAAACCAACCTCTTTGAGCGAAGCCCTTCAATTAGTGATTGAAGATCAAAATGCGCATTATTTCCAAAACGTTTCATATAGAGTTAGGGCAGATTCACAGAATTTTACAAATTTTCACAATTCGCAGTTGTGACCTGCACCCTAGTTAATATGCCTATATCAAAATTTTAATTCTCGTACGCCTAATATCTTTTTTCCTGCGCAATTCCCATCTCAACCCATCCAAATTCAACCTAGGCCGAACCTAAATCAGCGTTTCCCGACTAACGCTGAAGTCTTTGGCAACCGACAAGCAAACAATTCGAATACAAATGTTTTTAAGCCAAATTCTTCAAATCTAAGAAATCTTCCCAGGCCGACACCGATGAGTGTCAGCACAAGAAACACAACACGTCCATCATTCGCTCCAATTCCGACGAACACACCTCGACCTCAGCAAAATTTTATCTGTATAATACCGAGTTAAATGATAACGCAACATATGAAACTTATGATACAGACAATTTTGCTACTAACGTCGAAAATAATTACGATGAATTCTATGGCGAACACAACCAAAAAATTTGTCAATACGATCAGTACAATGCTGATGAAAATAATGAACTTGACATGCCCAACTCAACCGCGACGTCAGGAAATAAAGCCAGGTTACTCAACCGACATGAAGAGTGAAATTATATCGTTCAATGCTAGTAACACAAAAGGATTGAGCTATATAGTTTTTCCCGAATATGACATAAAACTTTTGATTGACTGCGGGTCTACTAGGTCATTTATAGATCCAGACATCGCATTCAATATTTTCCACATCAAATTAAAAATGAACCATTCATTGTTTCGACAGTATTTCAGAGATCCGCCCATAAATTCAGTACTTTAATACCAGCATCCAAAAATTTCAATTTGCCTCATCCAAAGAAATTAAAATTTTATCAAAAACCTAAGAATAATTTGAATTTTATTTCCATCGAACCTCGCACTGAGCGTGTCATAAAAGTTAAAACCGTCATAAGCGATGGCGAAGTTATTATACGCCTCCAATAATGCATAATTGTGAAATACCGAAATGCCTGACTATTGCGAAACATGGTTATGCTTTGATGACCTTACTGAACAATACGACAGATTCTGTTACACTCGACTTCTCTGAACCCCTTTCTGTTGAACCATTTTACCAGTCTATACATCCGACGATATGTCGAGAATTTGACCTTAATAATATCAACGATTCTCCAGTCAATAAACTAGATTATTCCAAAATTAGAGTAGTCCACCTAAATTCAGAACAGTCCACAATCCTCAAACTTTGCAAAGAATTTTCGGATATTTTTATCGTGAAAGCGAACCACTAACTTTCACAAACAAGATAAAACACCAAATTCGAACTACTGATGAGATCCCAATTTATTTCAAGACCTACCGATACCCCTTTGTTCACAGACAAGAAGTGAACGACCAAATTCAAATAATGTTGAAATCAAACATTATTAGGCAAAGTAATTCACCATATTGCTCGCCCATTTGGGTAGTGGCTAAGAAGATGGATGCCTCGGGCAAACAGAAATGGCGCGTTGTAATAGATTATCGTAATCTTAACGATAAGACTATTGATTGATGACAAATATCCACTTCCCAATATAAACAACCTGCTGGATAAACTAGGAAGATGTCAATATTTCAGTATCTTGGATCTTGTTAGTGGTTTTCACCAGATAGAAATGGATGAGAAAGACATTGAAAAAACAAAACAGCATTTAACACCGAAAATGGCGATTGGAAATTTTCGAGAATGCCGTTTGGTCTCAAAAATTCACCAGCCACGTTCCAACGAGTGATGGATAACATCCTCCGAGGAATTCAAAACGAAAAGTATCTCGTTTACCTCAACGACATTCTCGAATTTCCGACGTCTCTTCAAGAGGACTTAGAAAGGCTACGATCTCTCTTTACCCGACTACGCGAATCAAACTTTAAAATTCAGTTAGATAAAACCGAGTTTCTGAGAAAAGAGGTTGCTTACCTCGGACATGTATAACTCCAGAAGGCGTGAAACCTACCCCCGACAAAATCTCAGCAATTCAAAATTTCCCTATACCAAAAACTAATAGGCAAATAAAAAGCTTTTTAGGACTCTTAAGGCCAACTTCACCAACAACAGTCGGTTATTCTCCACCTATAGGGTAACAGACCATCAGATACAGCAAATGAGCTTCAAGTTCCAATCAACAAATTTTAGCAACCAATAGCTATGAAATGTTGAAAACAAAATACTGTCAAAGTATGAGATGACAACTTGTCATTGAAACATCACCAGCTTATTGAACATTAGGAAATTACATATAATTCAGTCAAAATTTTAAGAAATGTTTGATTTTTGAATTAAATCATGTTTTAATTACTATTGTTGATTTTTTATTTATGTTTATATTATTTTCTTCAATTGATATGTGATACTGGGTGTTTTTTCCTATAAACCTCTTGCAGATAGCCATTAAGCACCTACTTGACGATAGGCTCTACCAAAAGATATTGCTCGTTTCCAAACATTTATTCATTTACTTGCCGTTCATCAGAACCATTATGGCACCTTAGATTGATATTCCCACAAAACCATTCAGGTTTTTTGATATCCATACATCCATAAAGTTGAATATTTTTCGTTGTTCAGGAACTGAACAAACATCCACACTATATTCACAGCAATTAAGAAATTCCCAAATATATGCCTTAAAGCTACCAGCAAACCTAAAACCTGCAAAAAAAACTACAAATTTGCCATATTTTTCTTTTTTCACGAGTACACTTTCTAGGTTATATTTATGTTAGACATTATTTGAATACAGCGGATCATTGCATTTCAAGGAGTGACACATGTGTGGGATCTGTCAATTCCATGCTATTCAATGACAACACGGTGACTTGTGTGGTTATCAGCGGCCATTTTGTGAGGATGCGACAGGGTTGCCAGATTGTGCATTAATATCCCGTTTCACCCTCATGGTCCCAGTGGAGTAAGTTCCGCCAACTGTTGAAATATACTCTACTATGCTTTATAAGACTATTCGTGACATTTTTCCCAAAATCATTGCACAACACTTGAAAAAATGCAAATGAAAATTTAAAATTATTTCCATGACGCCGCAATATAGCTCCGTCGGTACCTTGGGTTATACATCGTGACAGTAGGCATGTTCGATACGATCCTATATTTAGAAGTATCAATACATTTCACGAGTATCGTCATCATCCGATCCGGACTCTGTCAGAAAGAGTGACTGCAATTTGGCTGCGACATTACCCTGCCAAATCAGACATATCTTTCATCATTTTCAAAGAAATTGTTCAAAATCTTCAAATTTGTGAAGTTAGCGAGTTTCACTTCATACGTTGTTACCAGACATGTCCAAATCATCAGTTGCTGCCGTGATATTCATCCCGATCACTGCATCCCCACGGCTAGGCGACCTATATGTTAAATTTGTATTGATAGGGCAGCGGGTTATGCTATAAATCATGTCACAGTGTTTGTGCACTGATTGCAACGGTTAGATGATACCAAAAATATTTTCATAAATAGGAGATCTTTCCCATTCCGGATCGAACAATCTAATAAAGATGCTTATAATCATGGCACCTAGTAAATTTTCACGAAAAAATTCAAAACCAGCAAATGTAAAAGATTCATTTCGCACCCTCCACCACGGGACGTGATCGTCGTTAGACTTGGCAACCCTGCGAGTGACAGATAGATATCCTCGCCAGTCAAAAAAGAAAAATAGACAAACAATAAACATTACTACAGTATATTCAGATAAGAGATAGACCGGATGTAAACAAAAGGTTCGGGTGATTTTCACGCTAACGCCGCCGTCTCGACGTAAAACAGGAGCCCTCATTGGTCAATTCGCAATTAAATGCCTATGCCGAGCGGCAGAGCAGTCGTATCAAGGCAGAGTCACATTCAGGTTCAGACGTGTTACGTATGTCGTGTGCATCATTGCAATTTGATATTTCTTTGGACGTTTTCGTTTGTTATCTTATTAAGTTGTTGAGTTTGTCGTTGTTATTGTTATACCTTGTTATTGATTGTTATTGTTATCAACTGCTTGCGCAAAATGCCCAGTAGTACAGATACTGCCGATGAAGTTGTAAACTCCTGTAGTCCACCTAGGAAACGCTCTAAAAAAAGACACCTGACTGCAGAAATGAAAGAGGTCATTTTGAATATATATATAAGATCGAGCGCGAGGAGAACGAGGCATCAACCATCAAAGAAATTGTTGTGAAGGTTTCTCACAAAGTTGGGGTGTGTCGCGCAACAGTGTTTAATGTGTTAAGACAATACAAAAAAAATCACACCTTTTCTGAGCCAATGACCAGTAAACATCGCAAAAGTATTGTTAAATCATTGGATGAAGCTGATAAGCATGCGATTAGGAGGAAAGTGCATGAATTCTTCTTTAGGAATGAAATACCTACTATAGATAAAGTACTGCAGGAGGTAAATGGAGATACAACGTTGCCAAATTTCAAACGATCAACTTTCCATGCATTACTGAAGCATTTAAATTTCAAATGGAAAAAACGGGGTCGTAATAGTTTACTACTGGATAGAGAAGAAATTGTGCTATGGAGGAGGGATTATTTAACAAAAATTGGGAAATATAGAAATCAAAACAGGAAGATTTATTACCTTGATGAAACGTGGGTAAACGCAGGACACACTACAAGTAAAGTATGGGTTGATGATTCTGTAACTTCATCCAGGAGGGCCTTTCTAGATGGACTGTCCACCGGATTAAAAAATCCAGCAGGTAAATAGGAGTAATAGACAACAATCGGATGTTTTTCAAACCTTGGGAACAAGGTTCTAAACATTAATTCCAGGGGGCAGATAAAACATATTACAAGTAACAAAACTTTTATAACTTTCGATAAAATGCGTGGATGTTTTATTGTCATTTTCACTTGTTAGAACTTTTTTAAGCCATGTTTTTATGTGTTTTCGATATTTCAATAATTTTTTAATATAATCTTAAAATATGTCGAATATTATAAACTTAAAAAAAGTTACTAAGTTTTATATTGTGTACCGATAAATTGTGAAGCGCTGAGTAATCATACGACGTTCAATATTCTTTCTTTCAATATGACTAAATAATCCCAATTATAGCAATCTGATACTCATGTCTCAATGTTTTTTCGATGAATGTGATGAAAACATTTTAAAAAGGTTCGCTTATTGAAATAAATCTACACCAGTTAGTACTTCGATTTCCAGGTAAAGGGAAAAGGCTCATTATCTGCCATATTGGAAGTGAGGATGGATTTGTTGTTGACGGTCTGTGGTGCTTTGAGTCTAAGAAAACTGGAGATTACCACGAGGAAATGAATGGCGAATCGTTTGAACAGTGGTTTTCAAAAATTTTACCGAACTTAGAGGAAAACGCAGTAATTGTGTTGGATAATGCGCCTTATCATTCTCGAAGAATGGAGAAGGTCCCAACAACGGCTTCAAGGAAAGTTGATGTTCAAAATTGGCTCCGCTCGAAAAATATCAACTTTGAAGAAGCAATGCTGAAAGTACAATTATTAAGAATTGTCAAGAATCACAAGGCGGAATATCAAAAATACGCCATTGACGAAATGGCAGCAAGTCAAAATAAAACTGTGCTCCGTTTACCTCCATACCATTGCGAGCTCAATCCCATTGAGCTCATATGGGCAGAGGTTAAAAATTATATAGCTAAGCACAATACAACTTTTAAATTTTGTGACCTCAAAGGACTTTTCAAAGAAGCACTAGAATTAATAACAGCGCAAAAACGGGAAAACTGTATTAAGCACGTGAAAGACAAAGTTGAAAAGGGAATGTGGGAACTGGACAATATTTTAGAGGAACAAGTCGAGCCATTCATTATTGACGTTGGTGCTTCAGGCAGTAGCGATGATGAAAGCTCATCAATCTCATCTTTCCAATAAAAGATGTCGTTCATCAAATTCGGTAAGTTATAAGTAATTATAAAGCTACTGTATTTTTTAATTAATTATTGACATTTTTGAACCCATTTTGGCAAAACCTATTCAAGAATCTACTTTCTGACAATGTTCAACCATACACATTTTTTTACGTTTTGAACGTTTTAATTTGGTTACATATTTACCTAGAAATCAAAAAATATACTAATCAATATTCTAAAAGCAATTTTAAGAGATATACGATTATTTTTAATTTAGGCTAATTTAAACGCCATTTTGAGATTATATTCGACTGTATTTCACCAAACATCATTCGGCATCCGAAGCTGGAAATCGAAGCGAAAATTTTGAAACCCTTATGTATATTTACATCATTATATATTTCTTACCCCACCCCCACATGATCCTATATCCATCACCAATCGTATACACATACATACATACGTATACACGAATTGTGCTAATTTACTACAAAGTTACGCAAAGCAGCATCTACTATCTAAAATATGTACTGCGTGACTCTTAATACGTCCCTGCCGAATGTTACAGCGTTCGATGATCACGTGGTCTTGTTTATGTCCGGTCTATCTCTTATCTGAATATACTGTAGTTTTTTGATTTTTGGACTTAAAAGCCAATACCTGTGAAACATTTTTCATAATTTTTTGTCTATGTCCATAGTAATTGCATTATGCATCAGGGAGATGTAGGGATTGACACGTCTTACACATATTATCTGTGTTTTAGGATGAAGAGGACATAATGTTTTTATCGCTTTGAAGAAATTCATTAACCCATAAATTAATAAATGATTACTATTATGACGTAAAGGAAGATGAGGAATTGGATGGAATGTATTTTATATTATATTTTCTTGCAAAATACAGACAAATCCACACTATTCAACAGGTATGTAATGATAACTTTCAGTACATTGAAGTTGGTAAATTCGAGAGTGCCAAGCATTAACAAACGTCCAAATCTGCTGCCAAATTTAACAGCTAGAAAATCGCCCTATTATTTGCCACATTCCCATTCGCCGGATTGTTAAATGTAAACCTATAACATATATCAAAATACATGAAAGTTGTCCTGTTTTTTTTGTACAAAAGCATCATGGTGGAATCATAAAGTGGTCTTGTTTATAATACAGTCGAATTTTCACGATTTCATTCAATATTTCAATAGAAATCACTGATATTCAGAGACCTTTGACAGCTTCCGTCAAATTGCATTTCGATAAGGTGTTTTCCTATTGGTCCAACTGACTGTCAAATATTAATGTTGGTGGAATTGGCCCCTAGGCTATTATCGGCGATTTATTCCAAATTTCGTTCAACTCACCAACCCTCTCACTAAAAAAGGGGCAAAAGTTGTTCATGTTTCGAAAACTGTAAGACATTACTTACCAACGATCCAATACATCAGTATCCAGACTTCACAAGACCGTTCAATTTGTCACCTGATGCAAGCAATGTAGCCTTAGGGGCAATTCTTAATCAGGGTCCAATCGGTAGTGATTTGCCAGTAGCTTATGCGTCACGAACCTTAAATGATTCGGAAAGAAATTACAGCACTACCGAAAAAGAGTTGTTAGCTATAGTGTGGGCTACCAAATATTTCAGACCTTATCTCTATGTTCAGACCTTCAATATTATAACAGATCACAAACCCCTCCAGTACCTTTATTCATTAAAGGAAAACGCCTCCTCAAAATTAATGAGATGGAAAATGAAACGACGAATATAATTTCAAAATCATCTATAAAAAACGCAAACTCAATACAAATGTTGACGCTCTTTCCAGAATTGAAATTCATACTAAGGAAACTAACGATTTTTGGGAACAACTCGATGACATCCTTGGAGAAGCCTCCAACTATCAGAATCAAAGAATTACCTTTGTAGATCAAAATTTAAACTCACCTCCTATAAGACAAGCTAATCCAAACTCACCACTGACAATTCAAGATATTAGCTACCCCAATTTAAATCCTGAACAAGACGATATCTCAATGTTTGTCAACTTGGACAACGAAACAGATCCACCTGACTGCCAGGATTTTTCTACCGTTGACAATACAAATACTGGCAAAGATACAATCAATGAAACAGAACAAACTGACTACCAAGAACTTCCTTTTGTTATTGACAAAACTAATACTAACGAAGACGAAATTGAAAAGATGATGAAACCCGGCACTCTAATAATCAACACCCGGTTGTTACAATTCCTATATCAGACCAACCATTGAACTTTGGCCAAAATCAGATCGTAATTAACACGGTCCTGCACTCTCCCGCCAAACCGAAAATCATCATTTTATTTGAGAGAAAACAGCGTTTATTAGTACAAATTTCAAAAAACAACCTTGAATCAGATGTTGTAAATTTTGTCTCGTACTATATATATTTCGAAGATCCTGACGTATACAAACCCTTCTTAGGCGCTTTACAAAAGTATTTTAAATGTGTTTAAGTTTAAAAGGTGTCTTGAAAAACTTCTAGACATAATTATTAATGATGAAATTAAAAATTTAATACAAAATTATCATGAGGGGAAATCAAATCATCGCGGGATCGATGAAACCTATTCTCGCTTAAAATGAAAGTACTATTGGCCAAATTTGAAAAGTTCCGTTCAGTCATACATAAATGACTGCGAAATCTGTGAACATGTCAAATACGAGAGAGCCCTGTTACAGCGCAAATGAATATCACTCCCACTGCTGTAAAGCCATTTGAAATAATTCACATGGACACATACACATTTGAAAAATCTAAATTTTTGACCATTATCGATAGTTTTTCAAACTACGTTCAAGCTTACCATCTCAATTCAATGACAGGTACCGAAGTAGCTGACAACCTTATCCGATACTTTTTCCATCATTGATTCCCGACACAAATTATTACTGACAATGGCACCGAGTTTAAAAACTCAGTCATATCCGAGTTATTAGGTTTACAAGGAATCGAAATACATTTCTGCTCCGCGAACCATCCCCAGTCAAATGGCGTGGTCAAAAGATTTCATTCGACAATATCTGAGCAACTCCGAATTTTAAACACTCAAGGCTTTCAAAAAACACTGTCAAAATGAAAATGATATACGCAATCTTAGCAAAAAAAAAAAACTCTGTTTATTCTGTGACTAAATTAAAACCCATCGATGTCATAAATGGCCATCTCAGTGAAAAAGATAAATTTGACATCAGCTTAGACCAAATTTTGTTGAATGATTATGTAGAACAACACAAAGCACGCAGTAAGCTGTTATATTCCAAAATTAACGAGGCGCTTGTTCAAAATAAATAAAAAGCCATTGAAAAGGCAGACAGAGCTCGAGATAGTCCAAAAATATTTCAACCAGGTCAGAAAGCATTCGTTAAGAAAAATATACGTCAAAAAAATGCAAATAAATTCCAAAAATCATGTACACTAACAGCACTGGTAAAAAGACCGCTACTACTGATAAACACAACATATCGATAACTTGAAGCGACCCCTTCGCAAACCATATTCATTTAGCAACTAAATGTATGTCTCCAAGTACTACAAACATACATGTAGGTACTATTCATCTTCAGATTCCTGCAAGTAACGGTTGGACTTCAGGATAGCATAACTATACGTAACCTCGACAATAATCCAGGACTAGTTCCCATGGAAATTGGTGGAGCAAAAGTAAAGGACTATGACTTTTCACTCATTCATTATTATGATATGAATCCCACCTTTTCTGAAATTGAAAAATTATCGATTTCCTCCTCACGTATAGCAGAAACCATTTCTTCAAATTTAAGTGTCACTACATATTTGTCCAATTATTTCAGAATATTAAAATTTGTTCAGGGACAGGTAGAACAAAAGTTACATAATATATTTCCCCATGCAAAGCAAAGAAAAAAAACATTTAAATGGCATTGGGTCGATATTCAAATCAATAACTAGAAACCTTGCCGCCAATGATGGCGAACGTTTCGAAAATCTAATTCAAGAGCTTCAAAATAATCAAAGAGAATTGACTAACAGTGTCACACAGAATAATGCCCTGTCAGTGTCTCTTATTGATAAGTGTAATAAAACTGTTCAGCAAGTCTGTCATATATACAATTGTTCATCGGGCTACAATCGATTCAGATCAGCATAAATTCATAGTAGACACAGTATCTCAAATTATGAACAGCTACAAAGTAATACAAAGTAAAGTCAATATTACAAGACGTTGAAAATTCAATAATTTTTGCACGTCTTGGAGCAATTCACTCTAGCATTATTACAACCGAAGAAATTTTTTGAGAACTGAAACTATTGAGCTCAAGATTAGGCGAGAAAAAATTTGCGATCCAGTTTTACTAGATAACATACCAACTTTTGAAAAAAGAATCAAAATCTCCAGTTATTCTGTGGGCAACAAAATTACATTCGTTTTATCACTCCCAATCTCATACTATGAGTCATTTAATTTATATCATCTCTTTCCAATCTCGATATATTTTGAAGGTCAATTTAAGACTATCGTTCCAAAGGAGCCTTATTTGGAAAAAAATTAATTGCACTTTGCACTTTTTGACGACATTTGTACTGAAATCCTCCTAAAAAGTTTCTCTGCGAGAAGACCAACGTGCAAGACATCAATGGTCCGTTACCCTGTGAACTTGAACTATTCGATGGAAGAAGCGCCCCTGCATGTGCCCAAACTCCACTGATAATCAATTAGCCAAGTATCGGACGAATCCAACCGACTAATCAATGGGTATTGATCCTGCCACTACCAGAAGTTATCAAAATGGAATGCCACGAAGAAATGCAACTGAAAACATTGACGGGAACTTATCTACTTCATATTCCTGTCAACTGCCAAGCCAAAATTAATCATGAAATCATCAAAAATGAACTCGAAACGATTGTCGCGGGCCAACCTATAATATTCCCGGATTTAAACCTGGACACTAAAGGCGATATCACATAAACAAATTTCAGTCTGCATCTAGAAAAAATTAAGCTGGACGAGTTAAGTAAAATCAAGTCAAACATTATCAACTACAAACAGAACTTCAAGAAACCTGCAGACTTTTTTATACCCAGTGCCTGGACACTGATAATACAGGGTTACTTCGAAGTTGAGTCATTTATTTTAACAGTGAGTAGATCTGATCAAAATAAGTGTTTTTTTCCTTTACCATTTTTCTGGTAAAATTAAAGTAACAAAGTTATAGCCCTTTGGAAGTTTGAGTACCGCCCTGTCTCAATAATAATATCATGTGCTCGTGTTTGGCAACAACGGATATAATCCGCCTTATCGGTTCATCGCATCGGAAACAAAAAAGCGAAAGAATTTGGAACGATGTTTTTACAATTATTTTATTCAGTTCAGTTATACATACAGTCAGTGTCAGTCGGTAACGCGTGTGAATAGTGTCTGTTGCGTGACTCAAACGAAATAAAAAATGGCACATGTTTATGCGGATCGGTTTCTCAATCGAGTGCAACCAACCCCTCGTGCCTTTGTTAATGTAGTACATCGGGCTCGTGAATCAGGTGACTTAATACCTCACAGGGGACCTCACGATCAAATACAGGTCCGCACTGAAATACTTGTCGGGAGGATTCTTTATAAGACAAGGGAAAAATTTTTTTTTTATTTTTTTTTTATTTTTACACACATATTTTGGTTTATCTTCCTTCTACAATCATTATCTGAAAATTAATGACTCAACTTCAAAGTCACCCTGTATATGGATGTATATTACTCTTGGGTGTCTACACATTCTGGAAAACCATCTTGAAGAGGAGGAAGCTCAGAAATAGAAGTATTCAGCAACCAGAAGTCGAACTTCATCCTATCCAACTTCCGTGAAGAATTCTTCCCCAAAGTTGAATCGCAGGGGGGAGGAGTTATATCAGCCGTTCCTGCTGATAGGCCAGGTATACTGCCGACGATGCTACTAATTTCCTAGAAGACCTAAAGTCTACTTTATTGTTCTCAACACATTTTATAGTCAGTCAGATGCCTTTGTACTGTTAACATCATAATAACATTGTAATAATTTTGTAAAAATACATTTTTGAGTTTTGTATTTTCGAAAATAAACTTTTTAAAAAGCGATCTCGAGTCATCAATCTCATAACTCACGTAACATTAGTGGGCGTTCCTAGACTAGAAATCATTGTGGTCGATTGCAGGTTCGGTTATATATATAAAGTATATAGCATACATATATCATAACATGTAATGTTAGTGTGATGTCACCAAATGTATTCTATTTTATAGCACTACCTAAAATTTGTTTGAAGTTTGATAATCTAATATTATTACCAATTTTGACAAACATTCCTTGAAATAAATGTAGCGTTGCAGCTTCGATTCAAACTTTGCACAAATAAACTTAAGCTTAAAATGGTGCATATGGGCATTTCGGCATGGTATACTACACAAAAGTCATTTGAAAACTATTTAATATTATACTCACCCTGCTGCTTTCTAAATCCAAGCTATCCATCTTGAAAATAGTCTCACTGACGTCATTCTGACTTTTACTTAAGTCATCACTACTGTGTTTCGCGGAAGTTACTGATAAGGTCATGTCTTCAGAGTTCTCGACATCAATGTTACCTAAATTGGAAACATTATTATTTAATATTGTATTTTACGACATGATACGCAAACACTTTATGAAAAATATGCGAAGAAAATCACGAAAGAAGAGTCACTGCAATGTCTGCATTTTTCTAACAATGATTTTAATGAATAACCAGGAATTAATAGCACAAGAGAAAATGTCCCACTTTTTGTTTACAAGTGCACGGGTTTCTTAGTCAGAGGTGACACGGTGCGGTATATCTTTAAAGTTTGCCAGTCGCCTTCATAGACCTTGTCTTTGTGTTTTTGAATGGGTAAATATTCAGAAATTACTAAACTCCCCACCATAGAGTATTACAGGAGGTTAATAGTGATGAAGACTTACCTACTTTCAAAAAAAACACATTCTATAGTTTACTGAAAGAACTTCATTTTTAGTATATAAAACGGGTCAGAAAGCCAAGAGATTATTTTATGGAGAAGAAATTATTTAAAATCAATAAAGAAATACCGTGACCAAGGCAGGAAGATTTATTACTTGGCTGAAACTTGGATAAATGCAGGATATACAAAACCTAAAGTATGGGCTGACTCCACAATTAAATCAGCAAGACAAGCCTGCTTAGATGGACTAAACACTCGCCTAAAGAATCCGTCAGGTACGTGTATCTAACCAATTCGTCATTTATGTTGTAAAAATGGTGTTAAGCAGACTGAATCTATGAGCCCACGCTGAAAACTTAGCTACAGTAAACTTAGCTATATCTGGTAGATTTGGAACCAACACCTGTTAGATACGTTGCTTGTATTATTATTAGTTTTCTTGAATACTATATGAAATAATTATTTCCAGGAAAAGGGAAACGATTTGTTATCTGTCACATTGGCAGTGAAGATGGCTTTATGCTAGCATGAAGAATTGGACAAGAGTTCATTTGAACGATGGTTTGAAGAAACGCTCCCAAAGCTTGACGACAAAGCCGTCATTGTACTTGATAATGCTGCATACCACAATAGAAAACCAGAAAAAATTCTCACAATGTCCACAAGAAAGACATAAATTCAACAATGGCTCCTATCAAAAGTCATTAGTTGCAATGAAAATATAGTCAAAGCAGATGTGGGATCTGGACAATATGATCGATATTCAAATTGAACCTGTAATAATTAATATTAACCATTCGGACGATGATTCAAGTACTTCCAGCGAATAAAAAATTGTGAAAAGTATGTGCACTTCTTTCTATTGAAATAATCACTTATTTTGTTAGATTATTCTAAGACCATTGAGGAAAATACGGATCTGTACAATCTCGCTTTTGGGCATGTTATGTTTTGTCTGGGCGTAAATGGACTACGAATGGGGTGGTATAGTGAACGTGAAAGAATCATTAGAATATCCGATACATTTTGTTAGTGCTCTGATGGGTACATTTGCATAAATATTTTCTAATGTTCAACCTGCACATTGAGTAAAAATTAAACTTGGTAGACCCAGTTTAAACAAAAGTAAATAAGATAAAAAAATGCTTAATCTTTCACTACAAGTGATGAACAACAAATATATCCAAAAAGAATGATCTATTTGGCAATACCACGTGCAACTCTCGCCAATTAACACCATGTGGTTAAACGTCATTTTATCCATTCAAACTGGTTCGGCTAGTTGAAGGCTTTCAGTCATTACAATCCGACATTTATCGCTAGTGCGCTATAACAACTTGTGATGTCAGTGGTTACGGTTATGCGGTGGTTAGCTAAGCCACAGAACATTAAACAATTGTTTTATTCTGCGCATTTAGCTCGCTCTGTGCCCGTTCACACCATGTGGTAAGAGGTATACAGGCGCTTAGCGCAACTCTGACTGACTATGGTGTAAAAATGCTCATTGGTGACTTCCTCAATAACTCATCAACGTCATCATCAGTGTAGAACCATTTTTGTGTTTTTTTTCTAATTATGGTCGAACTGAGCCATGCGAGGCAAAATTTTAATAAAACAGTTTTTTAGTAGTATATCACTTGCGCATAATTATTTACCTAATTCAATGTGACGCTTGATAAAGTTCTTCTCGCGAATTTTGTTATCGTCATTGTCTGCAGTGTTTCTCCTTTTGGTATAATCATTTTCTTGATTTTCCAGTTCCAACTTAGAAACGTCAAAGCTACGTCTTCTACCCTAAAAATAGAAAGCAGTTGTGTCATTAAAATATTCAGGAATTATATAAGGTTCTTTTTTGGAATTTGAGGTCAAAATAGATACCTTTAGTTGTAGTATTTCAATTTCTACTAAATTAAAAAAGCCACTTTATTTTTGCGCTGGTTAGTTTGCATAATGAAACTGATGCACGAGTACTATTATATCTGAGCGTTGACATGACGGTTAAAAAGGTGGCGACTGACACCTTGGAAAAACATTTAGATGAAATGGTTGATACACAATTTTAAGGCTCATGAACAATTTGTAATATTGTAAAATAAAAAAAAATCAAAGCATTAGAGTACAGTTTCGTACTCTAACGATGAGAAATCTGGCGAACAAACTGGTCAGTCCGTAGAACCCATCGTCGGGTTGATCGTCAGACAGGCTATCGTCATATCAAGCACTTCAAGACAACTTCCAGCACCTTTTGAACTGAATTCTGGTATATATTAAATGTACCGCAATTTCGCAGTAGATAAAGATGATACTAACATCGAAATCTACGGTTATAAATACAAAGAGCTGCAAAATGAGGCAATATATGACCCTCCAGTCCATATTTATCTTTACAAGACAGTGGCCATCCCTGAAATTTTTAACTATCATTATTTCACAATAAAATATAGGATTCGTGTACAAATTTCATTATCATCGTTTTTTTTAAAACATCTGCTACTTGATATTCTGAAGGAATAGAAACCAAGTTAGTCAATATTTGCCACCTTTTTTATATAGTGAAATCTCACATCTACGTGTATATGTTTTAATCTCCTATTAAACTGATTTTTAACTAATCTGATCGCACTCTGATTGACCTCACTGATTAACACATTACCATTTTCACAAATCAGTTCTTCGATTGAACACTTCAAATACAATAGTCATTCTGAAGCTGCTATATATTCAGATTCAGTACTTGACAACCACACTATTGGTTGCTTCCTTGAGCATCATACACTAGGTCAACCACAGTAGATTACAACATATCCAGTAGTACTCTTCCTTGTTTCCAAATCACCAGCAAAGTCAGAGTCACTGTATGATAGTACTTCACGTCCATCAGAGTCTTTATAAAATTGTATTCCATAGTTTTCAGTCAGTTTCAAGTAGTGTAGCACTCTCTTCATTTTTTCTACATCACTGTTAGTGGGATTTTCCATTTTTCTGCTCCCGTAGCCAACAGCATATGCAATATCTGGTCTTGTGTTACTTGCACCATAAAGCTAACTTCCAATCAGCTCACGATAAGGATTTTTTTATTTACATGTTGATCTTTTTCTCCTTTATTAGTTTCCATAGGTGTTCTTACTGTTTTTGAATTCTCCTTAGGAAGCGATTCTAAAATATGCCTGATATATTTAGATTGTTCGAGAAAAATTCCATTAGAAACTTTTAGTATTCCCATGCCTAAAAAAGTAGCTGGACTGTCATCGAAACTATTTCAAACTGTGTTTTCAATAATTATTCCATTTTTTCTTCATCTGATCTAATCAATCATCCATCATCAACATAAATAGCCAGTATTAGTGATCCAGTTTGATTTTTGAAAACACAATTTTCTGTTTTCGCTACTGTCAATCCTTTTGGTTTTAGATAATTTGTGAATTTTATGTTCCATTGTAATGGATGCTGCTTTAAATCATACAAATCTTTTCTTAAAAGACATACTTTGTGATCTTCAGTATATTTTACATCAAATTTCTTAATATGATAGTTATTTCTTGCAGCTATACCTAACACTATTCAACTGTCTCCGTTAATAGACTCTTTTCATGCACACTAATGTTAGCTACATATAGTAGTAGTAGTAGTAGTATGGATATCTTCTTGGTTTCTTCCTTCTAATACTTTTTGTACTATTCCTGATTATTACCTTTTCTTTTGTGAATTTTACAATTCCACCTTTTTCTGTTACAGCATTGACAGACAGCAGATTCTTACTTAATTCAGGAACATTACTCAAGATACAATTTTCATCTTCAATATTCCCTATTCCTAGGATTTTCATTTTTTCTTGCTTCAGTGCCACATTGATATTTGTTACAGTTTTTTTCATATAGTAATAATAATAATAATAATAATAATAATAATAATAATAATAATAAATGCCTTTATTTCCAAAAAGTTCTCAAAAAAAAAATCAGAAAGAGAAACATGAGTATTAACCAAAAAATAGGAAAATAAAAAAAAATACATAAAACAAATGTCGACTGTCTGAAAACCACAAGGGGGAGTTCACTATCTAGTGCTCTTCCACTCATCCCTTGAAATTTTAAGAAACATTATGCCAGTAAATACATCCATCAAGCATATATACTAAGTGACATATAAATCCGAACACCCAGTTTAAATGGTTTTATTTTAATAAAATTTTGTATAAGTACTTAATGAAGCATAATAACTAAATGATAAAAATTTCAA
Source organism: Acanthoscelides obtectus (assembly GCA_963669975.1). Lineage (NCBI taxonomy): Eukaryota > Metazoa > Arthropoda > Insecta > Coleoptera > Chrysomelidae > Acanthoscelides > Acanthoscelides obtectus. Next base: position 63,008,378 of record CAVLJG010000001.1, read on the forward strand.
AATGATTGCACTGCTTTAAAGCCCTTTAATAATGTGTGGATGCACCCTGATGTGCTACGCATTCTCCAACGCGCCTAGGCATGCTTCTGATCAGGTGGTCAATGTCCTCCTGTGGTATCTCATTCCAAGCAACCACCAACTCCTCTCGAAGTGCTTCTAGAGTCTGAGGAGGACGTTGCAATTTGAGCAATCTCCTACCCATCATATCCCACACGTGCTCAATTGGGGATAAGTCGGGAGATCTTGGTGGCCATGGTAACAATGTGACATCATTATGTTGAAAGAAGTCTATTGTGACTCTTGCAACATGTGGTCGGGCATTATCTTGTTGGAAAGTTGGATCTGCCAGGGTGTCAAGATAGGGTAAAAGATGGGGTTCTAGAACTTCGTGGATATAACGCTGCGCGTTCATGTTACCTCTGATGAAGATTAAAGGTGACCTGGAACCATAAGCTATAGCACCCCAAACCATAACTCCCACAGTGTGATGAACATGTCTTTCAACAAAAAACTGTGGATTCCTCCTTTCACCACGTCGCCTTCTAACCGTGGCACGACCATCGTGCATGCCTAAACAAAATCGAGACTCGTCACTAAAGACAATACTGTTCCATTCCTGATCCCAGAGTGACCGTTGTCTGCACCACTCAAGGCGATTACGTCGGTGTTCTCGAGTTAAAGGGAGGACCCAGAGTGGCCGGTATGAAAACAAGCCAAAACTTCTCATTCGTCGGTAAACACTTCGCACGCCAATAGGTCTTCCGTGTTCTGCAAACCATTCATTTGCAATGGACCTGGTAGTGGAGAAACGGTCCCTTAAGGCCAATAATCTTAGGCGGCGATCTTCACGGTCTGTTGTTCTACGGCGGCGTCCAGTGCCCCTTGCTCTTTGCGTACGGCCTTCTCGAAGCCATGCCTGACAACACCTAACCACAGTGTCTACACTTCTTTGCACTCTAACTGCAATTGCCCGAAAAGAAAGTCCAGCTTCCCGAAGTCCCACTATACGGCCCCTATCAAACTCACTAACTTGACGAAATCGTACAGGTCTCCGTACTCTAGGCATCGTAACCGATCGTAAAGGATGTCAAGAACCAAAATCCGCCAACGTTGATTCTTTACTGCGGCTGAAATATTCATTTTTAGAGCGTTAGTGAATTAAAAAAAGGCAGTATAAAAACCGGAATATTCAACTGATAAGGCTGAAAATTTTTTCACTTATTTACAGTAAGATAAATATATTCACCAACTTTTATTAAAATAAAACCATTTAAACTGGGTGTTCGGATTTATATGTCACTTAGTATACTAGTCAGATCCTTAAATGTTTGGAATTATGTAAGTCACACGTTTATGTGGATGATACCCAGCTGTACTATTCTTTTCCTAGTTCAGATTGGCCAGCTGCCGAGTTGAAAATAAACAGTGACTTGACTAACCTCTCTAAAACATTGCAAGAGCATTCATTGATATTAAATCCAAATAAATCAGCTGCTGTGAGGAGTTGGTGGTTGCCTGGAATGAGATACCACAGGAGGACATTGACCACCTGATCAGAAGCATGCCTAGTCGCGTTGGAGAATGCGTAGCACATCAGGGTGCATCCATACATTATTAAAGGTCAAAGGGCTTTAAAGCAGTGCAATCATTTTGAAATTTTTATCATTTACTTATTATGCTTCATTAAGTACTTATACAAAATTTTATTAAAATAAAACCATTTAAACTGGGTGTTCGGATTTATATGTCACTTAGTATATATATATAGTGAAGAGCAACGGTCCAAGTATAGATCCTTGCGATACACCTGTGGTAGTGAGCTTTGAACTAGATATTTCATTCTTCAGTTGTACACACTGTGATCTGCCACTTAAGTATGAATTAAAAAGTTTTACGCTGTCAGTAGACAATCCACATGACTTTAAGATAGACAGCAAGACATCATGGTTAATTGTGTCAAATGCCTTGCTGAAATCTAATAGTATTAAAGCGGTAGACTCACCCAGATCATTCGACTGAATGATATCATCAGCTATCTTAGCAAGTGCAGTGGTGCAACTGTATCCTGGACGAAAACCTGACTGTGTTTTAGGAAGGATACTTTGACTGTCAATATGTGTTCTTAATTGTATTTCAATAATTTTTTCAACCAATTTCGAGAGACCAGCTAGAATACTTATTGGACGAAGATCTGATAGCTGTTCAGCTTCCTTACATTTTGGAATTGGCACTATTAAGGCTACTTTCCAGCACTTTGGATATTTTCGCTCAAAAAAATTGTATTAATAAGATGTACCAAATACGGTAAAATATACGGGACACACAATTTGACGAGATGTATGCTAATGCCATCATTTCCTGGTCTGGTGTTTTTTATCCTACTTAATGCGTCAAATACGTCTTGCTCAGATACCAATTTGAAATTGAACTCTAAATTACATATTTTTTGTTTTGATTATAATATAAAGCAATATGATTACCAGACGCCACACGAGGTATGCTGTCAATAAAAAAGTTATTTATATGTTCCACATCTTGCAAATCAATAGGAATATTTGACTTCTGTGACTTAATACTAAGCGAATTAAGTTCTCGCAACAAAGACTTCTTATCCTTACTCTGAGCAAGTGAATCTTTCTACATATGTGAAGAGGCACCTGACTCTACGACAAAAATATTTTCCTTAAGATTCAACCTTTTATTTTCCTTTTTGCGAAATTTGAATTGTTTTGCAGATGAGTGTGGTCAAGCGTTGTCATGAAGCAGAATAGCACATCGAATAGATATGTCTGGCATTTTTCGCCGATAGGCCAGTTTCACTTTTTTAACCTTTCCACGTCGGCAGGCTTATTATGTAAAAATTTCCAACTCTGATCGGTGAGCAACCGACCACCAACCGACTTGCGACCGATTGTCGACCGACCGAAAAATTCGTATTCGCTAACGCAGTTGGCAACCGGTTGCTCAACTGTCATTGAATGCAATTTGAATGCAGTTTTTGCGACCGAAACAGCGCCACTAGCGATCGAGTAGCAACCGGTGGAACTAAAGTGACATACGATGATAAACAATCGTCCCGTTTATAAATCGAGCAATGATAAATACATTGTGGATCGTGATTCTGAATTTAAAATTAACTATGGGACCTAGATTTGTTGAAAATTGAACACGTATATAATACGATGATCTGTTCTTAAAAATGAATGTGTGAGCCGCAGATGAATGGATGTTTACATAAGTCAAGAGTGGACCCTTGATAAACACTTAATATATACACACAGTCATTTGTCGACAAATAGATGACACAGTTTCACATAGATTAGCCTTGAAGACTTATCTCAAGACATAAAGAGCGATGCAAAATAACGCGAGGGTGAAAACAGCTTATTGACAAGTGCCAGATGTTTCTCTAAATCAATCAGCACTTGCTGGCACTTACCTATATAGTTCTAGATGACTGGCTTGTTCATTAAAGGCTGCAAATGCATCAGAAAACGTGTTTGAGATTTTGTCTGACTAGGAGGTGTTTGTGTTAATTTTTCAAAATGAAATATAATCTCAACATTGCAAATCGATAAGGTACTTGTCTTTGCCGAAATTGATTCAAATTTAGCTAAGGACAGTGTTGGGCTTTGAGGGAGATCAAAGGAGACAATTAATAGAAAGTGGGACGAATTAGCGATATGTCTGAATACTCCTGGATCTGGAGCTACAAAAAATGGACAATGCTGGAGAAGGTTTATGTTACATTCTGTTATTCATCCTTTTGTCATCGCTAATTCATAATTTTTATAATTGTGTTGAATCTTATTTTTCATTATAAGATTACAACCTTTTGCTATGGTCATTATTCTGTTGTATCCCTCTTTATATTAGATAAATTCAAAAAAGTTATGGAACAGTGTGATAGCACAATTGTTCCCAAAGACTACCTTTTCACAATATTTTATCAAAAACTTTTTTTATTTAAGTAACTTGAGAAACGATGATGTTTATCCATTTTTGCAATAATTCAATTCTTATTGGACTAGACTTTATATGAAACTATTTTGTACTCTACTGGTAGAAAATAGTTTGCTTAATTCAAAGTATTTGTATTTTTCCAAATAGTTGCTACCATCTTTTAATATTTGCAAAATAGTTTACACAGATTCCATGGGTCATTTTCTTGGATTAGTACTGTAGGTTATAATAAGGCATTTTGTTCCATATTCCATATGGTTTTATTCATCTACTAATACAATAATACTTTTTTACAGTATTGGATAGACCTTAAACATAGGATACAATCTAGAGCTGCACAAAATAGGCAGGATGCTACAGGTACTGGTGGAGGGTTCTAATGTTGGTAACTTATCTGAAGTAGATATGGCCATATTGGGAACAGCAGCAGTATTTGGAGATACTGAACTTCAAATTCCATTTAGTGTAAGTACATAACTCCTGGATAAATTTAAATGGAATTAATTTTAATTAATGAAAAATCAGTTTGTATTCTCTATCTCTATTGCCTACTTAATTAAACTACATTTAATTTGATTTTACTTCCTGGCACTAAACATCATCTTCTAACACTTGATCACAAGATAAAAATAAGTACCAAGTTCTGCTTCAAATGGAAAAATACAAATTTTTAGTTTAATTTTTCACTAGTGATGATCTTGTTTTAGAATGAAAAATTGCATATGAATTCAGTTTCTACTTGGTATTGCCTCATAACTTCAGACATTGATTAAAAGCTTTTTGATTTTCAGAACCAACTCCTTCATCTTCAGCTCTTGAGCCACCACCAGATATAGAATTACAAATAGCTATGCAGTGTGCAAAAGCCAGTTGTATGTAGGCAGAGACAACATTAATGCAACTTTAAAAATTTCACAAGAAATTTGGTCAAACCTGATTGAAATTCAGAAAGGATAAAGTATTTTTATGATTATTGTTTACTTGTGCGACCTAATCTTTGTCATTTTAATAAAAGATATTTACACAAATCAATTTACTATATTATTCCTATCGCTGTTGTGTAACAGTGTCCTATTTTTTTGTGTTAAAACTACTTCTCTTAATTCATTTAAAAAAAATCACTGACATATTTTTTTTAAAGGCACCTCCAATCCATAAATCATTTATAACTCTTAATACAGTAAAAAGTTTGTCTCTCAACATATTTTTAAGACAATAAGATTTTTTTATTGTACTTAAAATAATTGCTTTACAAATTGACGAAAATACATGATACATTTTTTAAAGAGAATTGGTCCCCATTAGAAATACATTTAGCGATTTGTACTAATCTTCACAAGCGGCGAAGTTCTAGGCTGTTTGAGTGATTGTCGAACAACGGTTTTTTTAAATTTTTACGATTGTATTTAGTACCATTAATGCTTAAATTGATAAAAAAGTTGTGGGTTCTATTACAAAAAGGTCAGCGGTTTTATAACTATATTTTAAAAAGGCAGTGCTTTTTGTTACAAATGCATTTTGCAATTTTTCTTGATCTTCGCTCAAAGCGTACTTTAGGCTTGTTCCAAATCCTCTAAAATAGATATTGTTGAATATGGACATGTGAAAATAAACCTTCCTAGAAAACTAATTCTATAAACATTAACATTTTCTTTCCAGTGGTTGATAAAACCTTTTTAAAGCAGAGCTATCATTAAGCATAAGCATAAGACAGTGAACATTATTTCATGGAAATTTAAAATGTTCGATAGAGTAGATAATACAAATTTTAATACTACAGTGCCCTATGGTATTTCTGGTAAGACCGATTCTTAATGGATGTCCAGAGTCACCTGTAAAAATATATCTTTCATTATTACTCATCTTCAAGCAGGCATATAACAATAATTACAACTAAAGTAACAAAAATCAAAGTAAATATTAGTGCTGAAATCAGTATGTTGCCTAAAATATGTGAAATATTAAGACTCGGATTTGTTGCTGTATTGTTAATCTCACAGATAATGAGTCTGAGGTATTGATCTTAGGATCGATGAATATTGACTTATTACTCTTCTTAATAGGAAATTCAACTTCCACAGCGATGGAATTTTTACCAGGTAATGTAAACTTCCATGTGTTGAAAATGTTTGATGTAGCTGAACTCATTAGTTTCTCAGTTAATGATCCACCATACAATTTTGATATCTCACTTTCTTAATATGAATGGCAATATAATTACTATACTCTCTGACAGTGTTTGAGGGAAGTAAATATGCTTAGATAGAATGTCTGGATGATGTAGTGCTTTGAATACACTAGGTTGACTGAGCCCATGTAAATAACCCATGCCAATATGTTTCTGGCAGGAACCAGAAGTGCTGCTAATACCTAAAACCAATATGTTTCTATACTGCGGTAGGAAGGTGCAAGTAAGCTTATTTGATAATCACTATGAACTTCAAGTCATAGATACTGAAAAATATGTCGTAGGCGAGAAGTTTGCCGTCTTTGAACGTGCATTCTTTCGCTTTCCAATACTTCCATAAGTAAAAATGCACGAGCCATCCAAAGATTCAAAATTGCTGAAAATACAAATTGGCATGCAATCACTTCTTAGACTCGTCAAGCTATTTTATTCCTTATTTGAACTTGTTATACTTACCTTTCTTGTTAAAAAAATGAATAGTTTTGACAAATTTATCCAAACAAAACACTAGCAACCGATTAGCGACCGACTAGTCGACTACCACTGAGCAGTTGTTAATTTGACAGATCAAATCGCTAGTAAGTTACTGTTGGGTCGCTGTCAATGAGTTAGGGAATACCAATTTTTTGATACTCCTAACAAAAGAATGTACTTTTCGTTCACCAGTTGCTCCATAGAGGCGCCACCGTAGCCGGTCGCCGATTCAGACGCGCTGACTGATACATAATACGAAATTTGCGTTTGACAGCAACTATCGACCAACTCGAGTCGGTTATCGGTCGGTTGGAAGTTAGGTAATAAGCCTGTGGGAGTCGGTTACATTCGAAAAACAAAGAAGTGTCTGGTATACGGGAAACGTGTATTAACTACGGGAAACGTGTTGATCAGCAGTATTTGTTTGTACCAAATACTATACATACAACCGAAAATTTTTGGTGGTGGGTGAACAGGGGAGAATTGTCGCACAGGTGGCACCGTTAAGACAGGTTGCAGCACGTTTATTTCATTATTTGACCATTATTCTTCGATCGCGAGTACGTTAGTTATTTTGAGTTATATTTATCTTGGAAATGTCTCATAGTGAGTTAACAGAACAATAGTTGATAGAAATATTACAGAATAGAGATTCTGAGGGCGATTTCGATGGCGACACCGAGGAATGGGAAAATATCCGATCAAGAAGTTCTAAACGATTGCTGAACAAACTAATACAGGGTGGGGGAAGGGTCTTCTATGTAACATTTTTTCCCCGAAGGCTTCATTAAAAAGATACGGGGTGTGGAAGTTTAAAAATAAAAAACATTTTTTTAATACCTTCAAAACCGTAAAAAGGAATGAACTAAAATATGGTATGTGGATTTACCTAAGTATTGTCCACATTTAAAAGTCTTTACTTAAACGTGCACCAGTGGCGGAAATACAGGGGGTTAGTGGCATTATTTTTCCAAATAAAAATAGTATGCAACAAACGCGCAATTTTTCGAATTTTTCCTTCAATTTGCTAAAAAACAATTATTTTTATGTTTCAAAATAAAATAGGAGGTCTTGATACCAACTTGACGTTTCTTGGGAGATAGTTTGTCAAAGTTACGTGTTATACGTTGTTATCGTTACTACTTTTTTATATTATTTTTTTTTAAGTCAAGTCAAAAGTTTATTTTCTCCATTTTTGAGTGTTGTGAAATGGAATTTAACAATGATGAGTACGCCGATATTATTTTTTTGTACGGATTCTATAATGGAAATGGTTTAGCGGCTTCTCGGGAGTATCAACGTAGATTTCCTAGTGGATGCCAACCTACCCCAACCGTTTTTACGCGTTCATTTCTAAGACTTCGGCAATACTGAGTTAGAGGCCATGGTATCCGGTAAAATGTTCAAGAGGAACTGGAACTGATTAATTTGGGGTTGGATTAGGCGGATTGCAGCCCAGTTACAATGTTCCCAACGTCTGGCGTGGAGAATTTGAAATCGGGAAGTTTTACATCTTTACCATCAGCAAAATGTGCAACCCGGCGACAAAGTGCAATACTGTTTTAAAATTTCATTTGTACTTGTATATTCAGATTTTGTTACTGACGTTATGTTTTTTTATTTACATATACTCGTATGTATTTGTATTTTTTGAATAACCTTTTTTGTATGAAAATAAAAAAAAACAAAGACGTATGTTCATTTCTAACGGGAAGCGGATAAATCGGCGTTTTCCCCGTAAAGACAGACATATTTCGTAACAAAATCCTCCGTTGCGAAAGGGTTAAGCAGTTGACAGTAATAAGCAGCATTAACTGTACGGCGATCGTGAAGAAAATCAGCAGTACCTCTCTGGAATCCCAAAATACCGTTGCAAGAACTTTTCCTGTAGAAGGACTGGTCTTGGTTTTTCGCGGTGCTGCCTCTTCAGGCTTTCGGTACTCCTTAGACAAAATTTTGACAGTCGTATACTTGTGCCCTTAAAAATGTCTTATCGCCCGACTGTGCTGTCAATCGACGCAAAAATTCAGAAGGTTGTACGCCATCCCGCGACAAAAATGTTATGATAATTCGTTGCGCAATAGACAGGTGCAACTCTTGCTCACACATGATGCTACTAACAGCCTCATCTACTTCGGCGCGCCAAGCCGACTGACTCCCCTCTTTCTGATATTCCCACCCAACATACACCAAGACGTCGCCCCACTCCATTTACCTATGGCGCGTCAAACAGAAAAGACCGGTTCATATTTGATTCACCCTCGTAATTGTACTGCTTTGATAGGGTTGACAATATCTTGGACATAATCATTTCATCTTTGACTGCCTGATGCAAATTTCTTAGTATGTATGCAAAATTTTCAATTTTAGAAATGTGAAGAGACAAATCACTTCGTTTCTGATATGTCAGATTCAAACATTCACACTGCAATGCACATTTTTGATCTTCAGTGTCTTTCTGAAAAATACTGCATAGCTTTCTGTATATTTCTGCTGATGTTTTACAACTCATCACATGTAGCAGAATCTTTTTATCATAAGTAGTAATTATGTAGTTTTGAGAATTTGCATCTTTCTTTTCCCAACATGTCCTGTGCTCTGCAGTTGCCGATGGGTCAAGTATTTTTATACCATTCACACAGTCCTTGAGATTCAAAAATGATATTTATTTGAAACCTCCACATTTCAAAGATTTCACTGTCTAACAGTTTTTCAATACTCGGTGTTTCTTCGTTACTTGATGCCATTTTTATTTTTCCGGTATTAATTTTGAGCTGTCAAAGACATTTGCTTTGCTTTCACTGATTTCACGGATTTCATTGCTTCTCTACATCGAGTTCACTACGACTAAACATCGTAATTTCTTAATTTGTAATTATTTTCAACACTTGATACTTTTTTCTCTTCCCGAAGTTGAAAAATCACCTCAAAGGAACTTATTTTGGGGCAGTCGAAAACATTCAAATGGCTGTAACCGACCATCTGAAGGCTATTCCAGTATCGGAGTTCCAGCACTGCACTGAGGAGTGGAAGAACCATCTATAGCGCTATGTGGCTTCAGAAGGAAGTTATTTTGAGGGTGTCAATATAAGATTGCAATTATATTTGAATAAAAATAATTAAAAAACCAGTCTCATCACTTAATTTACAGACCTCGTATATTACAGTCACATGTAGAGAAAGAGAAAAAACGTTGGTTCCTTTGTTCATTCTTGGCATATTTTTTATGGTCTGGGATTTACTGTACCGGATGTGAAGCAGTTGACAACTAGAATTAGTAAATCCGGTTCATCCATTTTTATAAAAGTTTAGCAACATATGTCAGGTTTACTATATAATTTGAAACTTGCATTCGATAAATCAACAAACCTAATAACTTGAAGAGCGTGTACATCACATGTAACATACAAGTTTTTTTCATATTGTAAACATTCACACGATAGGTGGGTTAATAAAAAAATCTAGACTAGCAATTCATTGCCCGTACAGAAAACAAAATAGGTAAAAACGGATTCAAAGTTCAAGTACGCAATCAGTATATTTCCTCGAACGAGACAAAAATAAATACTCGTATGATGCGAATACATAAAATGTGCCAAACGAAATCAATTTAAAACTTATAGCTATCACTTCACTGAATATACACAATTAATTTTTGGCGTAGCCCGTCCAAAATATTCCGTCCGCTAGTTCAAACGACTTAGAGGTACGATCCAAATTATTTTCTATGGCAGGAATTTTAACCATGTACATGTGCATTCGTAAATATGTGGAGAAGGAAGCCATTATTGACCGATCACTTAATCCTGAGGAACGTAAAACTGAAGGATATAACGTACGAGATCAATAATGGGATCCTCAAAGCAGGTTTGTATATAATTTTTTTACCACTCATATTACAGGGTATCCAAGAAAAAAATTAAAAGATAATTCTATGAGTTTCTATTAAAAATCTCTTACTGTGAATTAGTTTTTTTTTATTCATTTTTGAAGGGCACGAAATTTTGACAGCGTAGCGACCAGTTAAACGCATCTCATGATGGTGTCCATTTAAAACATTTAGGTCGACAGACGCGGACTATCTCTAATACGACTTTGTTAATTTTTGCATAATAGTAAGGGCTCCAAAACAATATTTTTTTAAAGTCTAATCCTATGGCTAAAGAAATGTATTCTTGTGGAATTTTGATGAAATGAGTTTTCAAGAAAAAGTCTTGTTTGAATACCGCCGATTCACAACACAGCTGAAATTGTGTTTTTTATAATGATTCATACAACTGTACTCCATTCCAACTATGGTATAGGCCATTTAGGGAAAGTTCATAGACACGTTTCTGCTTTGATCATTTTTAAGCAGATACAATATGATATCTGATATCGTATTTATTATTATATTGGCAGGGAGATAATATATTCAATGAACTTGAACTACGTAATTTGCGATGTTTAAGTATTAGCATGTCGTAAAAAGTACCAAACACGCAAAGATAAATTAAATAATGGGTGAATAGCATCAATGAGCAGAGCATCAATGATTTATAAATGAATGCGTAAGGCCCACCAGCCCTCATATCTGCCCCTATGTAAAAATTGTATAGAATAATGTACAGATAAATTAAATATATTACCAAAGAAATAAAAAATTGAGAAACAATCCTCTGCTCTGCATTAATACCTTCTTTTCCGCATTTCTAATTGCGTTTATTTACAGCTACATAATTTTTCCAGAAAGGTTTTCTGGAAACAATGCAAAACGTTTCACTCCACCAGATCCCTATATTAAAAATGCCCAACTTTCTTTCCTGTAGGTAGTATGACTAATATGCATTACCTGTTTGTACATGCTTTCAAATTCCGAAACGTGAATGGGCGAAGTGGCGAGGTGATCGGGTATTTCTTCATTCTGATCATCTTCTATTTCTTCAACAAAGAAGGCTTCGCCGCTTTCACCAAGTTTCATGTGAATATCTAATGGCTCGCCATTTACTTCAATATCAACCTGAAACAAACAATATGGAAATAGGTACGTTAAACGATATCACACTACGGAACAAAAAAAATATCCTGCAGCATCAAGTTTGTTGATGGTTTTTATAAACACTTCTACAGGGTATCCCAGAAGTCTACGTCGAGCCGGACACGGGGGATAGGCCAAGTCATAATAGTTATCAGAGAAAATTTCAATTTTTTTTTAGACGGAATGACGGACAGTGTCATTCCACGTAGACAGCAAGACAAATAGTAACGCCACTTTTATTAATTCATGATTGTGAAATGTCACCATGTCGGTAGACACGGTTTAGGAATACACCAATATGCACCTCATTTATGGGGAATGTAGATGTAATGCTAGTGCTTCAGCTAGGCTTTATCGTGAGAGGTGCTCAAATGTGCTCATTTTTTTTCAGATGGACGATTCTCACATAAAGCAGATAGTGGAGGAAGAATTTCATTTCCTTACGAGGACGTCGTACTACAAGCTGTCCAAGAAGAACCGAGTAGTTCAGTACATCAAATAGAAGCAAGACCGGGAGTGCACAAAAGTACAACTCACCGAATCTTGCGAAAGACGAGCTCCACCCGTACATCGTACAGAGAGAAAATCTCTACAACCCCGAGATTATCTTCCAAAGGTTGAGCTTTGTCGAACAATGTTACAGAGGCACCGGGAAAATCCGCGATTATTGGAGAAAATTTGATGTGCTGATGAGTCGACATTTAAAAAAGATGGTTACATGCATCTACACAACTTATTCGAGAAGCATGTAGATGAGACAAGGTATATTACAGTATTGTTTTGAAGTAAACATGTAAACAGGATTCTAAATGGAAGAATCATTGTATCCTCTGAGATGCCAGAGTTCTTGCATGGCGAAATTTATTTAGACTTTTTACACAATCATTTACCAAATATATTGCAAAACGTGCCACAAAATATTTACAGAGACATGTTGTACCAGCAAGACTTACCGGGCGCATTATTGCCCATTCGGCTAGAGAATCTTGATGCCAGCCCATTCACCCGACTTACATTCACTCTATTTTTTTTCACTGGCGAGCGTTTAGTCATAGCCAATCGAAAATTTAGCTAAGTTGCGGAACAGAATAACGGAAGCAGCTGAATTTGTTAATAACGGAAGATTCACCCGTCTGATAACCCGATCATTTTTAAGAAGACGTCAAGCTTGCATTACTGCAGTTTGAACATTTATTGTGAATTTGATAACATTCACGAATTAATAAGAGTGGCGTTACTGTCTGTCTTGTGGTCACTACGTAGAATGACACTGTCCGTCACTCCGTCTAAGAAGAAATTGAAATTTGTAGTAAACGGAACTAAAAGATCATCACACGGTGTAGATTTTTCCGAATTTTCCAATTTTTTCAAGGGCATAATTTGAAAAGTACAGGACTTGGATTTTTTTGTATTGACTCTGATTCATGGGATAAAAGAAATATAAGCCTTTATAAGGGATTGTCCTCAGCAAAATCATGATAGAGAGGCCTACAGAAAAAGTTATTTATATTGTTTTAATTATTTTAGTGAATGGCATATATGTATATCTTGTATTTTGAATCATTCTTATTAAGGAGCTTAGCTAAAATGTTTCTCCTATACATACCAGGGTTGATCACTATTATCCTGATCCCTTTACATGTGTTTATTTGATGAATGTTGCTGACAGTAAAACAAGTGATCTTTTGTTTACAAAATATTAAGTTTGCATACGTCGGGAATACACTTGGGCCGAGGCAAGCCGCGCACCGAACGAGGCAGCCTCGGCGCTCCGCGATGTGATTTGCCGTGAAACGAAATGCGAAAACTAGGTAAGCTTGATTAATTTCATTGAATTTGCACGCGAGGAGTGAGGGAATTGAAATAAAACTCGAATTAATAATTTATCTGTCAGATCGGAGTGGAGCAATGAAAAATGCTTAGATTTAAGTATAGACGTTAGTGCCACAATTTGTAAATAACCAAAAATAGACTCGATATTCGCTCTGAGGCAAATGCTGATCGAAAGTTCCGTACACACTGCGCACGAACAAGGCACGGCTCGGTCGGTGCTCACTTTGATGGACCGACAGTCGATGGCTCAGGTCGTGCACCAAATGAGGCAAACCGAGCCTGTTCGCAGCCCGAAAATGTTTTCGAGTGACGATTCTGTAGATGAAGAACCAGAGGACAGTGATGAAGGCGACAATTAAAAATTAACTTTAATTTTTAAATTACCTATATTTTTTATAATTATAATAAATTAATAAACTTCTCATTAACACTAACCATAGCATTTTTAATGCTAACCCCAAGCAGACATTATTTTTGCTTAAATGTGACAACTATTAATGCAATTTCTTTCATTATTATTATTGTACTATTCTACTATCTTGAGAGATTAACAGTTTAAAAATAACTTATTAATCAAAATATCCATATTTTTTGTATGTTACTTTAAAATTGAATTTAAAAATGTGTAGTCAGTACGGCTGTATAAGAACACGTGACCAACAGTCAATGAGAGCACAGAGAAAGACCGTAGCTACGCCGGTAATCGGTGCTCTCACATCCACGACTACGCGCTACCTGTGTCTATTGAAATTAATATTTATTTTCACGTTTTCCAATAATTAACCCCTCAAAAGTGTCTGCCTTATTAATTTTTGTGTTTTATGAGATTTTAAATTTAAATTTCTGCTTGTTGGTCTCTGAAACACTTTTTTTGGGCAAATTATTTTTTACGCCTTTCTCCTATGCGCAGTACCTGTTGTCCCCAGGTAGGGCAACCCAACACTTGCTTACCTGCTCATCTATCCAATAGATACTATAACACAAAATTTTAAGGTGCATCAAACACTTCATGGAACGTGTGTTACTAGCTCTTGGACTACATCGGCTGTCGGTCCATCAAAGTGAGCACCGGCCGAGACATGCCTCGTTCGTGCGCAGTGTGTATGGAATTTTCCATCTGCATTTGCCTCAGAGTGGATATAGAGCCGCGCCAGTAGGCTATTTTTGGTTATTTACAAATTGTGTTATTAATTTCATTATTCATTGCTCCACTCCGATGAGATAAATTATTAAATCATCTATTATTTCAATTCCCTCAGTCCTCACGTACAAAATCAGTGAAATCAATCAAGCTTACGTAGTTTTCGGCACCATCTTCTAATCTTCTACAAGTAAACGAAGTAATAAAACAAAAAGAACAGAAAATCAAAATGAAACGCTTCACTAAATAAGTAATCACTGAGCATGTGCCCCTTTACGGATCAGCTGTGAGTATACTACTACTACTCGTCGTTGCTTCTCAAGGCGGTCCGGAGTACCTTAGCCTTTAGGTCATAGTCACTGTAATGTTAATGTCTGTCGTCAGTCTGTCAGGTCAGGTGGCCCAGAAACCAGACAAGTTGTGAGGAAAGAGGAGAGGGAGAAAGAAAGTAAGAAAGAAGGAGCGAAAAGAGAAAGAAAAGGAATTGTTTTATGTAAATATGTGAGGTGTGATAGATATAAGAACTGTTACATTGTACTATATAAATTTTTGACTTGTCCTGAACTGAATTTTAGGTCTTTGGTTTAAAAAACTATAATTTTTAAAGGTCTGAACATGAATTTAATTTTGTTCACAGTGCGAGTCGCGCGTATCTTCTCGACCGTGTAATCCACTGCTTCACGCAACAAAGGGTTGCTGTGCGATTCCGCTTGCTGGTAGCTGTGCGCATGCCGCGGCTTGTATCAACACGTTGTTGCGGTGAATCGCATTTCGTTTCGCGGCAAATCACTTCGCGGCGCGCCGAGGCTGCCTCACTCGGTGCGCGGCTTGCCTCGGCCCAAGAGTATTCCCGGCATTAGATGTAAGAATGTTATGATACTTCATTTCCAATTTGAAGATTCAACAGACCATGATGGTTTACACACATTCAAATACATATTTTCCAAGATTTGATATCAGCCTAACTCCAACTTTCATAGGTACTATGTTTGTGTTCTTACTTTAAATTTAAAACCAGCAAATGTAAAAGATTCTTTTCAAAGTTCCTACACACATTATACCTCGGGACGTCATCGTCGTTAGACCTGCGAGTGACCGATAGATCCCCACCAGGCAAAAAAGTCAACCAAAGCATTACTCATGTTTGGTCTATATCTATAGTAATTGCATTATGCACCACGGAGATGTATAGATTGACACGTTTTACACATATCGGTGTTTCAAGATGGAGAGGACATACTGTTTTATTTGCTCTAAAGAAATTCATTAACCGATAAATCAGGAGTTATCAACAAGGGGGACGCGCCTCCCAAGGGGGCATAGAGAGATGTCAAGGGAGGCGGGAAGCGTTTGCATTTTAGAAAGAAAAAAAAAACAAACAACATTAACAAATAACATTACAATGTAATGTTTAACTTACACGCATAAAATTAGAAATTAAATATCATATTCACTTATTCTGTCAACCGCTGTTTCAAAACCCGGCATCGTCAATTGCAGTTTATACAAGTTTCGACAAGTCATAACATGAAATCCGCGCTCACCCCCGCCGCGGTCTGCTTAACATTCATCATTTAGAAAACAACTGTGTACCTACCAGACGCGGATGAGCATCATTCCCACAAGCTTGCGAAAAATTTGACGTTTCAATGTACATGTTTTGTTGAGAAATCTGTTTGAGTATGTCAAATTATTGTGTCTCACTGTTACAAGGTAAGTTTATGTATTTACAAACTTCAGTTACCATTTTTATTTAATTTACTAAATTGTTGATTGAGTGGAGACGCGTTCATAGATCGGCCATTGGGACTTTTTTACCACATCACAAACCTTAAGTACCTAATATTGATTCCAAATGTATTTAAAATTATGTACTATTATAACGTCCACCTGCCTACAAAAATATAAATCTCCCGGTGGCCAATATACTGTTGAATACATTACATTATTAAGATAAAATAATGGGCATATAATTGGTAATTACATGTAGGTATTTTGCTTATTTATTTATAACTTATGTTAACAATCTTGGTCCACCAATTATAGGATTCGGGTGATGTCATGTTACCCGGGGTTTCACCGTCGGCAAACGGTAGCAGGACGATGGGCGGAGGGAGACGGGCAGTTGATCTTTGTCTGCCGTATCGCACGCTTGTTTATTTTTACAATTAGGTTACGTTGTCTACTGACTTTATTTGTATTCAAATATAAGTGTCTACTTTATTAGTGTTTGTTTATAATATCGATTATACTTATTTGTTTTATTGTTATAGGTGCAAAATGGCAGCTAAAAAAAGAAAGTTTTCCCAAGATTACGTTAAGTTTCGAGATACCTTCATAGAAAAGGACGAGTTACAATTGCCTCAGTGTGTGTTATGTATGAAAGTTTTAAGTAATGATAGCATGAGGCCCAATCGCCTTGCAAGGCATTCGAAGCAACAACATCCTACTCTGGTTTTGAAGACGATAAAGTTTTTTTCTTCTACAGCAGAATCACTCAAGCGCATGAGACTGGATAAATCGGTAAGTTATCACACAGGTATATCGCCGCATCTCAAAGCTTCATTTGAAATAGCTTTTATGATAGCAACGCAAAAGAACCCTCATACTATCGGTGAAAAACCATGTGTCCTAAAAGCCACGCAGATAATTTTAGGAGGAGATGCAGAACAAAAAATGAAGTCTATTTCTCTTTCGAATAACGCAGTCAAGCGTAGAATCGATGACATTGCAGCAGACATAAAGTCACAAATGATTTTTTGCCATTAGTTGCGATGAATCCACCGACATCGTTAATTGTGCATAGTTAATAGTTTATGTTCGTTACATCGGCGGAGATATCATTCAAGAAGAGATTTTGTACTCCCAATCTTTGACAGCGGGTACTACATCTGACGATATATTTAATTCCATATCAAATTTTATTGAAAAAAATTATTTGGGTTGGAAGAAACTCATTGGACTTTGTACAGATGGCGCATCTGCAATGATAGGTGTACAATCGGGCTTAGCTAAACAGCTCAAGGAAAAAAAAACCGCAATGGTTAGTACACATTGTGTTATTCATCGGCAAGCTTAGGCTTCCAAAACATTGCTACAGAAATTGCGCCAGACTTTGGACTCGGCTATAGGATTGTAAACTACATCAAGAGCAGCGCTTTGAACAGTCGGTTATTTACTTTACGTTGAGAGGATCTCGATTCTGATCACAAAGTTCTTCTGTTCCATACAGAAGTACGCTGGTTGTCCAAAGGCAACATATTGGCTCACCTTGATGAATTGAAAGAAGAGGTAATTCTTTTTCTTGAGTTCAAAGAAAAACACGATTTCTTGGCAATGTTCAAAGATGCCTTATTTCAATGGAGGTTGACATATTTAACTCCTTGAATGAGCTAAACTTGAAGCTTCAGGGCAGAAAAAACACTCTAATGAGCAATTATGATTATATTCAGGGGTTCATATCAAAGCTTCAACTTTGGAATCAAAAAGTGTCTTCTGAAAGTGTCATACCTTTATCTCGGCTGCTCGAAGCAATTAAAAATAAAATAGTGGACGCAAATTTAAAAGCTGACATAAAAACTCATTTGTAAGCGCTGGAAGACGAATTTCGTCGATACTATCGAGACATCAATTCAGAGTCATCAATATAGCACATGACAAGAAAAATTCATTTGTTGTCGATGTGTCACAATTACCAGGAGTTCAGGAAGAATTTCTAGAAATGAAGGCTGATTCGTCCATGAAAGATGACTTCCATCTTTTAACTTTGGAGAAATTTTGGATCAAAAGATTGCCTGTTAATTCGACGTCTCTCTTGGTTTACGAATAGATACTAGTTCCTTTTTCTTCAACTTACTTATGTGAGACAGGATTTTCTGCTCTAGTTTTAATCAAAACTAAACAGCGAAATCGTCTTGATGTCGATAGCGACCTGATGATAGCTCTGGCAAAAACAGAACCTAGAATCAACCAAATGGTACAGAACATGCAGCCTCAAGTGTCTCATTAGTACCTACTCTCATTTTATCCAAGTTTTGCGATAAAAAACATTTATTAGTTTATTTAAACTTTTAAAGTTTCTTTATTAGAATTAAAATAAAAGTCTTTGTACCTATATTCCTATATAATGTGCGTTTTTTGTATTTATTGAAAAAGTAAAGGGAGGTATGAAAATATAATTTATAGTCCGGGGGGCCTCAACAAAGGAACATGAGGAATTGGTTCGAATACATTTTATATTCTATTTTCTTGCAAAATACAGACAATAAATAACAACATTTCAACAGGTAAATTTAATAGCTAGAAAATCGACCTATTATTTGTCGCACTCCCACTGGCTGAGAAATAGATACAACCGTTATTTATTGATACATATTTGCATAAATAAAAATGTTTAACTAAGACAGCAAAGAGTGATAATCAATTCATTTTGCTAATTGATTAGCACCACACCTTTTTTTGTACACAGTCCAACATATCAATACCATAAAAGATTTTGGTAAAAAAAAAAAAGTGAAAAACAATCAAACAAGAAAAAATAGTAAGTGTAAATTTAATCCGTTTCCTACAACAATATATACTAAGTGACATATAAATCCGAACACCCAGTTTAAATGGTTTTATTTTAGTAAAATTTTGTATAAGTACTTAATGAAGCATAATAAGTAAATGATAAAAATTTCAAAATGATTGCACCGCTTTAAAGCCCTTTGACCTTTAATAATGTGTGGATGCACCCTGATGTGCTACGCATTCTCCAACGCGTCTAGGCATGCTTCTGATCAGGTGGTCAATGTCCTCCTGTGGTATCTCATTCCAGGCAACCACCAACTCCTCTCGAAGTGCTTCTAGAGTCTGAGGAGGACGTTGCAAATTGAGCAATCTCCTACCCATCATATCCCACACGTGCTCAATTGGGGATAAGTCGGGAGATCTTGGTGGCCATGGTAACAATGTGACATCATTATGTTGAAAGAAGTCTATTGTGACTCTTGCAACATGTGGTCGGGCATTATCTTGTTGGAAAGTTGGATCTGCCAGGGTGTCAAGATAGGGTAAAAGATGGGGTTCTAGAACTTCGTGGATATAACTCTGCGCGTTCATGTTACCTCTGATGAAGATTAAAGGTGACCTGGAACCATAAGCTATAGCACCCCATACCATAACTCCAACAGTGTGATGAACATGTCTTTCAACAAAAGACTGTGGATTCCTCCTTTCACCACGTCGCCTTCTAACCCTGGCACGACCATCGTGCATGCCTAAACAAAATCGAGACTCGTCACTAAAGACAATACTGTTCCATTCCTGATCCCAGAGTGACCGTTGTCTGCACCACTCAAGGCGATTACGTCGGTGTTCTCGAGTTAAAGGGAGGACCCAATGTGACCGGTATGAAAACAAGCCAAAACTTCTCATTCGTCGGTAAAGACTTCGCATGCCAATAGGTCTTCCGTGTTCTGCAAACCATTCATTTGCAATGGACCTGGTAGTAGAGAAACGGTCCCTTAAGGCCAATAATCTTAGGCGGCGATCTTCACGGTCTGTTGTTCTACGGCGGCGTCCAGTGCCCCTTGCTCTTTGCGTACGGCCTTCTCGAAGCCATGCCTGACAACACCTAACCACAGTGTCTACACTTCTTTGCACTCTAACTGCAATTGCCCGAAAAGAAAGTCCAGCTTCCCGAAGTCCCACTATACGGCCCCTATCAAACTCACTAACTTGACGAAATCGTACAGGTCTCCGTACTCTAGGCATCGTAACCGATCGTAAAGGATGTCAAGAATCAAAATCCGCCAACGTTGATTCTTTACTGCGGCTGAAATATTCATTTTTAGAGCGTTAGTGAATTAAAAAAAAAGCAGTATAAAAATCGGAATGTCCAACTGATAAGGCTGAAAATTTTTTCACTTGTTATTTACAGTAAGATAAATACATTCACCAACTTTTATTAAAATAAAACCATTTAAACTGGGTGTTCGGATTTATATGTCACTTAGTATAGAAATTAGATCTAAGACATAAATGGATAGCTGCTGTAAATACAACAACAAAATATTAAAATGATTAATATGGGTTGAGTCAAGCTAGCTCAAAAATACGATTTTATAAAGTAGATATAGTTTTAGTCACCGTTCTTGGCGATTACGTCATCAACGCCATATGAAATAAGTAAACAGATCGAGTCTCCGTACCAAGATCACAGACTAATCTTCAGCGCATCTGCTACTCTCTCCAGAATGCATGAAGTGGGTAACAGGGGACCGCTGTTTTCATTCTTTTCCTTGAAATACTCTAATAAATTTAGCACGAGCTGTCGGCCTTCTCCATTGATCGTATTTCCAGGCATTGTACAATTTTATATTGAAGAATGATAACAGGACAATTCAAATTGCAGGCCGATGTCAAGTAAGTTATTCAATTCAGTAGAAAACATGCCGAAAATTGTTATCAAAACTTCTAGTTGTCGAGTACTCCAGGTCTCGAGTCGCGAATAATTATAATAACTAGGTGGCGCTGCCCAACTAGCAAAGTAGTGCTATAAGCTTTTGGTAAAAGAACCGTTCAGCCATAAAAGCTCTCTATTGTTGTTGCCTGAACACCAAAATGCTGGCTTAATGTTGTGTGGAATGCAAATTTGCTTTCTGCAACATACTTGCTCTAAAATGAGGTGTTTAAAATATTCTTATAGCATAGTTACACAACACCTGATAGGACAAATTTTTAACTGCAGCCTCAAGTGTCTCATTAGTACCTACTCTCATTTTATCCAAGTTTTGCGATAAAAAACATTTATTAGTTTATTTAAACTTTTAAAGTTTCTTTATTAGAATTAAAATAAAAGTCTTTGTACCTATATTCCTATATAATGTGTGTTTTTTGTATTTATTGAAAAAGTAAAGGGGGGTATGAAAATATAATTTATAGTCCGGGGGGCCTCAACAAAAAAAAGGTTGGGAAACCCTGCCATAAATTGATAATAAATGATTACTATTATTATGTAACGAAAGATGAGGAATTGGTTCGAATACATTTTATATTCTATTTTCTTGCAAAATACAGACAATAAATAACAACATTTCAACAGGTATGTAGCTATAACGTACTCGTAAACACTCAGTATGTAGGACTGAACAAATCCGAGATTACCATGCATGAGCAAACGTCTAAACATGTTATTAAATTTAATGGCTAGAAAATCGACCTATTATTTGTCGCACTCCCACTGGCTGAGAAATAGATACAACCGTTATTTATTGATACATATTTGCATAAATAAAAATGTTTAACTAAGACAGCAAAGAGTGATAATCAATTCATTTTGCTAATTGATTAGCACCACACCTTTTTTGTACACAGTCCAACATATCAATACCATAAAAGATTTTGGTAAAAAACAAAAAAGTGAAAAACAATCGAGTCCAGCCCTGAAGTTTCCAAAATCGTCCGTCTAGTTTTACGTTACACCTATGAAACTTTGTCATCGTGCAAAATTTGAACAAAATCGGTTCAATATAATAATGTAATGTGATATTAGAGATTTGACGTGATTAGATATATACGTAAAAACGGACTTAATACTTTTTTATTTTCAGATATAAAAAGGTCTCTGTCCATACTACCTACCATTTCACTATATCCATTCAAGTATGGAACACCATAAGCAGATAGTATAACACGTCAAGCAAAAATCAAGTTTAATGTATTTTTATATTTTACGAGAACAGCATTGCATCATACTTAAGAATCTTTTTGGAAACATACACTTGACATTTCATTTTCTCTAAGCTACATCACTTCTTAAGAATCTAAAGGAACGCACTATGCAACGATTTTTTCTTTGTCTCTTTGTTAAACTATGGCTAGTGAAGTTCGTTGTCATCAACTATTTTTTAATATGTAACATGTTTATGTTTATTCAGCTACATCTTTACAATGTGTGTATACAATCATGACGTTTATTAAAGCGGTGAAATATATCGATTAATAATATGTTTAGCTGATTAGACAAAAATAATATATTAGGTACCACACCAGCATTGCGTACTTTTTAGTGGGTTTACTCGCTTTCCATCGATTTTTAACCAACTTTTTTGTGGATGACGATGAATTACCTCATTCTGGATCTATAATGAAGATAGCACAAGTTCTATACTTAAACGTTCCATGGCAGCTTATATCGACGAGGTTCAAACCATGGCAAAGAGAATTCGAATTTTCTTTTATGCCATGAAACTGACATCAAGGAACCATAATGTCAGTAAAAATTGCTCGGCAGGGGTATTACGTATTTTGAAAACTGACATTAGGTTGTTTTTTCCATAATGTAGGATTTTTGACATAACGTCGGTTTTTCTACAGGATGTTAACTTAGCACTAACTGATGGACATTATTTGTTGTGAACTCGTGTTGTAGTTGTAAGTCTTGCCTAAACGTCATGATGCTTCAGTGATCAATCGTAATTTTTAACTTTGAACATAACCTGTCTTCAGAAAGGACAACATATAAATAACCCGTCGGGCTCAGCTAACGTATACTTCATTGGCAACATAGTAATAATTTTCACACATATCAAATATCACTGATTTTATACACATGCAGACCAATACTCATAATCATTCAGATGCGATCTTGCTACTCAACCAACTTTCTTTCTTTCACATGTTCTCAGATAAAGACTACTCGGCTTCATAAAACATATACCTGCTTTCTGCAACCAACAATGCGTGTAGTTGGACGCTCATTGCGATCATAGCGGGCAAACGTGGAATGAACTATTTGCACTCTAAAAACTGCCTAGTCTGCAAGATGACATTTTGTGTTTTTTGTTTTGACGTTTTATAGGTTTTTTACATAATAGCAGTGCAGGTGCCTTGAGCCGCAAGGGTATTACGTATCTTGAAAAGTGACATTAAGTAGATTTTTTTTTTGACATTGTATTGGTTTTTTGTGACATGTAGGTTTTTATTCAAGATGTTAACTTAGTACTAGCTGATGGACACTTGTGAACTCGTTTTGTAGTTGTACGTGTTGCCTAAATGTCATGAGGCTTCAGTTATCAATGTTTGGGTCTGATGTGATGTAAAATCTGCTTTAGAGATGGCATTATTGGAGGTCTAAGCTGTAAGTTGTACACTATAGCTGGAAGGAATCGGCAGTGCATAAGTGCATAGTGAGAATTGTGTACTAATAATATGTGTTGATAATTCCATTGGTTTCTTATCTCAAATACACTCACTTTTTCTTATTCATTCTGGAAATTACATATGCAAATTTGCTGTATTTCAAAATTGAGAGAGATAAGAAAAGACAATCCCTCATTGGTGAAGTAACAGGTGAGAAAATATGCTACACATTAATGTTTAGGGAAGTGAAAAGGTTATTACATTATTTTTCATTTCCAGTCATTTGAATTTTATAGAAATTCATTTTGCGATGTCAATAGAAAATCCAAATTGGCGCTGCGAAAATGTTTGAAATGTGATGCGTTATTCCTAATTTTCCTGTGATGTGGCTTAATTGCAGTAGCGATTTCTCGTAATGCTGCTCAAAGTTTTTCAAAACACAAAAAAACGGGAAAAATCGTAATTTACCTTACTATTCGCGAGTGCATTGTTTACTGACAAAAGGCACGTATACCGACTAAATCTCTACCTACCTGTGTTCAGAAACTAGTTACCTTATACCAAGTTTTGAGAGATATGCAAAACACAAGAAGTGTTTGAGCAACGTCGACAATAGTTTTTTACGAACTGGGACAATATGTTTGATATTGCGCTTGCCAATGCCCTTCAACTGATGAAAATAAATCAAGATAGGACCTTCTTGCAGCGGCAGAGGTCGACCTGGTCATTTAGCTGGGGTGGTCAAGAAATTAGCCATAAAAGAAGAAAAGGCGCCTCTTAGGAACACCGAAAAACAAAAGCGGCGAGCTAAATATGTTGCTTCCTTAACTCGATCGATTTACAAGGAACTTTGCCCATCTCAACTCAAAGCACGCAGCTTGATACTGATCAAACTCAAATGAGGAAAAGTTTCATACCTCCAAAATTAGTGGCAGCATTAGATAGGTGTCACTTAAATATAAGAAATGATGTTTTTATTATAGAAGCAACCATTGACGCACTTGGACGTAACACTAACGAGTTTCCTATAAGCAAGTGCTCTATTCAAAGAATTCGCACAGAAAATCGAAAGGAGCGCGCAGAACCTATAAAGCTTGATTTCCGATGCGAGGTACTGGTTACTGTAACCGTCCACTGAAATGGCAAATTGTTGCCACCTTTAAATGCACGCAAGTCTACAGAAGAACGTCTACCGATTGTTATAACGTAAGAAAATAAAGAGCAACTTATCGCTGTACCCAAATTGGATAACTCTTCAGACAGCGAGTAAGTTCAGACAGTTTGGGATGCTATTATTGACTGGAATCTTGCTCTGTTGTGATGATACTGCTTCAAATACGCATTAACGGTGCCTGCGAGCGTCTCGAACAGAATCTTAATAAGGGAATGCTTATTTTTGCTTGCTGCCATCACGACTACGAATTGGTGTTAAAAGGGGTGTTTTGAATCGACTAGGTGACTACAAGCTCTGCCATTCCAATGTTTAAAAAGTTGCGCGAGAGCGGGAAAAATGTGCCAGAGCAATCTATTAATTAAAAATAGCGTTAAGTTACTAAGTTCCCAGCTCAAAGTTTCTAATAAGGATAGGGCAGGTCCGTCAGATATTTGCATGTTCATCGTGATCATAAACGTGAAACCGTGGTTGCAATGCACTTTAGCGGTAAAAGCACCTAACCAGGATTTATGCTTTTTATAGGCAATGAAGGCTTACGAAAGAATTGACAAAACTATTTCAAAAGCAGCTTTTCAAAAGTTCTGCCAACATTTATGGTATTTGACAGATGAGGTTTCTGTCGTATCTCTGTTTGACGACGACGTAGATAATGAAAATAAAGTAAAAGCTGTTGCAAATTTAGCCAAAGAAACTCCATCAGCCCGCGATAAACGCTACATCCCATCAAAAGAAGTAGAGGTTGTAGAAGTACGTCTGACGAATAAATGTTCCTTTGTTTTCTTTTACTGCTTCAATATAATATGCTAACTATTAAAATAAGCCAGCATAAACTGCGATTCTGGCAATAGATGGCAGCTTATACCGTCTTGTTTCGATAGATACTATACCTCAGATAGTGGTTAGTTGCTATGCTTTCGTGCGTTGTCCTGACCTGAGGTCAAGCCGAGACGATGCTGATGAGTTGCCAAAAAAGCACAAAACATCTGTGCATGGTTGACTGTCTGTGGTCGAACGGACAAAACCAGTAAGTTTAGATAATAATAATAATAATGTTTATTGTCACAAAATACAGGTAAATATCAAATATTGTGCACAATAAGCATAAAGCACCCAAAAAAGGTTTGCACTTGTAGTTATTCTTCATTTATTCGTTTCAGAGAAAAATATCGATGACTTTGTTTCAATCAAAAGCAAGTCCTTGTTCAGTCGACTCAAAATTGATGACAGTTTTCTCGAAGAGTGCCCAACTTAATGGCCACATACTGATTCTTTTCAACACGATAAGAATGCAGTGTAAACACTGAGATGTTCCATGGCTTAATCACTGCTGATGAGGAACAACAGTAGTTTTTATTACGTTGCGTACAGGCAGTTATATCCTGACTGGAAAAAGAAGACTTTGAAAAGAAATTTAGTAAATAATGTTTATTTTAATGATAAATATGTAAGAAATATAAGATACAGATAACGCAGTGCTTTAATTGTCGAATAATAATTGGGTTTTGAAATCCATACATGGTTTCCCTAATAACATTTCAATTCAGTTCAAAGTTTGACAGAAAGTCAGAACGGGTTATCATTCCCCGATCGCAAAAATATTTATTTTTTGAGTTGTTTGAGTCAAATGGAAAAAAATTAGAGGATATGCGTAACACAATTCGAACAAACATTTGTTTGCCCTCATAGGCTGGGACACCCTAGTGTACACGCATTTTAAATGAGCAAAAATTCTGAGCTCACTTAACAAATTATCACAAGAAGTTAGCTAAAGGGTATGAGCTGCGACGTATGCAGTCTACATGTGTCACTGAAAGATGTGGGGAATGAGGACAAACGATACTTCAACTCAGCAAGAATGGACATACTCAAACACAGATAAAAAATTATGCTTCACTACAGAACCACGTGGGTCTGCATCAATCTGCTCATCCTGAAACTGATCGTTTATGTCAAAAGCAAGGTTTAACGGACAACAACCGTAATAAGGTCAAATATTCATATCACATTGACCTTCAAATGTGTTCATTAAGATATCGTATGTTTTCGACTTTACATAACGGAAATAAACCCATCAATACCACAAAAGATTCACCGAGTTACCAGTTTATGTGGTCATCTATGAAGTAAGAGCTATTATAGGCCAGGGTATCTAGAATTTAAAAAAAAAACTATATGGGCGGATTTTGCAACGGAATTTATTTTTTAGGGTGAGGTAATTTTTAATAAACGTCGAAGTTGGAAAATCACTTTGCGTTTACTCAAAAAACTGTTGTATACTCGTAGATAAGTTGTATACGATAAAAAGACCAGAGAATAATTTATTATTGTAAAGAAACGTCCATTTTCAAATTTTGTATTTACTAAAACACCGTTATCAGTTGAACAAGGATTGTGTTCAGCAAAAGTGAGAAAAAAAAGTTAGTTACGAACATGTGTAACAGAGAAAATAAACAAATCAAGTCGGACAAACAGGTCCATACACAATATTTTCCTGCCCTACCGGTAGTTCTGGCAACGTAGCCTCTCCTCGATACCTGTCCGGGTCAGACGCGACAACGCGGCAATACCAGAACACTTACCAAGACCGGCACGTCGCCGAGAGCAAAATCAGACGCGGATCGGAAACATTTCTCTGTCATTCTAAGGGTAAATGTATGAGAAATCTATGATGTGTGAAATATGCCTAATAGGTGCGTAGAATTACCGAGGTTGGGTGCGTATAAATATGCTAACATCACAAAATTCATCACCCACCCCCTAACTCTTTACCCCTAACATCTTTTTTTCAAAAATGATCAGGATCCTCTGGAACAGTGGTCGCCAATATTTTCAGTCTATTGAGCTACTTTGATAATTTTGGAATAAACAGTGGGCTACCTAGTCGTGAGCAATGTAAGCCAACTTAAATGAAATTATATACAGTTGTATGCGACATACATGTGATTATTTTACTAATAACTAATACATACTACATCACTACATCCATTCCTACCAATCGTAGGTGTTTGAAAAATAAACAAAAATTTTCGTCAGCTACAATGGCATGTCACATACGATTTAATAAAAGTAAATAAAAATAAAAAAAGCAACGCACTATTTTAAACAAAAACATGTCCAGATAAAAAAAAACGTGTTCAATGAGAAGCCTGACACTCAGACTCACTGACCATTTTTTTAATGTTTGGAGTATAATTTGATACCGCCATTCGAATACAATTATCAAAATGTTCATCTGTAAGTCGATT
This sequence comes from Acanthoscelides obtectus, assembly GCA_963669975.1. Lineage (NCBI taxonomy): Eukaryota > Metazoa > Arthropoda > Insecta > Coleoptera > Chrysomelidae > Acanthoscelides > Acanthoscelides obtectus. The sequence continues at coordinate 63,036,539 of CAVLJG010000001.1, forward strand.
ATGGTATTTGTTTTCAATAAACTTTATATTTGCAAAAGAAGATTCATACAAATATGTTGAACTAAATAACGTTTTCACTTTCAGGGCAACGCGACATAAAACTGAATATTTATCTTTACTTACTGAAGGCCAGATACATTTTTTATTTGAGACTGATGATCTTAAAGCTAAATCATTTTGAAAAACGCGATCACTTCCATTTCTGTCACATCGATGTCT